>OY735218.1:55533397-55638397 GCA_963457665.1 Thysanoteuthis rhombus | reverse complement strand
GCAATGATTTATTTTGTAACGGCGAGCGTCTCTAGCATCGATTGTCCTTACAAACTAACATTTCGAATTGTTAACATCAGAAATTGCTATTTAAGTGATTTATGTTAAGACAAATGATTTTAAACTTACTCTCAATAATACAAATTGTTAGTTTTTTTTAAATAATTTAGATAACATTTTTAGAAAATGTTCACAATCGAAGTTATTTTTGATTTGAGAAAAATATTTGATATCTTTCATAGAATTGAAATATGTATCCAGTGAATTAGATGTGAACTTAGAAATAAATTTAATAATACTTTTTTGCTAGATCACAAACAAGAAAAGTGTTAGCAATTCCATGCACTGGTTGACTTTTTTTTCTGATTTGCTAGAGACGATGAGTTCTTATAAAACCGATTCTTGTTATGTTTAGTTTATTCTTCTTTCCTTTCTCTACATTCTAAAGTCCATTTGATTTGTAAATATGTTTGATACATGTTCAGTTCGGTACAGAGATTTTTAATAATGCATACTATTTGGCCTTGCACAATCGTGTATAAATTTCTTTGAAGTCATTCCATCATGTCGAGAGTAAACTCAATCTTCAAATGATTTTTTTCTGCAAAAGACGGAACCATGGGTGAATTTTGCATACATATACAGCCTATTGTATAAATACCGAAACTGTTTCATACACTTAGTAAAGTTTAATATTTTTCCTAATTTGTGTTCCAACTCAAAATCCTCATCTAACAGATTCAATATTTATTGCATGCGTAATGAGAACAAATCACCAGGAGAAAGAGGGTAAATATTAGAATATATCTTTGCATCAGTTA
The DNA here is from genome assembly GCA_963457665.1 of Thysanoteuthis rhombus. NCBI lineage: Eukaryota > Metazoa > Mollusca > Cephalopoda > Oegopsida > Thysanoteuthidae > Thysanoteuthis > Thysanoteuthis major. Next base: position 55,637,576 of record OY735218.1, on the reverse strand, counting down.
AATGATTGTGTTCTGTAGGACATTAAGTAGCAAAGTGAAAGTGATACAAGATATTACCCAGCTAGTAGGGGGTTGCTGATAGCACTGTAATAAACCTTCGAGATGCAACACGGACCATTTTATTTGCTGGCTATTCTGACTTTTTTGGATGAGCAATCAGTCTCCTTATCACTTCTGTCACCTTAAAAAAGGGAAAGTTGTCTCCTTTGATTTGCCCTTTCAAAGAGAGAAAGGATTACCCCTCCACGTTTGGCAGAGACCCTAGATAAAACAGCAAACAGGGACCATTTGAATCAGTAGGAAGGACCCTATATAGAATTAAAAAAAAAAACTCTACGTATGACTTAGGTTATTTATTGAAGTAATACCTCAAAGGTAAGTGGTTTTTGCTAAACACTATCGAGGTGCCATATTAATGTGGCTGTTTTGTCTTTAGAAATGCTCTGAACTTTCACGTGATAAAGAACTGATGATCCCAACAAATAATATTGGCAACAACATAACAAAGTAAATTTACAACAAAGAAATAAATACTGAAGGAGATATTGCATAACTTAAAGTGACAAATATTGAGAAACAAGTCACTGAAGTGACAAGAAAGAATCTTGAAAATGTTTTCAAGTGTTTGAAGCTGTAAAGCTTTCGAAACTATATGTATCTGTATGTGTGTTATTCCATTTCTCTCTCTCTCTCTCTCTCTCTCTCTCCCTCTCTCTCTCTCTCTCTCTCTCTCTCTCTATATATATATATATATATATATATATATATATATTGAAGGCATGGTCCATTTTGCACTATGAATGAAAGAAAAGGTCTGCTTCCTGAACGAAGATTGTTAGGATGGCTTTCAACAGTATTGAGAATATGACGGCGTAGTTACCTTATAAATGGAGCTTTTATCTCAACATTTTTAAAAATAGCTTTTTGATTTTTATTTCAGTTTACGAAATGTTTTTGTTTGAAGCAAAAATTCAGGATCTTTAGAAACTTTAAAAAAGGAAGGAGTCCCCTCACACTTTTATCACTTTTTGACCTTTCACACGATCGAGAAATCCCTCTGAAATTTATCCCTCCAACTATGGAAAAAGTTTTCTCCATTTCAAGGGTTTAAATAGGTATATCATACTCTTCTTTTGACAGTTTTAGATGTGCAAACAGTCTCTTTATCACTTCTGTCACCTTAAAAGAGCAAACATTGTCCCTTTTGATCAGTCCCTCCAAAGAGGAAAAAAAGAGCACCCCTTCACGTTTGGTCCGTCAAAGGATGGGTTTCAATTCCCTTTACAACTTTTAAGTGATTATATATAAAAATATGGAAGATGATGAGTATACGAGTGGATATTTGGTTCCACTTGGGAGTTATAGTTACATATACAACCACTGCATCCTCCTGATAGTAACTTACGCAGCAAAAAGATGGAACTAAACCAAAAGACAGACTAAAAAATTGAGAAACAACATGCACATGAGAGAATCATGCTCAATCTCACATAGAATGATTACAACACAGCACAGTATTTCAGGGAAAAAACGGTAGTCCAAGAAATCATAGAATCAATTAGAGAACCGAAATGGCAATGGGGAGGTCATGCTGCAAGGATGGCAGACAATCGATGGACATCATAACATACAATATGGGTTCCCAGATATCACATGCGAAACCGAATCCGATTGGATACACGATGGAGAGATGAACTAGACAAGTTTATAAGATACTTGAACCTCGACGCCTATGATAAAGAAATGTTGCAGATCCTTGGAAAGGTCTAAATCTAACGACGGACGTTAAAAGACTGATGATGATGATGAAAATGCGGATGATGATGGAGTCGAATTCTCCTTTAAAACACTTTTGTGAAACATCTCTCTCAAATTTATTTGCTAATACCCAATACTAACCACATTGAGTAGGCAAATATTTTTTTTTAAAATAGTGTGAAACGACAAAGACACAAACAGACATTTCAGAGAGAATGATTCCGGCAGATGGACAGGCACACAGACAGCGATAGAGAATTTTACGTTTCACCTGTCTCTTCATGGAAATATTGTCCGCAGATGAAGTTCATTTTTGGTAACATTTTATAAAGAATACTAATTGAAATTACATGTACGTGTGCACTCGTGAGTGTTGCCATGCGCACGTCAATGTGTGTGTGTGTGTGTACCTGTGCGTTTGTATTCAATATATCATTCGGAGTAGAGACAGGAAAGTATAAAGATCGATATAATTAATATAGAAACTTGTTTTTTCTTTTCATTTCACCCTGAAGTAAATGCACATAATTACGTTTGTAAAAATCACACTAGCAAATAATCAATACATTCGAAATGAATTGGTTCATAAGACTTTTTTTTTCAGCTGACGGTAAGGAAACAAAGATTTCCCCATTTCAATCATAAAGTCAAGTTTCATTTCCTGTGCACTGCACCCACGGTTTTGCACCATGCAGGGAATCAATGTTTTTTTTTTTTTTTGTTGCTTTTTTTTCAGGAAATCATTTTTTGGGGGGAGATTTCATTGTGTTCTATTGCGTTCATTTATTGCCCAAAATTTACCTTTTTTTTTATAATCCCTGCAACACTTTATCATTTCATACCACTCCCCGCAACACGCTTGATAAATATTTCGATGCAAATACTATCCCACCCTCGTGTTAATGAAATATTTCTCTGCCCAACATTTAATAAATATTTCTATTCAAAATTATTGCTGTCACTCCTTGAATGGCAGGTAGTTTATTCATGCTCGAGATCTAATAATGTTTAAAAATCGTAGGGGTTGGCTAAGAGTTTGGTTATTTTTAAGAACAAAAATGTTTAGACGTGGCATAGTATGTAAGAGAGTTCCAGGGGGAGGATATTGTCCCTGAGACCCTGGAGAATTTCATGAACCCAGGCTAAAATCAACTTTTAACAAGTCAGAATTGGCGTAATTCTTATCAAACTGTCGATAACAGAATGTTAAAATATACCAGATGATAGCATTGAAAATCTATATCGATATTTCACGAAAAAAACTTCAACACAATTCAAACGGTGTACATATCAGTATAAAACGGAACAAATATTTATTTGCCCGATCATCTGCCTTGTACCTCATTCAAGATTGCAAGCATGAATGGTTAAACACCACTGTGTTATGATTTACCATATTTTGAATCGGAACCTATCCATCATAAATTTGGTCTTTCAAACACAAAATCACTTTCTGTACAGACATTTATCGTAACCCACTGTTCAAGAGTGTTTTTTTTTCAAAAATAATTGAATTTTCTTCGTGTATTACAGACTTAACTTGAGCGCAAATGTATTACATTTTCTACGTATCATATCAAGCATATCTGCAACTCACCAGGCAAAATTTTGTGTTTAAAATCCGATGCATTTTCATGCAAAATCACCAGGAATGAGGGTAACGTCGCCAAAAACATTTCTGAAAATAAAATTGAAAAGGTCTTATCAGCAGAACACTGTAGGAATGAAATCGTAGCTGTGAAAATACAGTGTCATCCTTAAAAGAATGGACGAAACTACAGGAGAAAAATAGAATGTTTACTTTTTTAACACGAAAATCAAAAAGAAAGTCTTCAGCCTTTTCACTTAAACTCGATTCTGTCACTTTCAAAAATATCTTTTTCATGTATCTTTTCCGCTGGGTTTCACAATTATTCCATTTTTCTATATGTTTTTCAATGAAAGTAAATTTTAAGTAAAAAAAAAAAACATAAAAATATCTCTACACAAGTCTTCAAAAGTATGGTGCACATCCATCACAAATTGTAAAGTAACAAACAAAAAACACAACTGCGTTCAGTCAGAATAGAAAAAATGTTCTGTATAAAGAAAAAAGAATGACAAAATAATGTTATTTTTGTTATTCAGAAATTTCCAAACTTCTTGGTCTTTCAAATATTTTTCTCTCTTTTCAAACCATCAACTTCAATATCGAGAAAGTCATCTCTTTTCTATTATTTCAAACGTAAGTGTGTGTGTATAAGAAAAGATACCTTCCTGATGCTGATTCGATCCAACATCGTCCAGTTGTTGCATCTTTCGTAATTCTTTTCCCTTCCTGTCCTGTCTGGTTCGACTTCGATTCCAAGCAACGATGCATTCGTTATTTCGGTCAATCGTGCATTCATCTTAAGGTTAAGCGCTGCATCGAGTGTTTAATCATGTCATCTAGTGATGTCAAAATACAGGACCGTGACTTGGAGTCGGCAGCGAAGTTCGTACGCATATATCCGCAAATAACCAAGTTCCCTCACATTTTTGACCATGAAGGGTATTGCATTTCTTTGCATGTATGCGCATCGCAGCCATCCCAAGGGAAAAAAACAGGAGACATACGACTCATGTTGGCATTCAAAATCGAACCTTTATCTTTCTTCTTCGGCCGACATAAAAATACATCGATAGTCCTCGTATGAAAACAAAACAAAATTTCTTTTTAGAAATATATATATATATATATATATATATATATATATATATATATATATATATATATATATATATATATATATATATATATAGAGAGAGAGAGAGAGAGAGAGAGAGAGAGAGAGCTTCCTTGTACTGTCAACAGCCAAGGACGAGCTTCCTGTAAGAAGGACGACCCTTTTTCTCCTATTTTTTCCTGCTTTGTTCCGTTTTTCATACAACCAAACTTACTTTGTTACTTCCACAGTGAAATTCCTCATACTCTATTCTATTATCAACCTCTTTTCGCTTTTTTTTTCCTTATATTTTTTTCCAATTAGGTGGCTGTGATTGGCTACCTATCTGTCGGGGTTCTAAGGACCCATATTTTACCTTGTTAATGAATCAACTCAAGATGTTTATATCATCTTTTGGGTATCGGGAAAGAATCCCTTTTCAAATCTCCTCATCTTCAACTAAGTATGTATGTTTCATTCGCATATATCTACGCAAAAAAGTATCTTCAACAAAAAAATGCCATAAAAAAAATCAACTATCAACAGTTTTGATATTTCAACACTATTACTTCCAGAATTGGTCTTGCTCGTCACTTACTGTTGGCAACTGTTTTGCATTTAATCTCAGAGGATCTATGTCATGAGACGCGAGGTCCTGTTACTGTCTGACATTTTTGCAACATGACCAGCCCATTGCTATTTGTGTTTTGTAACGGTTTTCCTGTGCTATCTTCTTGTGTCACTGTGTGACAGTCAACATTGCACGGTGTGTAGCTCTGAGTTTAGAGGTGAATGTTTAGGTTAAGTACCATGTTTCTGAATATCGAGAAGATGCATTGGTTATATAGCCTTCTATCTACGTCTAATCTGATGTCCGTGTTCTTTAAAGCCAAGCTTATTTTATTAGAAGCTTCGTATCTCCTTATTTTCAGGATTTCATGGATATTCGATAACTGAGGTAGAGGTAGTTGACTACTTTCTTCGACACTTCATGTTCAGTTTTGATAGATATGTCCCTGTCCTTGTTCGTGACATTCGTATTACTAAAGTTCATGAGAAATCCATCCTTATTGCTCTCTTCATTTAGTACATCTAGCATTATTTGGAGCTCATAAAATCTCTAATCGAAAGAAAAAAACGATGCTGTTTGAATATTGAATCCCCCTGTTTTCATTTCGTAAACTCTGCAACGCTTGACAGTACATATTGATGATTCGAAATTGTTATAATATAATTTGAATCATTTGCTCCCAAAAGATATACATTTGGTTTACAAAAATATTCATCTTGCTTGAAGAGATCTGAATCAATATTTGTTCTTTATAAAAAAACACACAAGAATTTGAATAAAAAAAAAGAGAAAAAGGAAGGAAAATAGAAAAAAAAAGGTAAAAAGGCACTTATCCCCCGAATGATCCTGATTTGCTGTCGACATAAAACAGTTCATAATTAAAAGAGGGTGCACTTAAGTAGGTTTTCTAAAAAGATCAGCAGGACAGCGGTGAATTTCGTGTTATGAGTCATCCAAGAGATTTGAGGCAAAATATTAAAAGGGTTTTGTTTGTCTTTGCCCTGAATCAGTAGAATACTAATTAAATTGTGTTCAGAGTTACTCAAAATAATTCGAAATTGATAAAAGTGGACTCAGTTTGTCCGGGATAACTAATACACACACGTGCACATAAATAAAGCACATATATAAATATAAATGCGTAAACACGTATAGGCACATAAGCGTGTGCTTCCACACACAGACACGCACATACACACATACACATATACACTCATATTATAATATATATTTAGTTTCAAGTAGGTTTCATTACACACAACAGATAATTTTTGACGATATAACATTTTTCATAACTGCGAATGGGTCATGTTTCGATGCCTAACGTTGTCTCTGTCTGGCATTGAACATTTCCAGCAGGAAGATTCAAAGTCTTGCAATGTTAATCCTGGTGCTATAATGATTCAAATGGAAAAGGGTGAAATATCACAGGATGACTTTGCAACAGCCGTTCCAGGCGATCTGAATGCCTTATCTCTATATACATAATTATAAACTGCACATTCCGAAACATATTTTTTAAACATATATTTTGCATATATTGATGATCAGCAAGGTGAACCAACTGCCAACTTCCAATCCTTACATACGTATCACAGACATGAAGTAATGATACACTTTAGCATTAAAGTAACATGGCAAAAGAAATTCTAGAAAAATGTAACAACATCTATTTTACAAAGCTTACAAAGGTAACAAATGTCTTGAAAATCGAAAAAAAAAAAATTACCATCAAAGTTATTTCTCGACTATTCTGCATATTAAACTAAATCTCGAATATTCCTTTCTGCAACGTGCTGTATCAACGAATTGAGAAAATAGATATACAGATCATATTAAAATATGTCTGAAAAAAAAAAGTCATAATAGCTTACACTTCCATCTGTTACTAAACCGCATGACTGAACAGGGCAAAAATTTGCAGACATATGACCCCATAAATATATTGAATAACAAGTAAATGAGAATTTACTCCATTCTTTTAACCTATTACGAGAGTGGACTTTTCAAATGAATCTATTCATCCGGATTCATCTACAAGCTAAACGCTTTTTCTTCACTTTTTATCCTTGTTTATTTGAGGCCGTCAAATCAGACGGATAAAGCACAAATTTGAACAATTTTGTGGTATGAAATTTAATGACAAACAGCGGAGCTACTTGCTATATAAATCAAATCAGTGGCCAAAGGACCAGTAACAAACATTCAACTCAACATTGGTTCCCAACGTTTTTAAAACATAGATGAGAGCCTTGGATGAATGGACGTTTTCCAGTGATTGACAATATCCAATCAACAGGCATTATTGAGGCGGACCAACATTGAAGAACACAGAGGATTCAAAGAAACTAAACATTGTACCATTCAACAGTTATAGAACATTTTTCACCGAATTGGAAAAGCAAAAATGCTTGACAGGTCACACAACGGGCCCTGTACAAAATTGAACGAACTAGACTAAGAAACTACCAAATGCAGCCCTCTAACCAGACTACTTTTGGACCAACTTCCACTACATAAGCTTCCTCAGAGGGAACGTTTTCAATAATCAGCTCGTCATGCCTTAGGGAATCCATTAGTTCCAGGGTATCAGAAATCTTAGTGTCCAGAAGAAATTATTGTTGAAAAAAAGTGCACATCCTGAAGGTTCTTATTTCTTGTGATAACTGGAATTTTAAGCTCAGATATACTACTTGATGATGGAAAAAATTCTTCACAGTCTGACCCCAAATGATCTTTCTGGATGTACACCTGGAAAAAGAGAAACAAAAATAGACAGCGAATATCTAAGTAACCACAAATATTCTGACGACATCAAATTTGCCAAAAAATCCCCAGTAATGTTACGCGAACTGAAGCGAGCAAAAAGTGGTCTTCACATGGACTTCAGCAGAAAAGAAAGGTCAGGTACAGCAAACATTTTGATGACAAAGACAGAAAACTCCCAATCAAAAATGGACATCAGGATAAAATGGACCCTTCCATTTATTTAATACCCATTAAAGCATAATAAACAAAAAAAAAGAAATCGTGAAGAATCACTTGAATCTTGAACATTTGATACAGCAAGTTCAACATTCAAAAAAACAAAAATCCCATTACTCTTAATTAAAATATATGCAACCGACGTTGCTTCTCAAAAATCAAACATGAGATTAAATACAGGATCGAACCTGGAGATTGACCCTCACAATGAGATTTACGGTATGTGCACATGAGAGAATGATGCTTAACATCACACAAAAAGATCATGAAAGCACAGTATACTGGGAAAACAATGGAGGGATAATCTGTTACAAAGAACTGACAATGTATCATCTTTCCATATTGAGTGTAGGCATTGTAACACTTAGTGTGGATCCCTACAGATTATATGTGAAACTGTGACCGATAGAATAGAAGATATGGTGACGAACCTTACAAATACAGATAAGAATAGGCCTTGCATAGCCATTACTGGAGGGGTTGTTGAATCCTTGGGGTGGTCCTTGTCTAACGACAGACGTTAAAAAGACCGATGATGGTAAGTTCATTGTATACTAATATATCCAATGAGAAAATGTTACTCTTAAAACAATTATAGCAATGAATTTACACGTACGTGGATACCTTATATCCTGACTAATTTGAAACAATATTAAACCGTTTACAAATTCTAACATGAACTTTGATTTCTTCCTTGAACTACAATAGTATACACACCAAGGCAAAAAGACTAGCATACATACATACATACATACATACATACATATATATATATATATATATATATATATATATATATATATATATATATATATATATATATATATATATATACGTATACATATATACATATATATATATGTGTGTGTGTGTGTGTGTGTGTGTGTGTGTGTGTTTGTGTGTATGTGTGAGTTGATACTATCAAATATGTCAAACACTAGACCACAATTGATGGATAAATTAGGGAGAATAGCATTTATCTACACAATTAAATAGAAGCCATCTCAAACAAAGTTTTCTTTACGTTTGGGTGATTAGGGATCATACACATACGCACACACATACACATACCTATATACACAGGCACACTTGCAAACACTCATACACACACACATATATACATATATACATATGTACATATGTACATATATATATATATATATATATATATATATAAATAAATATATATATATATACATATATATATATATATATACATAATGACAGAGAGAAGCATATATATTCCATGCCACCTATATATATATATATATATATATATATATATATATATATATATATATATATATATATATATATATATATATAAATTGTAGCTGATTCTAGTTACTGAAGAACAAAACGAAAATCAACGTGTTCACTCCTCTGATAAGAGATGACGTTGCATCTTCAATGTGTTAATCAGCTATCAAAGGCTTCTTCGTCGACACGACATATCGCACGGGGGAATTTTAGTCGTAAACTGGGTTTATATGACATCTGCACACACCCTCTGACATTTCATTGAAGTGATCACCTTTTAGATTTCAATGTCAATGAATTGATTTGCATCTGATGACGTCACAGGGCATGTGTTGATCGTATCTAATAACTTCACTCATTCAATGCAGGGGAAAAACTGATTTAATACGACGGAGAATGTTAGGAATAGAAGAAGACACGATTTGTTTGAGTCGTGAGAAAGAAAGGTAAAAATTGAATGTTGGGAGATGTGTATTCAATAATGAACGGTCATTATATAACAAAAAAGAAAATCACAGGTGAAAAACAGGTGATTTAAATACATGCAATGACATATGCACAAAAAAAACACACAAGGAATAAGCAAAGATTGAGAATACTTGAATAGTCTGAGGCATTTATATGGTACTGTATCAATAGCTTTTTACGTGATTTATATAAAGGAAGCCAAAAAATTAAGTTAGAGATAAACGTAATTTACGCGACGATTTGGATACTAACTCAAAGAGGCATAGAGAATATCAGAAAGAGTAAGGCAAAGGCAACAGAAACAAGATCCTTGGGAAAAGAAAAAAGATCTGCATGAAACAAGAGAGAATCAGGGTGGAGAATATCGTACAAGTGAATAACCAACAAAAACAGAGACGAGCATGATACATAGCAGAGGGGAGGAAAAACAGGTAAGGTAGAAGGCTAACCAATCGGTGTTCATCAGATGGTAAACGCGAGATCACTTGATAAATAAAGACTAAATATAATGTTTTGCGGCCATAAAAGCGGATGACAAAGGTTTCTGAGGACGTAATTGATGATGACGATATTGTATGATTACACGTTAGTATATGTATTTGAGCATATTCAGTTGAACACATGGTTCAATAATATTCTTTTCCGCAAAAAAATATCATAATGGGAATAAAAATAATACATCAGTCCAATGAAAAATGTGCATGTGGTCATTTACTCTTTCAAATATAAAAGTGAAAAATTAGCCAAATGATTGTGTGGGTTGGAAATGTCAGAATAAAAGAGAGCTGACCATGACTATATCGATGAAGTTGGATGCTGGATATAGAGGAAGGGTAAACGGAATTGAATCATGAATGAGTGGGAAAAAAATCGAGGGTGACCAGGGGCGGAAGCGGAAGTGTTCCAGAGACCGGAAACTGTAGGTGGATATAACATACCAAACACTATTGGTCTTACTTTTTCGATACACCAACATCTGTATCTACGTTTTAGTCCAGTTTGTTCGAGAACGTGATTCCAATATATATACATACATACATGCATATATACACACACACACACACACACACATATATATATATATATATATATATATATATATATATATATATATATATATATATATATATATATATAACCACCAGCAATTGTTATTTCCAATGCCAAACAAATCTTTCTCATAATTAAAAAAAAAATGAATACATACAAGTTGTGTATGATATATGTATTCTTTTTTTTGTCAGAAGTCCATTGGATTACTTTTATCTATTTATGTACTGTCTGTCTATCCGTCTTTTTCTTTCTTTTTTCCTATATATATATATATATATATATATATATATATATATATATATATATATATATATATATATATGTATATTAACCATCATTTTTTGGACTCTTACCAATTTGAAACTACGTTAACGTCAACAGCATTGGCTAATTGCATTGTTTGCATAGAGAAACAACATAAGTAAAGAATCGAGGAAACTTTCCCCCAAGAGAAACAACTTAGAAAAAAGAGCGTCTTATATACCTGAAAATTCGATTGATAGATAGTAGGCTGCGCTATACCGAAGAAAAATTCGACGGTATGCAACACTTTTTTTTTCTCCAACACTTTCTTCCTTTTCAATTTCAATTTAGTCGTCAAAGTTAACTATGTAGATAAAGTATTTCACATTGAATTAAATATTATATTTCAATTGAAAACCCGTCGGGTTACAGACTGAGCTCTCAAATACAGATTGTTGGTCGAATTCCAAGTGTACGTTTGGACATTGGGTTTTTTTGATATACAGAAATAACCCTGTCAAACATGATATATACGTCGAAAGCGCTGCTAATACTATTTCCCCAGAGATACACTTGACAAGACAAACAAAATGCTTCGGCATTAAAAATTGAAACAAGACTGAATATATCCATTACAATTTTTGGTCATTAACATCATCTTGTCAGATATACGGCTGGTTGGTTGTTTGGTAGATAGATAGATAGATAGATAGATAGATAGATAGATGGATGGATGGATAGATGGATAGATAGTACAAATCAGGTGTTAGCATTATATGATGTATTACAAAGCAGTGGCTGATATGTGAAGGATTTATTTCATAGAGTGTTCGATACATTCAGCTGTATATTCCGAGAAGTCAAGTTGATTCAGAGTAGAGCTAGAAATATAATAGGAAGTGAATTCGCAACACAAAACTCCCTATTAAATACATATGTGTGTGTGTGTGTTCATGTGTGTGTTTGAGCGTGTGAGGATTTTTTGAGAGTGTGCGAGTGTATGTAGGTGTGTGTGTGTGTGTATTGCCTCATATTACATCAAATAATGACACATCTGCATGCGGTTGATATTAAAATTAAGTTCTACAACGTTCATATCAAAGCATGCTTACCGTATAGAATATTGCTAGGGGTGGAAAAAACATGGATCAGAAAAATAAATATAAATACCAATGCACGTGATTGAATGCATTACTGTTGGTTCTCATTCAGTTTTGTTCTGACATTTTTCCTAATTGGCTAAAAGATATATTTATGAAATTTTATTCATGTTATGTCATCAAAGGAAAAGCAAAAAAAAGGAAAATCTGTTATTCTTTCCTTTGTCCTCTATGATTGAAATTTAGTTTTTGTTTCAAATGATGTAAAAATATTTCAATCAAATGAAAGATGTTTGTCCATCCTTCTGTTTTTATAATAAAATGGAAAAAAAGTTTTTTTTTCTACTTTGTATTCAATATTGCGATTGCATGCCTACAAGTGATTAATTCTGTCTTTTTTTGTAGTGTTTGTTTTGAATTCTACGTAAACTCTGATTCAGGCGTGTTTAGTCAGTCAACAGAAACTGTCATATGACTGAAGGTGCTTTGGCAGCATGAGATATTGGGGCGATCAATCACATCATTTGAAAAAGGAGTGGTCTGACAAACAAACTTGAATGCTGTTGGATACAAACTAAATTGAGTTAGCATACAGTTAGGTTCAGCAAAATACAGTGGAAGTTAGAAATACCAGCTTAAGATCTGAAGAAAAAACTTCGTGAACAATTTTGTGGGAAGTTCAAGTTAACAGTTTCTAATGCGCATTGTTTGTGAAACGGAAGCTCTTCTCATTATTTGATGAAAGACTAAGTTATTTTGTTAAAATGCAGCGTCTGTATGGTTCACGCATCTGAAAAGGATATTAAAAACGGACAAATGCAATTATTGAACAACATATCGTTCAGATTGGTTTTGAGTTTGTTCAAAAAAATCCCAGTTGCTGAAGGGTCAGAACTTATTCCTACATCTATAATGAATAGATATGTTTAAAAATTGAATGACTTTTATTTTAGCCTCTTCTTTAATCTCGGACAATTCCTCATTTAAATGCATTCATAGCTAATGGAGATATCGAGTGGAAAGTTCTCGAGCATATATATATATATATATATATATAGAGAGAGAGAGAGAGGGGGGGCAGAGAGGGAGAGACAGAGAGACGGAGAGAGAGGGAGAAAGAGTCCAGATGAATATATAACTCAATCAGAAAAAGTATTTTGGGATCTAACACAAAAATTATTGATTATTAAAAATACGTTGTTTTTTTTCCTCCAAAAGCTCCCGTGTCCAGAGGTTTCATTCAGCCTGCAGCCATATTTCGGATATATATTTTTGAATATTTTTCACTCTTGAACCTGCGTGTCTATTATCTTAAATATAAATAATTCATTTTGCAATGGATGAATGAATAAACTTAAGCAGATTTAGAGGGTTTTTAATGTTATTTAATATTTTTCTTACTTCGTTCGTCTTTCTCCGACTTGAAATATCGTTGTTTTTTTCAATCCATCAATGATTCACTGGTTAGATAAGAAAAAAAAAATCTCTGGATTAATTTTCTTTCATTTAATCCGTCGACAAATGCCAGGTCGGCGCAATATGATTTCAACCGAAAGGTTTTTTGACAAATAATCCGCACGACTGTAGCTGATAGAGTGTCAGCAGAACGTTTTTTGACAATAACCAATGTTTGAATGAATCTCCAAATCTGTGCATATCTACTTATTCATTGTTGAAGAAAAATTCATTGTAGAAATAATTTTAAAATGTGCATTTTGCATAATAATCAAATGCTCAGATCTGTTTTCAAATGAGTTTCCATACGATGTGTGGCTATCAAATAACGAGGCTTCTCATGTAAGTTGAACCAATGCATTCATTAACAAATCACGTTATATACAAAGAAAAGCAAAAGCAATTCATCTTGATCTTAGAAAAAAATCTCATATGAAGTTACAGCCATATAGATTAAAATCAGAAGAGAGAAGATACAAGGGAAGTGCTCACAAATATTCAAAATGATAGGAAAATATTTAACATCCCTCCTCGGAGGTTCCTACCAAGAACGGAAGAAAAATGTAGGAGACTGCAAGAAAAACACAAGAAAAACATCTTTTTTTCAAAGAATTACGAACAATTGAACGCACTGGTAAAGAACAATCCAAACATGATGAGAACAAAATCAATTGATGTGAATAAATATGAAAATTACATGACACATTAGTAAACGAAACAGATTTCGAAAAAATACAACTCAAACAAAGGCAAGATCAAAGCTCAATTTTATGCACGATTTTTATTCGCAAAAAATTAATTCCGTTCATTCATAGATCAATGGGCAAGTACAAATCAAATCTGAAAGTTTTGATCCACCAACGTTTTATGTTCGCTATAACTTTTTGTTCAAAATAAATAGATTCTTCCTTTGTCGATCATCGCATTAAATTTTGTTGGAATTGATCAAAACAGCTACCAAATCATTTCGTAAGTCAACTGAATCGCATAGGAGAGAATACATGTCAATTGCATATGTAATTGTTCAAGATGAAGAAGAAGCGTCCGTCTCTCCACAAACGAGTTTCATTGGATCATAAACAGACGATGATATAGTTTTCGTTACCTTTGTATGCGTCCAAGTGTGTCCAAGACCAGGTCCTTATTGTTATGAGTTTTATGATCATTCCCGTGGCATGATGTAAGTACACCCTAAGGTAACATTCATTCTAATTGTACAATTCTGATTGTACTCTCAGCTGCTGTTTGCACACAAGCGTACGTTCTAATAGGAAGTTACCAACACACCTGCCTCATTAAGGGAGCGAAACTGGGACCATCTACGAGTGGGGGAAACTTTAAATCGTTATGGTATTCGAGCGTATTTCAACTGCGCAACAAAATTCGTCACAGTCGAAAGGATATTGAAGATAATGAACATTGTGAACGCTTCTGCACACCAAGAACCCTTTTTTTTAATCGATGGACACCTCTTTCTGCGACCATTTTGATTCTGGGTCTTCGATCATTCCGAAAGTTCCGTTCGATTTTATGAAAGTTTTCCAAAGTCCCCCAGGTGATTCTCCTTTGCCTTTGTTAGCCCTGCTCCAGGCCATCTTTCCCCAGCAAGTATATCAGACAGAGTACATCAAATAAAGATATATCTACGTGCACGTAGATATTACATTGAATTCCAACTGCATGCTTGTTAGGGAATACTTGGCACAAAACATAAATTGGAAAATGTCGATCAGAAATATATAAACACATACCAATAAGAGTGCAAGCGTATAGAAACCTATCAATGAATGCATGTCGTGGAAAATTTTTTTTTTTTACATTTCATCAATATATATCCAAAATATTGGTGTATTGCAATATATATATATATATATATATATATATATATATATATATATATATATATATATATATATATATATATATATATACATTCTGCTAGATCCAAAAGAAAAAAATAATAATAAAGGAACCAATGTTGACTTAAAAGACAAAATCTCTTTAAAAAAACCCAACATTATTTCAATATTTGGGTAATCTTTATCTATTAAGGGCAAGTGATACGGATGTGCCTTTCGTAACTGCTGACCCAGCAGTGACAATTAGTATGGGCCTTCAAAAATGAGCATAAGAGCGTACCATTAGTCCCCAAAAGAGAGATATAAAACCGATGCATCCTCCTAATAGAAACATGGAACTAAACTAAAAGATTAACCCTCATTCTGAGAACCATGTAACGCGTTGAGCGGGAGAAAATGCTAAATGTTAAATGCAAAGATCACACAACAGCACAGAATATCAGAGACAGAAGTTAAAAATATCTTGGAAACCATAAGAACTCTCAAATTGCAATTGGTTGATCATGGTGTCATGACCTAAAAGAGGTAAAAACATTCATAGAGATATTGTGATAGAAACGTTGAAAATCGCCAGAAAGCCTGTGTCCAGAGATGAACATTGAAAAGCTGCTGTTACTACTGCTACTGCTGATGATAATGCTGCTGCTGCTGCTGATGATGATGATATCAATCTACAGAACGAGACATAAGAAATAAGGAATCTCTTATGTCTCTTTCTCGAACCTCACTTTGTCATAACTCTAACCCTGGGCCCCATGAGACCCTAGTCCCTATTATTAGAGTGAATTGAATTGGAAAAAAATCATAAACTACAATAGAAGTCGTAGGAAGTATATAACTATCAGTCCTTGAATACATGCTGAGACAAAATAGAGCTTCTATTGCACCAGAAAATGACCTTGAATTTTCTTTTTGCTTTGGAGATTTGATGGCCTTGCTGTTTTCAGGATTCTCATGAGTGATATCACAATTAGAACACATAGTAATTGAGACCGTGAGTCCCTCTGGAAGATTCTTTTTTTAGACTGACCACTTCTCCTGTGGCTGTCAAGACTCCTTTCCAGTTCCTCATGGAGTTAGCAATGAATCTCACTACTAGTTCACTGATCTCAAACATTCAGAGACATTCAGGTATCCAGCTGTGTTGAATCACGTCGTATGCTTGATTTTTTGTCTTGTGACGGACAGATTGACGCATTCCAAATCAAGATATAGATGTGATGATTGCTTAATCTTAGAAATTTCAGTCGAAGAATTTTGTTTTTGATGAAGATGAGTACGCTGATTATCAATGATGGACAGAAGATGATTGTTTTTCTCTCGACGGATAAATCATATTAGACAAGCCGTACATTTTGTCTACTATAACGAATATTTGTAATGAATGGAAGGAAGTCAACCGTGGCGAAGAGACAACAAAAGGAAGTACACCACACTGGGAAGTGGTTTTCATTATCATACGTGCGTAAAAGTGAGTTAAATGAACCCGTATTTCTTTACACATTAGCAACAGATGATAAATAAGGAAGGCAAGAATAGAATTAACATTAAAACATCTTCCTAGACGAATCAATTAACATAATGTAGATATTTGTGAGTGTGGATGATTGCCGCATATTATTATTATTATTATTATTATTATTATTATTATTATTATTATTATTATTATCATCATCATCATCATCATCATCATCATCATCATCATCATCATCATCATCATCATCATCATCATTATTATTATTATTATTATTATTATTATTATTATTATTATTATTTGTAATCTCACACCAGTTGCCTGGTGGTAACCGCTGGAGTTGGAGTGACAGCAAGTCTCCTCAAGTCTCAAGCCCTCCTCTCCTAGTACTCATAGGTCACAGTAATTCTGTGATTTACAGTTTCACACCGGTTGCCTAGTAGTTATCGCTGAAGGCTGAGTGACAATAAGTCTCCTCAGGTTTTCAGCTAACGTCTCCTCTCTCTTTCGCCAATCATGTCAGGGCTATAATAATGAGTTTCTGCTTTCATTTCCCTTCCTCTGTTGGGTCACTATTGACAGTCAGCGTTGCATTCCTTATATTTCTAGCACTGGTTTACTGCTAGGGAACTGTACAAATACTGAAGAAAGTGCTAAAAATATAAGGACTGCGGCACTAAATGTTAGCGGTTGCCTAACAGGGGGAGAGAAATGTAAGCGTAGATGTGAACCAAAGCACTGGTGTGATAAGCGAGGGAGGGAGGCTGAAAACTTGAGGAGACTAACCGTAAATCAGCCATCAACAACAACCACCAGGCAACTGGTGTGAAACTGTAAATCACAGTATTGCTGTGGTCTATGAGAATTAGGAAAGGAGGGCTGGACTCTTGAGGAGACTTGCTGTCACTCCACCTCTAGCAGTAAGTATCAGACAACTGGTATGAAATTTCAAATTATAATAATATTGAAAGTAATAATAATAATAATAATAATAATAATAATAATAATAATAATAATAATAATAATAATAATAATAATAATAATAATAATAATGATATTTTCATACTACAACATTTCAAATGAAAAAAATACTATTTATAGCAAAAGATTTTTCAGATAGTTATAATGGTGGACAAAGAACGGGTTCTTCTTCTTTGCCAATTGATTGCATCAGACAAGCCGTGCATTTCGTCTACTGTGATGAGGATTTATAGCGAACGGGAACCAACCAACCGTAGCGAAGAGACGACTCCCAAGGAAAGTAAAGCTTGTCGCTGAGAAGTCGTTCAGATTGCAAACAGTGGACAAGAGAGAGCTGCACAACGAAGATAAAAAGGAACGTATTAATGAGGGTAAAGACAAGAAATAAGTACAGGCGGAAACGAGGACATTAAAAGACTGGAAAGAAATGGAGTTTGAAGTAAAATGTTGAGAGAGATGTCTGGGTAAAATGAAAAGAGATATAACTGATAGTTTTTGTGACGTCCACTTTACTTAAACGACGGATTTTATTTTCTTCAACGGGTGATTTGGCCCAGTACTTAGTTTCCATTATCCTGTTTTTGTCAACGACTTTGGAAGGGTACATGTATTTGATTGTGTCATTCAAACTGTGTTCTGAGGGACAAGGCAATGAAGTAAAGAAAAAGATTGTTAAATTTTGGGATGGATCAAGAATTTTTTTTTTTTCAATACATTCTTGCCTGTCTCTACAATATCTCTAAAACTTCCCAGGGCTGTATATAATTGGAAACAGCCGAAGTGATCACATTTTGAGTGGTTGCATCACTTCAGGGTCTTTTTTCAAATCAACCTAATACTTTAAAATTTTATGCCCGTCACTGACAAGCCATTCTGAGCTATTCACAATCGGAAGTCATAAACCCTTGTTTTAAATTGAACAGTTGTGTAGACTGAAGGCGATTATCTTAAGGAGATGATTGTTAATGGATCCGCCCTGAAATGTAACCACTTCTACATAGTCTATTGGCCATCTTTCCACGAAATATAATTGAAATTTTGGAGATATCACAGACAGAGAACCCACGGAGCTTTTGTGTTACTCGGACAGTCATCTCACATGGATCTGCTCCAAGAGTTAATTAACGTTTTCCACATCCATCACCTATTTTCCCATTAAATGTCTTATAAATTCTTTGAATAACTTCAAAGATTGAGAAGGTTTTAAGAAATTCTGTGGTTGCCGACAGCTAGAAAGGCTGAGAAAGGCTTGGATAGATCCGCGCTATAATCTACGCACTTGTTTCCTGGGCTATCCCCTAATTGACTGCTTCTGTAGCCGATTTCACCCTCTCTACAATTGGAATCCATAGAAAAGAGTACTTTTTGAGATATTTAGTGGTTTGGACGGATTGATTCCATACAAGTAGACAAGTGTGGATCACTGCAGATCTTATGTTAAAATATTTATTAACTACTACTCATTTTGTTTGTCACTAACACACAGATGTGACCTAACTTATCATACAGATTATAATCCTCGTATATCTCGCTGTAGCTTGTAGACAAACTGTCAACTATTTCTGTATTTATTTAGTAACAAATCCCCATTTAGACGCGTGATTTCTTTTCAGTTCTCCTCAAATGTAATCTTCTGGGATTTTAATTCCTTCAACAATACTCCCGCTTCGGGAATATTAATCTTGGATACCATTAAAACATGTGTGGTTCGTCACTCAATAGAGACTGTCACAAGACAAACTTTTTGCTGCACACCACGTTGGGGAGGATCGATTAAAATTTCGGTAAAATGGATTTTTTTTTTATTTTATCGAAGTGATCCGTAAAAACAAGCATATATGCTACCCAATACAAACCAACTGATTTTGAATGAATATTTATTGTTAACTGAACCCATCAAAACAAAACTATCTGGGGAAAGTTATGTTCGAAATTTTTTTTAGATGTATCAGGGGTTAAATTTCCAGCCTACTTGCTGCATTTTTATGGCTTTCTTTGGCGTGATACATACATACATACATCTACATATATCTACTTTGAAACTGCAGAAATCTATGTCGGGAGATTTGATGAAAGCTTGATTCACCATTTCTAATGGAGAAATGATGAAATACTATAATCTATTCTGGGAAAAAAAATCAATCACTCCTGATAATGTGTAATTTTATTAAACGTCTATCTATTCACTTTTAAATGATTAAATCGAAGTCTGTAGACATTTTATGGAACTGCTTCTGATTACATCGAAACATCCCGCGGGATATCTGTAGCTGGAATAATGTATCAAAATTACAGACGTTGAATTTAAAGTTACCTCTGAGGTTTATCTACTTGGTGACTTGGAAGAAGTTTACATCCCATGCAATGATATAGATAAAAATACTAATCGTGTGAAACACAGGCTAGCAGTCTGAAATAAAATCGATTAGTATAATTTATCGATATTCCATAATAATC
Organism: Thysanoteuthis rhombus; assembly: GCA_963457665.1. Classification (NCBI taxonomy): domain Eukaryota; kingdom Metazoa; phylum Mollusca; class Cephalopoda; order Oegopsida; family Thysanoteuthidae; genus Thysanoteuthis; species Thysanoteuthis major. The sequence continues at coordinate 55,617,228 of OY735218.1, read as the reverse complement.
AAATAAAACATTTTAATTTTCACGTTTCAATCCGTGTCGTTTGAGGCTTTACTGATAGACATCAATTATTGATCAGAATTCTTTGAAACTAAAACGAATGGTTAGAGTTCAAAGCGAATAATAATAGATCTGGCTATTCACGTAAAAGAAACCCTCTTATAATCGACGTATTTCATTGCATGCTCTGTTGGGAATGATCAATTGAAAAAAAGGGGGGGGATCAATGAATAAGTTATTTTCTTGCTTCTGATCGTCACGTAATTGGCACAAATCAGGGACCACTCTTGCAAAAATATACATTTCAAATCGAACCCCCAACTGAAACCATATTTGAAGAGGGATTTTAAAAAATATACTCTCGTCGACGTAATATGGAGTAAATCTTTCGCCTTCTGCGACGCCCATAGATAGTTAGGTGTGGCGTATCTTGAAGAAAGACTATGTCAAACTCGGGATAATAAAAGATTGATGACGATAATTATGATATGTTTGATATATTTATAGTCATCCAGTCAGCCATACAGATATATTGACCCACTTAAAAACTGAAGAAACCTATGTTGATGGTTTTAGTGACAGTTTTTTTTTTGATGTTCTTGAATAAAGAAGTGATGAGACACCATTTACTATTTGGGGTAAAACACAACCTACTTGAGATGATGTTTAATTTTATCAATCGTCTATGGGATAGTCATAGCCCAACAAACAGCCTACCAGACCTACCAGCCAACGAATGAAGAACAAATTTTTCTCTCTTTACTTGTGTTTGTGTGTTTTGTGTATGTGTGTTTATTATGTGTGTGTGTGTGTTTGTGTGTGTGTGCTAACGTGTGTGTGTGCGTGCTTGCGTGCATGCATGATTTTCCAGGGGCTGCAAATCACATTTGATGGAAATAATCATGTTTTCACCAAGACATATTATCTGAAATCGATTCTATTGTTCGATGTGTCCATTTTAGATCAACAATGCCCAGATCTTGTGGTTGTAGCCTTTCTTTTAAATGATATTATGTGAATGATTCTGTCATTTTAGATGACTCTGAATATTATTTTAGATAATCAGTTCTAGTACACTCGCAGGCTATGTTGATTCATTTATGTGAGCAACAGATAGTACATCAAATTTCTATTTATTTACTTTTAAATGATTAAATCGTGGACTGCAGACGTTTTATGAAACTGTCTTTTATTACACCGAAAAATCCCGCGGGATATCTGTAGCCGGAATAATTAATCAAAATTACAGACATTAAATTTGAAGTTACCTCTGAGGTTCATCTAACTGATGACTTGGAAGGAGTTTATGTCCCATGCAATGATATAGATAAAAATACTTATCGTGTAAAACGCTGGCTAGACGTCTGAAATAAAATCGATCAATATAATGTATTGATATTCCAAAATAATTCAATAAAACATTTCAATTTTCACGTTGCAGTCCGTTTTGGTAGAGAATTCACTGATAGGCGTCACTTTATTGACCAGAATTTTCCTGAACTAAGGCAAAAAGTTAAATTGAACAGCCAAGTATACAGAAAGTGTGTACTTCTGCCAAATTTCAGGTGGGGGGTGATTTTGCATGGAGCCGACCGAAAATTCATTCTTTCTCAAATGTAAACGGTCCATTAATCCACAAAAATTAATCGAATTTCTCTTAGAACTCCTGGATATATCATATAGACAGACAGAGACTTTCGTCGATATTAAGCTGTTTGGACATATACGTATTACTTCTTCATTAGCCTATTGATAACGTTCACAAATCGTATTTCTTGGGGAACTCATGGAGATATTGCGTTGATGTTCATGGGAAAATACATGAGAGTATGGGGAAAATTAACCAATTAGTCAACCTTACATGAAATGTCAATGTGATTCATTGAGTACTTTTGGAGATATGTGGTGGATAAATCTATAATGGCAGTTTTAAAAAAGATGTTGTTGGAAGTTAAGAAAAACCATACAATACGTTCTAGAAAAAACCGTTGCCTGGCATCGTCATCGGAACCGATATCATAGGTTTTTCATGTCTTAAGTTGTGCTGGCTTGTAACGTATGTATGTATTGCACGTACAGATTGCCTTAGCATTGCAAGAGGGATTGAAATATCTACTCTTCATTATGTATAAAAACGATTTCTTTTCAAGGTTCAGTTTACAATGTCAGCTTGAGCTAAATTGGTTGTGTACGTTAGCATTCACGCTTGTTCCTTTTTTTATTTACTCTTTTAACTTTCTTAGTTATTGCAGCCAAACAGAGGGCAAGAGAAATCACTTTTTCATTGATCACATTTTTTTCTCCAATTTCGATTGTTCCCGTCCCAAGACTGCTTGCGGAAATGGGAATTTGGTCATATGATAGTTTCAGTTGAGTACTCGACGTTAGCTGTTTTTCATTTCTGTTGCATACACCGTCCGTTGCTAGGAAAGAATTAACTGATTTACGATCCCCAACATTTTACCGTCAAGAAAAATAGTTTTTTTTTTCTTTTTTGCTTCTCATTTTTTTTTTGTTCACGCTTCTGTGTGGTGGGTAAGCAGCTCAATACAAGTTAAGATTCAGCACTCACCGATTTCATAAAATATTTACGCAGAGCTGTAATTCTTCAATGTAATGGAAAGTGTACGGGATAAATACATTAGGCATTTTTGTAAGTATATTAGTGAATGAACAAAGGAAAATATCCACGTATGTACGGTACCAGAGGGGTATGATATTTATGAATTGACACGTTTAATAGAAACTTGAAACGATAGATAGATAGATAGATAGATAGATAGATAGATAGATAGATGGATGCATACATACATACATACATACATACATACATACATACATACATACATACATACATACATACATACATACATACATACGTAGTTTCACTCGGGGAAGACCACATACAAGATGGAAGGATGTGATAGAAAAGAATACTCAGTAGAAAAGAATGTGGGAGGACATAGCATAGGTTAGCATAATAATGGTCGTTATGGAAGTAGATGAGGTTATGCTTTGTTCTGCAGTTAGACACAGGTTCATGTGAGTGATGTCATCGTGTGCTTTCGCTTCATATATCGGCCTTCAAAGCTGAGTGAGTTGTAATGTGATATTTGGTACCCGAACAAGGATAGCTGGAGCAGTAGTCAACATAAGGTTGAATAGATAGATAGATAGATAGATAGATAGATAGATAGATAGATAGATAGATAGATAGATAGATGGATTCTACATACATACATACATACACACACTCATACATACATACATACATACATACATACATACACACACTCATACATACATACATACATACATACATACATACATACATACATACATACATATATACATAATTGAAAAGACGGTAAAATACGATTTCAGGCTCAACTCTTGGGATGCAATATCTCCATAATTGGTTGGGTGCACTGACACTACATTCTGAACCTATCCCGAAGGCTAAGGAGTGACACTTTGATTTTTGGCTGCAAACGCATGTTCTGATTTTAGGACAGAAATACCAATGCATACGTAAATAATCATGTCTTCCTTACGTGCACTTTGGTCATCTACGAAGCTGGAATATGCAACATTATTGAAAGCTTGACCAACAAAATGAGAATCATACGAACGTACCGAAAATCACGTGGACAGATCACTAGACAGCATGATATATTACAGAAAGAATAATATCAGCAAAAAGTGTTTGATTTGAAGGGATTAATGATCATTGAAATGAAGGGGAAAACGATCTTCTGTTACTAATGCAGAGAGAAAAAGGTCGAAAAGAAAAGATTTTCCATCAGGTCCATTGAGTAATTAGATCGTCATGAGGTGTATTCCACACTTGGATAAACAGCGGAGATATTATTTAAATTTCAACATCTGAGTTTATATAAATGTCAGTAAAATGAACACAACCTCCATCTCTTTTACCGATGTTTTTTGTCTTCTTTTTCGTTGTAATCAAATAAAGTCACACACGGATTATTTTTAGTAATAACAAACAAACTTTGTCTAAGTGAAATGCGCTTTGATATTTTTCCATGGGTTTTTCTTTGATTGATTTTTGTCTTGATTTTCAGGTGGAAATCTGAAAGAAAATGAAAAGAGAGTAAACGTTTTGATAAGTTTGCTCCGTATCCTAAATCAATATTTGGCCTGTAAATGAATTCTTTGATATATTTGAATTTCAATGGGATGATTATCTTACAATATGAACCCTCTCTCTTTCTTCATCTCTCTCTCTTCACCTCTCTCTCTCTCTATCTATATATATATGTATATATATATATATATATATATATATATATATATATATGTATATATATATACGTATATATATATATATATATATACATATATATATATATATGTATGTGAATATATATATATATGTGTGTGTGTGTATGTGTGTGTGTGTGTGTACGTATGTATTACAAAGAGATGGATGTATAAATCGGCATAATGATAACAAATTGCCTTATACCATGGTGGATGTGTTTTGAATGATCCCCCTTATTACACTGTAAATGCATCATTTGGCATAGTTCTTAATAGAACAAATAATTCTTTATAACATTACTGTCCACGTTGAAAGAAACAAATCGAGAAGATCTAGATATAAAGCAAGCAGGAATTTAAAGTGAAAAAATCCATTCATGCATCTGCATTTTTGATGGCTGTTTGGTTAAATGGTGAAAGCAATGCTACGTTGAAGCAGACATCCTATTGGTCACACAATTGATTCTGAAAACAGCCTTATTTCTTATATTGTCTCTAGTATTCACTTTCTCTAGTCCACATAATCTTTTCACCGTGCAATAACAGGACATCATATAAAATGGTTTCAGTATGGTACCAAGCAGTTTGTAATCTTACTCACATATATATATATATATATATATATATATATATATATATATATATATATATATATATATATATATATATATATATTTATATATAATCAAACAAGACAATCATCATCATCATCAGTCTCTTAAAGTCTGTCGTTGGACATTGACCTTCCTTTAGGATCTTCAACATTCCCATATAACTGGTGCCTAGTTCATCTCTCCATATTCTGTCAGCCTCGGTCAAGCCTGAAATCAATGGGGATCCATGTTGTGAGTCGTGATGTCCATCAGTTAACTGTCATTACAGCAACCCGGCCAGACTATTGCAATTTGAGTTTCCAGTAGATTCAATGATGTCTCGGACGCCTGTTTTCTCCCTGATATACTTTGTTGTCTGGTGATCTCTCCATGAGGTTGAGAATGATTCTCTCATATGCACGTTCCATGTTTCTTAGTATGCATTTCTGTCTCTTTCTTAGGTCCCATGTTTCAGCTCCATAGGTGACTAACGGGAGGATTCATTGGTTGTATACCCTCCTTTTTAGTTGTATTTGAATCGTTTTGTTTTCGAAAATTGAACTTGCTCTGCCGAAGACTCGCTATCTTAGAGTGATTATTCGCTGGATCTTTTTTCTTTCAAGGGTCTCTTTGAGCTCTGTTATTTTGACAGTTGTGTTCTCGATGTGGCTGTTGCACATGTGTAGGTAGACTTTCTTGCTTTCTTCGCTTAGTTCATCTAACATCAATTGGAGGTCGTGTAGGTTATTTTTGTTAAGGACAAAGTTATCTGCAAATCTGAGGTGCTCTGATATTTACTGTTTATTTTGGATGAGTTTTGGTGAGCTGGTATCACCTTGTCTCACTACTTTTGGAGGTATAAGGGTCCATAGTCTTCATGTAGCCTGATAAAGGAGAAGCTGTGACTGTATATATGTTGCAGTAATCTTATTTATACTGGGTCTTCATTCTGTACAGTGAGGCCCCTCATGACCATGGGAATTGAAATTCAAAAGCCTTTTTTGATGTCTGTAAATGCTACAGCGAGTGGTATTTAGTATTATTCAACTTCTGTCTAAAACGGAGTAAAATGCCCAAAGATTGGAACTCAGCAATCATGATGCTTTTACATAAAAAACAAAACCCGTGGTACCACAACAGCTACAGACCTATAAACCTGCTCAATTCTTTTTACGAATTTTCCACAAGAATCGTCACCAGCTAAATCACATAAACACTTGATGAAAATTAGCCATAGGAACCAGCTGAATAAGAAAGCAATTACTTGACCATGGACTATCTCCATTTGATAAATAAGCTAAGAGAAAAAGCAGCAGAATACTCAACACTACTGACCTTTTGACCAAAATCAATCACATCAAAACAATCAAAGATAAGGCATCTCTAGTCACTATGGACTTCAAATCCCTATATTCTAACATAAAGTATGATTAAAGTATCCATGCCTTTCAAAGAAGCCTTTAACAATAGACCGACTGAAAAAACAAGAATGGAAATAATTACCACCCTTATGTGTTAAATTTCAACACTCAATACTTCCAACTTAATTATAAGCACTTTGTCTAGATGAAACGCTGTTCCTTGGGCACAGTAGCAGCCCCTGTTATGCTAATATCTTTATCGGTGAAATAGGAGAAACCATCTACTCGGGGATGTACAAAGATTTCATCTTCTCCGTTGGATATAAATTTGACATTTTTTTCAATATACGATGGAGATAAAGCTGAATAAGAGTATTTCTTTGTTCATTTAAACTCTACAGACGATTTGAATAAATCTGATTATGTGACATCTACTGTCTCCATAGCTTTTGTAGACACCAGCAAATAAACAGATACCCCATACATAGTAAACCCATAGATACTAACAATCACTTTTAATCTAAATTGGCTCACCCAAGTACCTGAAGAAAACCTACAATTTTCACAAGGACTTAGAATTTGAAGAATTCACTCTACGGATAGTGAACCCAACAGACACTACAATAACCTATTTAAACATTTCATTGAACGAGGATATTCACAAGAAAATACAAATAACTAAATAGAAAAGCAACTAGAATATCCAGAGAAGAAACCCTTACACTTTCTACCAATAATAAACCTCACAGCATATCAATTTTAACCACCTTCAGCAGCACATACGCACATATTATCAATAAGAGATAGAATATCCTTGCACTTGAAACAGATCTCGAAGAATTAATCTTAAAACTGTGTGTCATCGCCTACAGCAGAACCAAAAATATCAAAGATATGAATAGTAGCAATTCTCTAATAAATGATAAAGTTTCACACAACAACTTCCCTAAAACCACTCAATTCTGCAAATGGTCTATGCTGCAGCCTGCCTAAATAACACTGACACCTTCACTAGCTCTAACACCAGCAATTATGATAGCACTAACTGTTGTAGTAAAAATATTATAAACATCCTTAATGCAATAGATGCAAATGACAATACGTAGGCGATTCCAAGTGACAATTCTGCTTTATACTTAAAACTATAGACATCGAATTTAATCACTAAAACCATCCCTGTCCACTCTCCATAGAACTACACTTCTGCATCCCGGACATGACTTTCCTTCTGACAATAGATTTACAATCAGAAAAAAATAAAAAATATACATCCTCTGACATGATTGAAATTTTTGAAAGACATGGAGATATGCGGATCAACACACTCCCCTAATAACAACCCTAAGCACACGGATCTCTAACTCATAATCCTCCCACTACTACCCTCCTTTATATATATTTTATACCGGGAACTTCACAATCGCACAGACCCTTACCTGTGGAAACTTTGGTATAGTATTTCATCCGTACAAATCAGAGCCAACGATTTTTCAATGACATCTAAGGATAATACATAGGAAGTCCTTTGACCTCATCACCCCACCATGTATACTATCCTAAACCAACCCAAACAATCCAATACTTAACTGAAACCATACGACCTCTCTAAGGCTCACTATTGCTGCTACTATCATATCTTGTCAGATACAAGCACGGCCTTCATCACAAACAGAACAAAGGCGAACACATTAGGATGACCCTAAAGAAATTGATTCCAATTCTTGCTTCCAAAGCAAAGCATCTGGTGGTTGATTTTTTTATCAGAGAAAACTTTCAACTGAGACGCATACACACACGCCCACACACAGATACGCACAAGTACACACACACATACATACACATACTCGCTCAACACACGCTACTGAAGATGGGAACAACCTCAAGACATGTATGTATGTGATCAATAGCCATTATATTCCCACTCCCACGCAAAAGAATACCTTTCAATAACAACCGTAATTACGTTAATATCCGCCATATCTTAACACATTCTTTTCTTTCTCATCGTTCTATGTATAGTCCTTTTCTTATTGCGTTTACTCTCCCTAGTGCACCAATCTATTACCCTCTAGCTCTTTTCTATGTCCTCCCTACTAAGTGTTAATCACACCTCATTCTTAGTCAGTTGCTTATTTATATTATATCTTTCAGTCTGGTGCACCCTCGGATCATATTTATCTTTTCCTATCTCTAAAATAATTCCCTGTCATTGGTTTTTCCATATCTCTCTTAGCAATTCCGGATTGATACTCAGTTCCTTTCGTTACATTGTAGGTTTTGCATTCACACGTCGATGTCCTAATCATGCATCTATAGTAAAGTTATCATTTCAAGTATAAATAATGTCAATTCTTCTTACAATATTTGTGGTTCTGATTGAAACAATAATGACAATTAAAAAAAAAAAGATGAGATATCATTCAGTGGGCACAGTCCAATATGACTCAACAAAACCATGATATTAAATAAGTGGATTCACAATGAAGGCTAGAGGGATTGAAAACATTTTTTTCTCAAAACATAGCTTGACAACAGAAAAAAAAACAAAAAAACAAACAACGTACTGAGAAAGAATGTACGGAACATGGCAAATCTACTTCTAGTTTTCAAACTGATAATTATACAGCAACTTCGTATTTTGTACATAGAATTCATTTTCAAGATGGATGAATTCATCAGAACGAAATAAACCCGTGCGTATCTGTAAGATATCTTATCATAGATGTGAAAAACTTGTCAGTTTGCCTCAGTCGGTAACAGTGCCGGCTACCAATCACATGATCGTTATTTGTAATCACGTTAGGGGTATGCTAATTGAATGATAGTAATTATTGGAGTGAAATAAGCCCTTCCACATTTCTAGCATAAATTTCTATGGACATGTAACATGTTAATCGTGATTTCAAATCACACTAGGGAGATGTTGATATATTATCCCCCTAGATTTGGTGGGGATTGATTGTGTCGTTCATGTTGTTCTAGTCATAATGGAAAAACAATGTCAACTCCGGAGTTGGACTGGAATTTGACAAAAAAAAAAAATGCTCGAACGCAGCAAATATTATAAAAAAATATAAATTAAGTTTTGTCTCTACAAAAAATGAAAGTGATGTCGGAACAGGGGAAAGTTTTAGCAAACAAATATTTAAAACCCTATCAGACAAAAAACAGAGATAGAGCAAGCGAGCAGACGAAAATAAATCGTCTAGAAACTAGAAAGTAAAAGCTATAAGGTAAAAAAAATAAAAAGTAAGTCTTAAAAGAAAAGGCAAACGCCGCATGCTGAAAAATCCTTTTTCACACAATGTTGCAGAAGATTGTTGATGGAGACCAGGGCAGAGATAAATGATGGAGGTGCAAAAAACATTACGAGACAGATGGCGTGGTGGAGGTGGACAAGTTCAAACGAGGCATGGGTAAAGCAGAAGTCTGGTGAATGTTTGGAGAAGACGCCGAATGTTTGAGAGAGGGTCAGGTTCAGTTCGACAAGAATATTACAATAGCTAGTGAAGCGTGAATTGATATATGTTTTCTGGCTTCGAAGAAAAAAACAGACAAATAAGATAATATTAGTGTTGAGTGTGCGTATGTCTGTGTAAAATTATTCTCCAATGATGGATATCCTGTATATAGAAGGGAAATATATATATATATATGTATATATATATATATATATATATATATATATATATGCATAAGATAACTATGATTTTCAGATGTATTAAGTCCATTACTCAGCAAGAAATTTGTAGAAGTTGTAGCTCAGTGTATACAATTTAAGTAGAGATAAACTTTCATCGAGAGTGGTTATGGGAAAATACATTTAAGAAAAGCTTCATTAAAAAAAAAGCATATAGTGTACAAAGACACGAGGACGTTATATTTCTCTCGTTCAAGAAGTTTTCCAAAGACATAGGGCAATTTTAACGTCATTCAATGTCAAGTAGCGATGTTTCCAGTGTTGCATCAGCTGCCACACATACCAGGACACGTGAAAGTTGCTGCAGCCCTTCGACAACAAATTGTCTGGAGGAAGACGGATTGCATGTTTCTCTCTGTAGTTTCAAGAAAGCTGAGCTGGTCCAAGAGTGTAATGTCGAGAGTTTTCTGATTTAATGATGAAACAGAATAAACCTGTCTCACAAAAAAGCAAAGCCAGTCAGGTACATAAGACAATCATTATGAGACATGACATGAATAGTCTCTTCAACAGTGCAACCAGTTTTTCAAGTCAAATAAAAAGTGATGCTAACAAAGTTGCCGTACAATAATCCGGATTGAAAGCTTGTTCTCAAGCTTCAACAGCTACCTTATGGGAGGTAAATAAGATGGCTAGTCTCGAATATGCAGGAAATGTTTTATTTCTAAGTTTATTTCAGTATCTCATCCAGCTCAAATAAATTTATTCGGATTCGACGACTGACAGGATGTTCGACAACGTACAAGTGATGGACTTGAAACTATGTTGGTCAGGAGGTCGGCTTAGTTTTGAGGGATAAGAGTTATTGTATGAAGGGTTTTTTTTCTCTTGAAGGTGTTGAGCCCCTGATGGGAATTAATCAAATAATGAATGCTAATACCAGCATGACTTTAATGATGTACCATGCCAATTCTTTTCGACAAGCATCTTCCAAACTTTTTTGGAAAAAGAGAACATTGTAGTTATGCAAATGCTTTGAAGATTCCCAACTTGAGTCCCATCGAGAACTTAGGGAATATGATAGAATGCATGGGAAGGAAACAGAACTCTAACCCTGTGGACGATTTTTTGGGTAAGTGCAAACGATGAATTGAAAAAAAAAATCAGCAGGTCCATGCAACAAATTGAAGGTGTGCTGAAGGTATTGCGAATAAAGGTATTCAATATATATATATATATATATATATATATATATATATATATATATATACATATATATATATATATATATACATATATACTTATATATATATATATATATATATATATATATATATATATATATGATAGAGGGACAAAAACAGACAGAATTATTCAATGTATACTATTTGCTTCTTCGTTTAATGTAACAATATTGATTAACCACTACAACACGATTTATGTTCAATATGTTTGTTGGATACACTCAAAGAGTCAGTGAGAATTAGCTGTACGTTTGAAGAGAGGAATAATGAATTAATATACACGATATCAGACTGTAACAAACATAGTGTGTCTGATTACAATGGAATATAAGTTATTAACTTATTCATAACATGATCACTGTGAGAAGCTAAAGTAAAAGTCATTATAATTCAACTATACGGCAAAGACCCTTCCCATCTCCATCCATGACGACTGTGAAAGTGCTAAGTCCTGACATGTTTATCGGCAAATTTGTTTCTGGTATTTTGATACACTTTTCGCTTCCCTGCATATACCAATCGGTTAGTTTTTCCTCAATTTTTTGTTCTTCCTTTTTCTCTGTCTCATTGCTCTTCCTATGGGTCTCTGTGTGAGTTCGAGGTCCTTCTACATTCGTTTCGTAAGTTTCCATTACATATTTTGTACTTGCATGAGAAAGCTGGTGACATATATATATATATATATATATATATATATATATATATATATATATATATATATATATATATATATATATGTGTGTGTATATATATATATATATATATATATATATATATATATACATATATATATATATATATATACATATATATATATAATAAAAACCTACATACTATCATTTAGATGTGTCTGACACATTTCATCGAGGGATTCCACTGATAAGATGTTTCCAACACGTATCGAAATACAATATTGGCTTTCTGTCTCTTACTCTATTTTCTCCTGACAAGTTTCTTCAGTAATAAATCGTCAATCACCAAAACCAATGATTTAAAGGGAAAGTTATCATTACCGAGATACTATATAACTATTCACCCATTGAGACAAATACTTCGTTTCGTTTTTTTCAATTATATATATATATATATATATATATATATATCTATATATATATATATATATATATATATATATATATATATATATATATACATATATATATATATATATATATATATATATAGATAGATAGATATATATTAAATCAGCTCATATAAAACCAGAAAAAAGTACTATTATCGCTAATGCTCCGAATAAGAAGAGATTGCTCTGCAGATAGTGGAATTGGAAAAAACTTCGCATAACGGAGATGTTTTCGAGAATATGTAAATAAAAAAAGGCAACTCCTGAAATGACAACAGAACAAACCCAACTGCAGAACACTCATAATCGTCTCCACAACACACGTCCACCTTTGTCGCATACAATTATTAAAAAATGGAATAGCTTACACTCAAATGATACATCTAAGAAGAATTCAAGAAAAGATGCATCATTCCCAACCACAGACAGAAAAGCATTGAGCATGTGATTAGAAGAAATACCGTAATAAATAACAAAATTACAAATAATAACATCCCTTTCAGAAGGTTCCTCTATTTGTAACTTAACTTCCGTTCGATATATATATATATATATATATATATATATATATATATATATATATATATATATATATATATATACTATCTAAGTAACCTTTTTGCAGGACTGATGATGAGTTGGTTTAACCATATGCTCGATTGTCTATGTTGATATATATGCCATCTCATTGTTATATTTATATCTGATTAACATCAACCATCTTACGTCAATTCATCGTTGTACCTCTGCATGAAGCACTATATTCTCAAACACGTGCAATATACATATATATATATATATATATATATATATATATATATATATATATATATATATATATATATATATATATATATATATATATATATATAAGCGTTTGTCTATGTGTGTGTGTGTTGTGATGTGATTCTAAAGAGAATGTTTTATGTTGGATAAGATATACGATACAAAAACTAGATTATTCGCATCTGTATTTTTTTTTAGTCATTTCATAACCCCCCCTTCTCTACATTATTCCTCATACACTAACCAATACTTATCCTTATCTATATCGTATATCAATTAAAAAAAAGAGTCCGCCGTAATCAATTAAGGCTTATCTCAGTAGAAACTTCTTGTTGTTCCATTTTGCCCATCATTTTTTTTTCTTGCTCTGTCCATCGGAAGAAACTCCAACAAAGTGAAAACTTCTCCTGGAAGAATGGTCAAAGCCAAAAGTAGTTTATATTAATAAAATGAAAAAGAATGAAATACATTGAAAAAAAAAAAAAAAAAATATATATATATATATATATATATATATATATATATATATATATATATATATATATATATATATATATATATATATATATATATATATATATATTAAGCTTTTGGAATGTTCATCCATAGGGACAGAGCACTCTGGTAGATGGGGAATATAAGCTAAATAAATAAATCGCTTAAATTCAACATTACTGACCGTCCAGTTACGTGGAGCAGAGATAGGGTACTGGCCTCCGAGTCTGAAGCGAAGATTTCAATCCTTCCTCATGGTACTGGATGTGAAAATGGATAATCTATAATAATACAATGAAACAGCTGTATGTGGATGATGCAATGATATATATATATATATATTGAGAGAAAGATAGAGAGAGGGAAAAAGAGAGACGAATAAATAAGAACAGTTCACAGAATGATATTACTCAATTTTTTTTAAATGGCTTCAAAAACACGATAAATGGAGAAATCATAGTCATCATCATCAGTCTTTTAACATCCATCGTTGAGCATAAACCTTCCTCAGGATTAGCCACAATTTATCATGTTCGTTGCGGAGTCAGTATTTTCAGAATTTTCAGAATTTAGTACCAATCTTTTAATTGGTTGTTTATTTTCATCTCTCTGTCCCTCTGTTAACCCTCTTTCCTCCTTATCTCTCAATCTCTATCTCTCTCTGTCTCTGTCTCTCTCTTTCTCTCTCTCTCTCTCTTTATAAATATATGTCTACACATAAAAGTAGAGACAGAGAGAGAGAGAAAGAGAGAGAGTTGATAGATTAATAGATCTATATGTAGACGGATAAAAGAATAGATATGAAGATATAAGAACATCTATAATATAGATAAGTATTGGCAGCCTCAGATAAAAATAGATAGATAGATAGATGGATTGATAGATAGATTATGAACGGACGGAAACTCGGAAAATAGATTGATAACCAGCGTGAAGTTAACATCAAGCATATTCCAGATTTCATCTGTTACCAATCCGTTGAGTTTCTCTTCCCCAAATTATCAAGAACTTTCAATCATGTTGGGGTATTTTTTGTCCCCTGCTTTTGCTGGTATCATTCTATTTACTGCAATTTCGGAATTTCAGAACAGAATGAGACAGACCGTTGTTTGAGACCACGGCCGAACTTAGGTACTAGCAATGCGAGCTTCCTTAGGCAACAAAGTGCCTATTCAGTTTATGGAACCGTAGGACTTTCCAAATACGATTGAAAAAATGTGAAAATGAATGAATGCTGACGTCCTGCTTGCCTGGGCGCTAGGAATCCAGGGGCAGTCTTTTCTAGAAAGGTACTCTTAGATTCCACGATCCTGCATCCTGACTGACACAATCGTGCAACTTTAAAATTGAGTCAAAATCTTAGTTGCCAAAGCTACAGATTGTTGATAAATGACTTTATCAATGATAATTTCTTCCTGATAGGAAGCCTGACGCTTCAAGATTGTATCATGGAAATTGTCCGTAACACTTCCAGTCCATGTTCCCAGTTGTTTTCCCTTCTGGCACCTTCAAATGAATGGATGTTTTGATGTTTTGATTGTCCCAGCACATTTAAAAATGATAAATTCCTCCGTGGTCAAATGTATGCAAGAATAGATATTAATAATACCCCGAAATCAATTTTCTTAATTCTTTCATTAGGGCAGATTGATAAACATTGCTCTAGATAGATCTTGTTTTCTCCTCAATAGAAACTGCCAAAGTTTCCAATGTATTATATTCTGTTTGAAGTGATCAATTAAAAATTTTGAAAAAAATGATGAATTACTCATTTCGCCCCAAGTTGGACGGAGATTATTGAACAGTTTTTATTAAGTATTCAGTGTGTTCACGGTAAAACACGAAATACTGGACTATTTTAGCATAAACTTGAATCGCAGATTAGACACCTTTCTGTTAAAACATCGAAGGCGATTTTGAAGGCGAGCTAAAATAGATATCTCTTTCCAAAAAAAATTATTGAATGAATATTGAAATTCACAGTCCTCTACCGAATTTGTACATCGTTTATGCTCAATACATACATTGCAGGTCGGCCAAAATAAATAAACGTTGATAGTTTTGGTTGATGGTCTCTAATTATGTCCATGGAAATCTCTTTTTCGTCAGAGCGTCAATCTCTTTCTCTCTTCCTGTCGCTGTGTCTGTCACTCTCTCTACATGAATACATGCGTATTTGCGTATGCATGTGCATGAGTGTTAGCAAGCTTATGTTTGTGTTGTAACCAATCTGTGAGCGTCTGTCTCCCACGGGCAGTCTCTTTACCCCATTATGTATCTCCACCATCATACGTCTGTTTTCCGTTTCGATCTTAATTAACTATATTGCTATATTTCATTCGTTTTTCAAAATTCTTTTCATTAGGAAGCAAAGAAAGTAATATGTGAATATACAGGAGTAAATATGTCTGGATAAATAGATTAATAGACAAGTAGAATTGAATTTTGATGTGAGAATGAAAGAAAATACAATCCATGGCAAACAAAATGAAAATCTACTGCTTTTCATATATTTTTCTTCCACTTTTCTCTCATCTTTTTCGTCCATTACATCAACTTGATACTTTTGAATGCCATATATATATATATATATATATATATATATATATATATATATATATATATATATATATATATATATATATATATATATATATATATATATATGTGTGCGTGTGTGTGTGTGTGTATGTGTGTGTGTGCGTTTTTGTTTGTGTTTTAAGGAATGGGTAATTTTGGTCCCACACAATGAATTATGATTTGCGTTATATTATACAGGAACTCATTTCAAATTATCTTCCGTCGCTAAAGGGTTTATATATCACTCATTTTAGACAACGTAATTGGAATAAACACTTAAATAAGATGGTGCTGCTGCCGAAATCGAACTCATCACCGATATAGTAGCCACTTCAACAGAGTGATGAAGTTACCAAGGAGGTAAACAAACCGTTGGTAATGAAAAGGCCAAATAATTGCTTTCGATCCAAATTCTCATCCCATTTATTTCCAGTTCATTTGGTTCTTTCAACAGATGTGTCTTAAGGAATAATAGACAATCTTCAGCAAGGTTTGTAAATATAAGAAAGATTGATAGAGAAGGAATTATGTCGAAACAATAGAAAAAAAAACAAAGTTTTGTTTCGATTCGTTTTCATCCGACGATACTCTTTTTTTAAAAAATTCCTGCTTTTGCTTCGTTTTTCAGGATTATTACAATTAATGGTAATGTATGCAAATAGTGGGACTTTTTCTGTGTGTTCTTCAGTCTCAAACTATCGACTCGTTCATGTAACCATTTTGCAAATAAGAATACTGTATACCCTATTGGGAACAATACGCTATTTCATACGGATGAGTTCAGTAGTTTTCTCCATATTTTTCCTCGGTTGTCAAGGAACTAACTATATGGACAGGCGTGGTGCATCAATGAATAGAAACTGTCGAATGACAAACATTTTTGGCAGCCTGCTGTGTTGGGGATGATTTTCTGATAACTACAAAAAAAAAGAGTTAGACGATGCATGAGTTACTTCTTCTGTCTCTTTCAAAATAGTTATCACGAGTAGAAGTAAGAATTTCAAAATGCTGTTCGGCATGAATTACATTGCAAATCTAACCCCCCGACTGAAAATCAATTTGTTGCAAAAATTTCAGAACAAAAAGTGTCTTTTTGACTTAATAAATAGTGAATGTTGCAGGGAGTAAATTACTTTGTAAATTTAACCACCAACTAGAAATCAATTGATAACGGAAATTAAAACAGTTTCCTCGAGACATAATAAGGAATGTATGTTTCAATTTCCAGTCTTATAACTTCAACTCGATTGGTACACGTGATATATATATGTATATATATATATATATATATATATATATATATATATATATATATATATATATATATATATATATACATTATAGACTAGCTAATAACTATAGAAACCAACATAAAAACAGAATGGTTATGTGTTGACAGTTTTTGTGACAGTCTTGGTCGAAAGTTCATCATATACATATATATATATATATATATATATATATATATATATGTGTGTGTGTGTGTGTGTGTATATATATATATATACACATATATAAACACATATATATATGCGTATATACATATATGTGTGTATATATATATATATATATATATATATATATATATATATATATATATATGTATATAATTGAGTCATCCACGGATAAAAGTTACGTAGTATTACAGCTCTTCTGTGTGATTATAGACTATACCATCCAGTACAGGAGGTGGGGTCGAAACCTTCGCTCAAATACATATATATATATAGAGAGAGAGAGGGGGGAGGAAAAAAGGGAGAGACAGACAGACAGAGAGGGGAGAAAGAGGGGAGAAAGAGGGGGGCCAGCAGAGAGAATGAGAAGGAAAGAGAGAGAGAGGGAAAGAGAGGGAGAGAGCAATAAATAAGCAGAATAAAAGTTTGTAGAGATGAAAGAAGACAAAAAGAAAGAGAATATAGACACAGTAAAACGTAAAAGGCCCAGCAAAATCTGAAGGTATCCCTTCTCTCTCTCTAGTTCTCTTCTTTTCTCTTGCCTTGATAGCTTTCTGCTAGCCAAATCATTCTAATTGATCGGACCGGAATTTGCTAGACTGCTTTTGGAATTGGTATAATGCATGAGCAATTCGCTTAAATAAAATTCCAAACAGCATGGCATGCTTGTGTTTGTCTCAATATAAACCTAATGAATCGGAGCAAAGCGAGTGCGTGCGCTGAGAAGTTGCATGTAGAAACTCTCAGCCCTGCTCAGTCAGTCTGTGCATCAGAATAGATGTGTGAATTTAATGGCGAGTTGACGTGTGCCTTTCTTGTTAGTTTCAACGCTATGTGAACAGGCGGACTGAGAGGTATGCACGACTGGAAAAAGGGGAGAAGGAATCGTTACCGTCGGATTTGTTAGTGAATGTTTTATTAGATTGCATGAAGCTCTCATCAAAACAAATATCAGTATTACCACTATTTGAGAAACATGTCATTATTTTGCTCAGTATACATAGTACACGTAAATATATGTATATATTCGTGGATGTAATTGCTACAATAAACAGTTCTGGTTGTTCACCCTATAGAAACTGTCAACTGACCAACGTTTCTTGGGTGAGGCAGCATATCGTGTTGGGGATGATAAATCAAAAATCGGAAAAAAAGGTTATTAATTACTGAGTTTTTTATTTCAATCTTGTTGGAGAGTGATTACTGAAAAGTCTGAATTTTCAACAAAAGACACATGCTAGTGTGGCTTGAGACAGAGTTATGAAATGAACGTGATTAATATGGTGATTTGAAGCTAAGCCTCACCTATTTTGGTAGATATTGTAAGGATTGAATGTTCAAAATTTCGGCCTCGTAGCTCCATTTTTGTTGCCTGTACACACAATATATGTATAACCAGCCTACCACCCGGACTGAATTGATGACTAAAGAAACCTTTGATGGCTGTTAACAGACAGTTTTTGTTGGCGGTTTTTCAATACAAAACTGAGTTAAAAATTTTCGATCGTTTCACGTGTAAACTGTTGATACTCAGTGTGTCATCAAGACAGATTTTCCCTGATCAGGCACTGACTCTTCACCACCATCCTTTTAGAGTCTGTCTTTGGACAGAGATCCTAGTTCGGATTTGCTCGGTTTCTGTATAATTGGCAGTGATAAGTTAAAACTTTCTGAACATATCCAATGTATCATACCATCTTGTTTTTGCCAGTCAAAGTTTTGCAGATAATCTCTGAAAATTCTCGCTGCGGTTGCATTGTCATGGGTTTGTCAGTCGTTCTTGCAACTCTCCAGCCCAAGTTTTCGAATTGATCAATGATTTCTCCCCCGATATTTTCGCTATCTTGTGTTCTCTTGATGTGAGCTTAAGCATGATTTTCTCTTGTGCTCGTAGCATACCTCTCAGTTTGAGGGTCAGTTTCATCATTAGATTCCATGTTTTAGCTCCATATGTGAGTATTACGAGTATACATTTGTGGTAAAGTATTTTTCTCTGATGATTCACACTGTGAGTCGTGATGTCCAGCGTTTTTCTGATATTTTTGAATGTGACCAACCATTGTCAGTTAATCATTCTAATGGTAATTATGACATTTTTCCTCGATTATACAGTACTGTCTTGTGATCTCTCCACATGATGTTGAGTGTGTTTTCGTATTGTTCACATTGCGTGTTCTTATCGTGAGACCCTGTTTCAGCTCCATAGGTGACAATTACAAGGATTCATTGGTTGCATACTCTCTTTCTTTTGTACATTCTTATAACCGAAAGTTGAACTCACTCCACCGAAAATATGCCAACAAACAGTATTTGTCGATTGATATTCCCTTATTCCTGGGATTTCATAGAGAACTGTTGTCCTCGGGATTTTCACAGCTAATCCTTTGTCTCCTGAAAGTTACATTATGGTGGCTCTGCAGGGAGGGATTTTCAGCTCAAGGTATCCCATATTTGTTCAATAAGATGAAAATCTGGGGGAATTTCGTGCTCCGGTTGACACGGTGAATTATTATTCATGTAAGCAAAACTATTCTATAGAAATGCATTCCATTAGGCAAAGCGCAGTGCCCTATTGGAAAATATCACTACCATCGTAGAAGGCATGCTATGAAGGATGTTTAACAAGTCCTGGGTATACAATTGAGTGTTTTACAAAAATGATAGGGTGCGATGTTTTATAATTTCTCCCAAACCATCAACCAATCTCAAGCTGTTTATTATTGCTCTAACAAAGCATCCTAATACCATTTTACCGTGGTTAGATAATTATCGAATTCTCAAAGACCTTGGAAACGGCAAGTTGTTCATCAAGGTATGATACCAGTTTTCAACAACTATCCTCTACAGATTCAAGCATAGGTTCGCTTATGAAGAAATATAATTATGTTATAAAACATTGACAAGATGTTTCTTGTGTGTCGTATCCAACTAAAAATGTATAAAAGGAGGACTCTATCCGAATCATACGTCTGTGTATGCGAGTGTTTCACTCTGTGTATATCAGCATCTCGATGATGTGGGTAAATTGAAGATGCTTAGCTGTCATTAGTAACCGTTTCCAACAATGTAGATGATAATGATTTCCCAATATGCTTACAATTTGGATGACGGTATAAAATATTTCACTTTCCGAGACTGATTTGAATCTTTCGGTCTCTTTCCTACTCAATCAATTGGAGTCTCTTAGCAATCTATTTCCTGATTTCAGATATCTTTCTATGCATTGAAAATTCTCGAGGGAACAGAAACCGACTCGATTCGCATTGGTCTGTTTCTAAAAATTGATTGAGCTGAGTCAAATCACTTTTTCAAATAGGTTATTCACGGGGGGACTTAATTCCTGCAAAGTGACACTGCTTTTAATAATATATATTTGCCACCGTCTCGGTTTTCTTTGCTAGATGGTAAGCAAACTGGACTGTCAGCTACATTTCAAATTGAGTAGATTTTTCGTATCGGACTTCAGAACTTTTGTTGCTGACTGGGGTAAATTAGAATAAAGTGAGCAGTTACCTTTTGGGGTTTCCTAACTATCTAAGTACAATTGAAGATATCTGTTCATGAAATACTCGACGAGAGTCAATTGAACTGTTTACATTCGCTAGATATATTAGTCAGCTCACAGAGATGTGATGTGTTGAATTTCAAGATTTTGGCATCAACGAGTCTGAAGAAATCTAAGAATGATTTGTGGATTGCATATCTTTCTCCAAAGCTTTTATAAATCATATCCCTTGAATTCCACTCTTTATGATTATATAATTATCAAAAATCTTAGATCTGCTAATTAGCAACACGGAAGAGATATCACAAAAATATTTCAAAGCAGTATTATCGTACTTCTGCCGGGGAATTATTTTCCATGACAATTATGTTTCACTGTTACATGCACTATAAAGTCCATCCCTTTCCAAACATACACCTTTTGATAAGCTACTTCCTATACACTAAAGCAACGAAGTACTACTTAATGAGGCTCAAAATCACCGAATTATCACACAGTCCTCAGAGACAATCTCACTAAATATATCACTACAATGGACAACCCGGGAATTACATTTATAGATTCTGATATAAATTTTCTACTATTAAATATAGATTGCTTGCCATCAATTAATAACCAATCAGCAAGAAAGTGCACTCGTTCTCAAGCATATATCTGAAGGATGCACCAAATCTAGCACACAGGGAAACCAATTTGAGCTTGTTCGAATTAGGTTAGTTATTTGAAGAAGATAATCTTGTTGAGTGTGTGCCGTGGGGAGTCACCGACGACATAGAAAGAAGTGTTTGATTCGCGATATTTTTTCTTTCTGTCACGTTGGACTCAGTGGAATTCAACAATAGATTGACGAAAATGAAACGAAACGTTGTTTTTTTTTTGAGCCTAAACAACTTCGAGGCAAAAATGGTGTTCGAATGTAAAGCTATCAACTATTCCTTTTTCCTTAAGGAATTTTACTTTCATGTAAGGCATTATCATCGAAATTTGAACTTGAATCAACACATCCCTAGCGGAAAGAGGCCGCTTCTCAAGCATATGTAAATCATCCTAGGCGGTATCGTTTAATTCGTGTTGCCCCCAAAACTGCATTTGCTATATACAAATACAGATTGTCTTGCACAAGCCACATCTTTTTCCCTACATTAAAATGATAGCATGCATAGCCCTTTTTTTTGAAAATCAACTTTCTCTCTACCCCATCTTTTGTGATATTTTACTGAGTATGCTATGCCTATATTTTATAAAGTTATAGCAAACAAATGTAAAAAATATGATGTATCAAAACAACAACTACAACAGGTAAATTAAATGCCACAGTGAACAAAACTAAAAACTAAGGCATACAATTAAAAGAAACGTTCAGATTAAGAAAAAACAGAAGAAATTAAAATGAACGACAAAAAACTACATTGCTGTTCAGGAATTATCAAATAACTAAATTCACCTTACTCTCTATATTTTTTCAATTGTGTGCGTTGTTTTATGATTTTATAAACATAGTTTATGATTTTCCTGCAGTTGTCTTTAATTTGCATGCTGTTCTCTCCGATTTTCTTTCGCTATTTTCCCATTTGCTTGTTGTAATATATAACTTACTCGGGGGAAGGTATGGTGAATACCAATTATAATCTTTTGAATCCCTCGCCCTGTGCAATACTTGGCTAAATTTACTGAATATCAATTGTTCCTTCCAATTTATGTGACTTTTTGATTAAACCCACTTATTCGAGAAAAAGAAATCTTTTTTCAAATCATCCAAGTACAATCATTTAAGCTTGTGTTTTTAATTAACAAATAAAATGAAGTAGTGAAAAGCCAAAAAGTAAAAACGTTTCCATCATACGTGGCTATAAATAGTGGCAACCCGCTTCCATGAGACGTACTTTATTAACGATTTGGGTCAGCTAAGTTTTAATTACCTTTCTCAGCAACGCTTGTATGTGTGAGTGACCATGTGTGTTTGTGTGTGTGTGTGTGTGTGTGTGTGTGTGTGTATGCGTGTTGGTGCGTATTTTGACTGTGTGTGCATGTGTATCTGTATATGTGTTCAAATTTTCGTTTGTTAATGCGTGAATCACTACATCCGCAGATACGATTATGTGAATGAATATTCTTAAAAGATATGTATATTTGAATTGATGAATGTACATATATACGCGTACATTCAAGTCTCTCAGTATATTTATTAATATAAATAATATACTGAATGTTTCAACTAATATCTGTTGGATATCACAAATTGGAAAAGTAACTCCAATGATTTCCGATAAGTGAGATCGGGTTTCTTCCACTATCGCCTAATTATTTTTTAATAGACTACGCAATACAATGGCTAGAGGCCAGGACATTCCCAATATATAACAGTCAGAGAACAAAGCAGTACAATTTCACCTATGAGGTTGATTTGACAAATGGCTCTCGGGGAATAAGAAATGAGTTATTAAAAAAAAAACTGGACTGGTTGGTCAAGCAATAAAGACCATGCAGCATACTAGATGGGTCAATGAATAATTTTCTTATCTTGCCTTTTGTTTCATAACTGAGGCATTAACTAGGGTCCAAGTTTGCATGAGTGTACAATGTGGATTTAACCCCGCTTAAAACGTATATGGGAGTAAAAAAACTGAAAATATGATTAGGAATAAGCCTACTCCCACACTAAAAAAGAATTTGAAAATTTAGAAAAACTTCTTTGTTAAAATAATGAGGAGTGAATGCTTATACTTTCCGCCTTCTAGCACCATTGATGCTGTCAGTGCGTGCAATACACACACAGACACGCACCTACGCATACACACACACACACACATATATATGTATATATATATATATATATATATATATATATATATATAAATATATATATATCTATATAGATATATACACACACACACACATATATATGTATATATATATATATATATACACACACATACACATACACATATATATATATTCATTTATATATATATACATATATATGTGTGTGTGTATATATATATATATATATATATATATATATATATATATATATATATATATATCCACACTGCTGAGCAAATTCGCAAGTTGGAGATACTGAAAGTTTTGGTTAACTCAAGCCGTTGTTCCGTACAACAGAGAGAGACAATTATTTCCAATCACAACTAGCGACCCTGATCATCTCACCATAAAGTCTTACACTTTTTCTCCGATGTTGTTTCCTTCGTTATAAAAATTCAATCCCCCGGATGGACTTATAAACAATGCGCATTCAATTGCATACGCAAACCCAACGAAACAGAAGGTATTAACATTCGACGGTATATTCAA
Source organism: Thysanoteuthis rhombus (assembly GCA_963457665.1). Classification (NCBI taxonomy): domain Eukaryota; kingdom Metazoa; phylum Mollusca; class Cephalopoda; order Oegopsida; family Thysanoteuthidae; genus Thysanoteuthis; species Thysanoteuthis major. The sequence continues at coordinate 55,592,893 of OY735218.1, read as the reverse complement.
ATCAATAGTTTAATCAGTTTTTATTCAAAATATTCGTTCGTCAGCTGGGAGAACGTCCAAAAATACTTTTTAAAAATCAAAAAAATTTAAAAGAAAAAAAATTAGCGGAATCTCAAAATATAGAAGCCAGATTTGTTTTTGTGTTTCATTATCCGAGCAGATATTACGAGCTTTAATTCTCAATATAAATGCAAATATTTTCATTCGACAACATAACTTTTGGTTTTTTGATTGTATATTGTCTTCTATCTTTCTTGATAAACTCATTTTCTAATCTTTCTTCTTTTTTAATTCGTAAATGTTAACCAAATCTGCCAATAAGTCGGAAGTTCCAGGTTTCGAGCCGGTCTGTTTGGCTGGTTGGATGATCATGTATGAATAATGCGTCTAAGCTGAACCAATACAGCTAGAAGGATGAAAACTTCCACAGGACACTAGCAGTAAAAAGAGACACAAGATGGAGGTATAAGGGAGTTTGCTGGTAAAACTACTTCAAACTTGGTACTATTGCAGTCAACATCGTAGAAAATGGGAAAGGCCCCTGTCCAATATCGGGTTTATGATGGTCGACAATTATGGTGTCTGAAATCCTTTTTTTTTTTTCTGTGTTTTTTTTTCTTTTATCCCCTCCCCAAATAGTTTTGGGTGCAGATTCAGTTCACGGTGTAAGTATCTCTTTTTTTTTTTTTCAAAAATTGGTCTCTACTTTGTGTCCGGTTGAAATTATACTTGGGTGGAGGGATTCAAATTCTTTAATGTAAAATTGAATTTGAGAAAGGTAAGTTTTTCATCGAGCACTTTTTTTTTCAAACTTCAATTGATCTCCCCCAACAAGGTATGCTGACAAAAAAAGTTAATGACATAACGTTTTTTTATTGAGTAAGTTGCCATACTGTTTTTTTTTCTTCCATTGCTTATATATTCTCTGATGAACCCGACATCCTGTCAAAAGATGTTGTTCACGTGACAATGTTCTATTTAGTGACCATCCGGACCTGCTTATCCTTGTATCTCTTTCTTTTCTATTGTTCTCCCATACCCTGACTATTATCACCCAAACGATTTCTCTTTTTTTCTTATCTATTTTTTTCTTTTTTAGCATAATACTTCTTTTTTTCAAGGTCTGTTTTCTTAAGCATCGTTTTGATCTCCTCTTGTTTTTTTCTGTTAACCCCTTCTGTCTCAAGTTTTGAAATATTTTGTCAAACAGTCTCCTAAAAAATCTGCTTGACATCGATCAGTATCTTTCGTTCTCTTTTTCTCTATTTTTTCTATCATGTTCGTTTCCTTATATTGTTTCTTTTCTCAAAATTATATTACTGTGTTTAACTTTTTGATTATTAATGCCTTCAAACATTTCCTTCTTTCTATTCACTAAACAGAAATGTTCCAACATGATGATTTTTTTATTTATGTACTTTCATGAATTATTATCGAATTTAACTCCAGATTTTATCGCTTATGAAGATGGAATCTTTCGATACTGGTTTTTTCAAAATGTATATATTCCTCTGAAACCTTACCGACTGATGTTTGTCTAACCAATTCTCTGAATACAATAAATATTTTCTCCTCGTTTGTTTTTTTTTCGCTGTTCTTACTTAGCATTTCATAGTAAAATTGTTGCTGTCTATTGTTTAACAAAAGATCATTACCACCAAAGATTCTTTCAGACTATTGTAAACACGAGGATTTCACCTATCCATTCATTAGTGTTCTTCAGGTCAACTACCGGAATGTGATACTAGTAAACTTTTTTCCTCTAATAGTACCAACGTTTATAACCTTAGATCCAGGTGATATCTTTTTTTTTCTTTTTTGTAAGGCCCAAATTGTTCTTATTGAGTAACGGAAATTGAATAGGATTGAACTTTGCACTTGTTTGACCCATACAGTCAGTGGACGCGTCGATAAGTTCTGCTTTAAAGAGTGTACATGAAAAGGACTCTGGGAGTTCAATCGTCTGAAAACTCTTTGAAGTACGGCTGTTGCTTCAACCAATTCTCTGGCCAGAACAGAACGGAATTCGAACTTGCATCCGTTACAGAGGGAGCCTGCGCAGTTGCAGAAAATGATCAGCTAATTCGTATTTGATACATGTCTAAACAACTCTATTTGGTATTGTATTGTCCAATTAATATCCCCGTATCTTTTGCTTTGTTTCCAATTTCAGCCTGTGACGACCTTTCTTGACGGTCTTAGCAGACGAACAAAAAACAAAGAAAACATAAAGAAATATCTGATGCATTGATGATCGTCTTAGCTATTATGAGAGTGAGGGGTAGCATGATGTTACAATAAGGCCAAAGCACATTGATTCATTTGCTGGACATCAACATCATCATTTGTTCAGCCTCTGCGTTGGACATAATTATACCTAAAGATCTGCCATAACTCTCTAGCATGGGTGTTGCAAAGCCAGTACTTTCCAAATCCGTCTAGCTTGTCAAGACATGTTACTTATTTGTCAGCCACAATCTAAAAGTTGTCTGAAATTCTGGCAACATGACCAGCCCGATTCCATTCAATTTTTTTTAATGGAGTGTATGATAATCCTGAGACCTGTTTTCTCCCAAATATTCAGCCTTTCTCTTGATTTCTCCATTTGTCATTCATTCTGATTCCTTCATTTCCCAAGTCTAAGTTTCAGATGATCATTTTGAGGCTAGCTGTGGAGAGTTGGGGTTAGCTGGGTTCACTTTATCGTATCCTTTTTAGAACTGAAACCTTTGAACCTTTATGTAGCCTGTTATATGAGTTGCTGTCAAGTGATAGCCTCAATGACTTTTGGAATTTTTTACTAAGTCGTAGGCCTTTCTTTAAGTCGATAGATGCACCAGCAAGTACGTTTTTTTTTAATATTGCCGCTTTTTTCAGTTGACATGGTCGAATAGCTCCTACTAAAGTCAGCTTTTTCCCAAGGTAAGTTTCATCCAGCGATTTGTTGATACAGTTGTCGATAATTAATGTGAAATGTTTGTATATGCAATTTTGTCGACCTATTTGTCTGTAATTGTGTTTTCGAATTTCGTTTTCTAAATAGAAGCATTATGAATGCTCTATTCTGATTGCCTTGGTCTTTACTTGGTTCCAAGGTAGTCTCTTAGTGATGATCTTACAAATTAGCCTTTTTTTTTTATTCATTCAATGGCTCATTTCCTATTGCGTATCTTCTAGGTAATCCAAGAAGTTCATTCTTGCGTTATGAGTATCGTTTCAAGTGTTTTGCAGTCGTTGTTTACTGGTAGAGAGTTTTCGGTAAAATTCATTTACAAGTTAGACTGCCCTGTCCTTATTGATTCTCAATTTGTTTTTTGAGTATACTAGTTATTTGCTTCCTTCCTGTACCGAGTGCTCTGGAAATATAATTTAAGCCCCGATCTTTTTTTAAAAACAGTTTCGATGATTGCTATCATGTATTTTCTTTCATCTTGTTTTCGTTTCTTTTCTGTTAAATTTCAATCAGTTGCTTCAATTTTTTCTTGTTATTGTCGGTGAATTCAGGTTCTTGTATTTTTTAAGGTTTTGTCTGAGATATTACTGATAGTTTGCCCTTTGGTTCAAAGATGGTGGCGACTCCAATTAGAGAGGCTGGTACTTCGTTGTTGAATTTGGTGATGTTGGTATCATTCTCTTTTGGTTCAGTAAGGACTTTCTATCTGTTTTCCTGTTCAAGGTTGAAGGATCAAAGGAACTCTTTTGGTACGCGTTGTGGTTGCAGATTGGTACGGAACATTTTTCTGCGTCCATTTCTGGTATTTATCTGCTTTTTACACAAAACCATTCTAGGGTCGCTCCGTAATTTTACTTGATTTCCGACCTGGATACATTTGACTGTTATGCTTTTGTCTGTTAAGAAGTAGTATATTTGTACTGAATTCCTTCCTGAGGAAGCTGAGTACGATTTCTGAACCGTTTGCAGTTGGAAAGTTCACAAGATCTCCACTTTTCTCGTTCCATACTCTTTATCCAAACTAGCTAACACAACATTCAGCCCCTTGTTGTATCTGAGCGTTTGAGTCATCTAGTCTTTCTTTTAAAAACTTCGATGATATTCAGCTTGTTCCTCTTTGTGAACTTTGCAGTGGCACTGGCAGGGCGATCACAGACAGCCTCCAAGCTTTCTACTTAGTTTTCGAATTACCTATTGATTATGAAGCCTATTCTGCTTTTTCTTTTTTCTTTTCCGTAGTTTCACAGAACGTGTTTGCTCTTAGTTCGATTAGTTTTACCATGGGTTTTCTCATTTCACCAAAGTCAATTATGTTCCATTTGATGTTTTTGATTTCATTCTAAAGATCAGTTAGATGCATGTCTGTTAAAAATATTCTGATGGTTAAGGTGTCACTGTACAATGTTCCTTTCACGAAATATCTAGGGCTTGGTTGTAGTAGTCGCTGTTAGATCACATTGTTCCCACCCAAGTCAAGTGATGTGGCCTCCTTGGGACCGATGACCAAGCAGGTGCAGTTGATGTAATGTTCATTGTGCAACAATTGTGGATGTTGGGAAATGGCGGGAAAGTGAAGAAGGAGATACAAACAAGCGTTGTTTTGGACAATTTTGGATGATAATCAAAAATTACCTTCAGCATTCAATGTACATGGATTTAGTGACAATAATGATAAAAGCTCTTGCAATCTTTCGTTTTTTCCATATGTTTTCGAGAGAAACGAAGAAATAAAGATATATATATATTTATATGTGTATATATATATATATATATATATATATATATATATATATATATATGGAGAGAGACAGAGAGAGAGAGAGAGAGAGAGAGATGAGGGTGAAAAAAAGAAAGAAAGAAAGTGATTCCACTCTTCTAACAGTGCTTATAAAAGAATTCGGAATAAGATAAGACTTGGGAATTGAAAGTGGCTTTTTACTGAACTGAGCGGAGGTTCCAGTCCAGTACAACGTCATTACGGTATGAAAAGTGGCCAACGCTTTGCAGATACCTCATTAAAGTGAAAATAATTTTAAAATAAAACATTGTGTAAAACTTTCAATGTGGTTCTGGAAGGAAGTTTGAACATGAGAAAAACTACACATCATTATATAAAGTCGAAAGGAGAGCTGTATATATACAAAAACTTCTAGATCATAACTGGCAACCTTTGCCGGAAAAAATGCTCACTCAAAGCTGTCATTGAGTGACATAAAAATGATACATAGCTGCACTTGAAGATAACAAAAATGTAAGAAATTAGCTCATCCACTGTTTCTAAATAACTTAATCAGCAGACAAGAAACATACAAAGTTTCAACTGAGGGGTCAAGATGATCCAAAGCACTTACAGGACATGATTTTTATTTATATTGATGTGCATGCTCCCTTAGAGCAATGTTTGAGAACATTCAAAAAGACCTGGTGAAGGTTTTTGCATCACTAAAATCGCTTTTTATTCCACGAAGAGTTTGATTCAGGTTTTCACACGTATGTATTTAATCCTATTCAGAAAAAAAAAAGAAACACAAAAACAATAATAAGATAATGTGTGCATTTCATTTACGTTTTCATTCAGTTTTCGGGCTTATAGCTCTCAATACTCCCCCTTTGCGATAGATTTTTCGCAGGAGAACGTAGCCAAAAAGTATTTGCCAAAAGAAAGCCCCTTAAGTCCTTGAAAGAAGGGTTAACAACCATTACATCTTCCTGATTGTATTAGCTGGAGTACTAAATTTGAACAAGAGACTATGTTTCAAACTGAGAACATACACATAAAACTATCATGCTCAACCTCAAATGGAGAGATCACAAAACAGCGCAATATATCAGGGAGAAAACAAAAGTCTGCGACACTGTAAATGGCAGACAACTGATGGACCTCACGACCCACGGCATGAATCCCCAAGGGTCATACACGTAACCGAGACTGGTGCAATGGAAGTTGGAGGGACAATCTAAAGTCGTTTAAAAGGTATTGGCTCAATGGAGGCCATAACTGAGAGATGTTGCGAATCCAGGTAAAAAAACACCGATGATGATAATGACTATTCTGTTGTACAGACTGCATATTAACTGGATCCCATTTGCTGGTCCGTGGATGTGTAATTTGATCACCTAGTTTTCCCCCCAGTTGTTCATTTGAGCATCCCCAACACGGTATTCTTCTAAAAGTCAAAGGTCACATGATAGTTCCTAGACCTGAATTTATTAAGTATTTTTCTACAAATGAACTTAAAAATTTATAGAAACAGATCCAAAAGATCAATATTCCAACAATTTGAATTCATAAATGTATGGTCTAAATCCCCCCTAAGAAATCCGAATACCCCCCGGTTGGGAATCCCTAATCTTGAGTGATTTTATTACATTCATGGATTCTGCTAAGGTCGACTGCTTATGCAAGAATTCAGACAATGGAGCAAATTGCAATTATGAATTACTTGTCAGCATCCTTCAAGGATTAATTTTGATGGAAATGGTTGGATTTCGACCTTTATAACGGCCGATCAGTTAGGTCTATTCAACAGATGATAACTGTCAAAAACATGTGATAAATATATCTGATGAATTCGTACTGACCACTGGCAAAGAAAATGGAGAATTTAACTGCTTCAAAGTTTGCAACGCGGCTGAATATCAGTTGGGGTTCTAATTTTAATTTGTAGATTGCTGTCAGCAAGGGATTCAGACATCCATCCAAGCGGGCGAACAAGTATCTCAAACCATCCCCGCTAACAAGATACGTACTAGAGAACATCGGTTGCCATTCAATTTGTAAAGTGCTCCAGTCATCACCTGACAGCTTTTCGCGTGCTCACCCGGACTACATTAAAGTAGTCAATGCCTATAACAACCCTCTTTTTTTAAAGTCACGAATTCAGAGGACGTGATGGAAATAGATAATGTTCAGTTGGGATTATCGAAATGTAAATGATCATCCTCTAGAATAAAAAGACAAAACGTCTTTCCATAGATACGCAAAAGGAATGGTATTATACTCTGGTGTAAAAATATTGAGTCACCATTGCAGTCAATAATTGAACACCCCTGCCATCTAAATTTGAATTCATCTTTTTAAAAAATTCACAGAAAGAGAAGCGGCATCAGTAACGATGTCCACTGAAAAAATATAATGAAAATGTAATAAAACCGTTAACAAGACTGGCCTGCGCTGGGATTAAATCCCGCTGCTTCTTCAGAGACTGAAAGGTAAACGAGACAGAATTCATTTTCCCATACAATACTATTTCCTGGGTACGTGTCTTACTCTGATTCCCTTATTACGTCATCCTGTGAATGGGAATTGCCAACGATAGCAAAATAAGTCAACTTCGGTTGGGCTTCAGGAGAGAGAATTTAATTCGTCATCAGCTTTTGCGTTCGTCATTTGGCTACTGTATCTCATGCACGACGTCGTAGTCATTTTTGTCTATCTTTCATCATTGTTGTGACAGACGGAAATAAAATCAAAATTTAATAGTAAGAGTCTGACAAAAGAGAGAGAGAAAACGTGTATTATATATTATGGTTTATCTATGACCAGCCTCGGAGATTGTAAGGTTAAAGGTGAAAGCTACCTATGTTTAATCGGCCACCTGACTTGGAAGCAATGCAGGAATGAATAAACAAAAGCCTACCAAGCATATTGGTTGATCTGAAACTGACTTCAAAAAAAGTGGTGTAAAAGACAATTGCTCCTGGGCAGATTCGATTCTAACACGTAATGGTTACTAGCTGAACGGCTATAACTGCTGACCCACGGATATAATTTCAAATCCTAACTTGTAGTTATAAATTATATTATCGTTTGACGAGGGACAGTTTTAATGCCATTTTCAATAGTTTGTACCGAGAAGGGAAACAAATATTCGTAGAAGCTATCATCGATACTTTTGGCAACTATTCACTTCTTCAACTGTGGTTGCTTTTTATTGCAATTATATAATTACTATTAAGGTATATAATGAAGGTCGTTTTTATTGAAATGTTTTTTTTTTGTGTTAGTGTACGAATCATAATGGACATATTTTCATTTTTTTCATTGTTGTCAGATCAAAAGTGAACATATATACTTAGAAATAGTTCTGCAAAACCTTTATCGAAACAAAAACCCTAATTGTTGTCACGGGGATATAAAAATATTTGTGTAAACCGAAATGATCAATTTCATATCATTATTTAATTATGAACGGGGACATTTATCCATAACTTAATCATATTTGAGATGGGAAACCCCAAAAGAAGTGTGAATCAGGTTAGAAACTTTAAAAAATTTTCTAGAAATCAAAGTACACGAAACAGCAGTCATTTGAATAAAAATAAAACAAAGCGCAACTATTGAATGAAGAACGATCTGAACCCCTTACATGTCTGTTTGAGAAACGATGATAGGTTCTGAGTGAAACGACATTCTATCTTTGCTTATTTTCCCGTCCTGTTTGTATTGGATGCTGGAATCGACACATTTTCAGTTTCAACGTCTGACTTTTTGCAATAATGAAGTTTGGCAAGAAGACTGGGCTTCTGAGTCAAACGCCACTCTGACTGGAGATGAAGTCACTTAAAAACAAAAACTAACTAAAAAGGAAATAAAAAAACGTCGCCAGAACAAATGGATTAGAAGAACAGGTGATTAGATCAAACATTTTGTCAAAGGATGTCATAAAATCCCAATACATGTATATTTCTTTCTCTCTGTGGTTACAAATTAAGAACACTCCACGTCATGACATTATTCTTCTTTTTCACTCTCTCTCAATATACCGTTTAATCGCGCTAATAATGTAAACTTTTTAAGAGCTTAGAGATAAGGCCAAAAAAGGTCAAAAGAGTGTTGTTTTTACCCCCCGCTCCAAATATCTTTTAGAAAGTGTCAAGAAGAGTATTGATACCAATTTTCAGAGATAAACTATGAATCATCACCTCCTCTTTTTACTTCGTAGTTAAGGAGTGATTAAAATAATGGAAGTTATACCAGTGTGGTTGGAACCATAAATTCAAGGTTGCAAATGAAAAAAAAAACGAAAACCCCCCTAACCTTTACATAAATTGAGGGACCAATATGCCATAAACATTTATTGTAAGTTAACACCGCAATAAAAACCAACTGAGAGAGTTGGGATTGAAAAAAGTATAATTTACTCATTGAAATTTGTGTGCAAGACTTCAAGTGTCTACTATGGACAGTCTGAGATATCTGAGTTCCAGATAAATAGATACATAGATAGATATTCGTCAGGATACATGAATGAACTGAACGATTCAATAGTGATTTGAAGTTTCTGTGATGGGTAGCAGTGATTAACAAGTAATCAAAATCAAGGTCCCAGTGATCCACTTCTGTCAAGCTCCACTTCAAGCATGCTTTCCATTATGGCTATGGGAGAAACCAAGGCTAGGTGGCACATTTTCCACATTGATTGCTATGGTTTCCTTTGGAATCGATTGATCAAAATGCACATAAGACCAAAAAGTACTGTAAGAAAGACGCTTCCTTCCAATAGGTCATTTAAATCTGAAAATCTGCTTAGTATATCATAGTGCGCCAAAGTACATCAAAAGAAGTGATAGTTTGTTCATTGTGTTTGGCCATTCTGTTAGTTAGTCAGCTTAACGGTGCAGATGTGATCGATATCGTGGTTCGATCAGAAAAAATTTCAGAACAAAACAAGTATTCGAGTAAAAATTGGGATTTCAGGGATGTAATAAACAACTACTAGTTAGGATGGAATCCTATGAAACCTGACCCCACTGATACAACGTTTCCAGGTGGAAAAAAAGAATGTAATGAAAGAAATAATTTCTTCGGCCTGTATTGCATGCAATTAAAGAAGATCAAGTAGCCCTATCAACAATGTATCAAATAGGCCCAAAACAAAAAGTTCCCTTTAAATCTTATTCAAAGAACAAGGAATAAAAGATGCTTCTCAAACTGTATAGATACTGATTTCAACCTCTTGAATTCAAACGAAAAGCACGATTTTTTTTCTCAGCAAAACAAGGCAAAAGTTGCATCACAAACTGTTTCGAAAAAATATAAAGTGAGTGATTCAACCTGCCCCTTTTGTCAACGTAGTACTGGTCTCCCCTGTCCTTTTTTATCCTCCAGTTGGTCATGGTTTCCGATACTGCATTCACTTCATCGTCAAGTCAGATGCATCTTGTATGTCTTAGATTAGTCTATTCTAAATGCACAGATAAGAAAGACGCACGGTGTCAAGCTTGCACCCTGGTTAAGCTGAACCGTCAAATAACCTTCGGTGATACCAAGACTCACGTCTTTTACTATATCATAATATTGTTCGTCTTTTACTCAGAATTAAGAAAATAAAAACATCTTTTTTTATTAAGCAATTTCATATTAGTTGCCATCAAGCACAATTCTAGGACCATCTTCAATTCACTCTTGCTGCATCAATATCTAGCAACGTCATGAGTTTTTCACGATTTTCTCTTCGTAATAAACACAATTCTTAAATAACCATTTGAGATTTTAATACAAAATTTTCTTCAATGGTAAACAAAATCCTCCCAATAAAGTCTTCACTAAGTCGGTGCACACGAATGCAAATACCTATTAACACACACACACACACACACACTCACACACGCTCAAACACAAACACACACGCACAAACACACACGCACACGTATGCAAAACCACAAGTGAGTTAGTGTTATTCTGGGAATAAGTATATACAGAGCTTTTTTTAGGCTGAGATCTATATCTAGCAATCATCTGTCAATACCGTATGAGTGATGTTCAGTTATTGGAAAGGTCACTTTTATTCTGTTTTGATATCAAAACAAATTGCTACCTATGTATCCAAGAATAAGACAACCCCAACGGATATACACACACACGCATATATATATATATATATATATGTGTGTGTGTGTGTGTGTGTGTGTGTGTGTGTGTATATATATATATATATATATATATATATATATGTATATATATATATATATATATATATATATATATTCAATAGAAATTATACGAACAGTGAGTCACGTTTGTTGTCATGCTTACTGATCCCTCGTCGTAAAAAAAATATTTCTTGGGTAACTTGCGTGAGTAAGCCTTGTATCAAAGAATAAATATGTAGAATGAAATATAATTTATATACAATTCACATAATATCTTGAATATGAAATAACAAACTGCATGTACGACATAAACTATATAACAAGGAAGGAGGGTGTTTCATCTCCACGGTTTGGGTGGTATGTTGATATAACTGTTTTGTTTTTTAAATCCGCGAAAGGGTTACATAATAAATAACTGAATGTGTCAACGAGAGATGAACAACAAATAGTATCATAATCACAACTTGCATGTGAAACAGGGAAAAAATATTGGAAAAAAAATTGCAAAAATTGTATTGATAGATACGAGGAAACAGGTGACCGAAATGACATAAATCCGATTTTTTTCCATTGTTTAGTGTGTAAAACTGTAATGCTTTGTAGACTATATCTATCAATGTATGTATATATTTATCTTATTTTTCAACCATCTCTCTCTCCCTCTCCTTCCTTCTCTTTCTCTCCCTTTCTCTCTCTCTCTCTCTCTCTCTCTATATATATATATATATATATGATATGAAAACAATGAATATCTTGCTATGTCTTCTAAAATACACAAACACACACACGCACACACATGCACACACACACACACACACACACACATATATATATAGAGAGAGATAGATATAGATATAGATATATATAGATATATATACGATTTGGATAAACACATGATTCCCATTATATGAAGGACAGAACAATTCTGAATAGATTCTTGCACCAAACCAGGCAATTTCTGTACTTCCCGTTTCCAATAAAATGTCGATTATCGTTCAATAAGAGATGTTTGTCTTATATCCGAACGGTAGCTCCGAAACGTCACCCTTTATCGTTTCTTTATATTTATTAGAGAAGAAATTGATCTCACAGCCGAAGATTTCTTCAAGGAATTTACGTTAAAACTTTTGTCCCTCTTTTAAAGGTAAATGATGGCCATCTATGAATACGAAGGCCTGCTATGTTCTGCGCTCGTGTCAGCCAGTGCTTTGCTACTGGTTAACAAATCATCTCGCCAAGCTTGGGCTGGACAACAAACTTGGTCCTTCTTCTCAAGGGCACGCTTATCGTTGACACATGTTACTGTGCTTTCCCTAGGAGCTGCTATGCGCAAACCCAGGGATAAAAATAATCATCATGTTAAGAAATGTCCCATAGAATTATATTTGGACGATTAGAGGATATCATCATTTTTCTTAACGTAATGTTTTTGAATTTCCTTTATTACAGTGATGATTTAAAACCATAACATCTATTGAATAGTCGTTTTCAGAGAGGAAGCAACTTGTTCATGAAACCCTGAGTGGCCTATTGATAATTTCGAAGTGTACTCTACTTGTATATTCAGAGAAAAACATAAACAAACTCGCAAGAATGAGGCATATTTTTTCTGTTTTTATTTAATTTTTTCATTCTATCTTTTGTGAAATGGAGAATTCTAAATCATTCATAATGATACAAAAGTTGAGATTACGGGGAAAATAGTCAAAGATTTTAAACAATGATAGCTTATTGTACTCCGTATTATTGAGATAGAGAAAAGAAATAAGAACACTAATAAAACTGATTAAATACTGTAAAAAGCAAAATAATCTTAACCTTGATACAATCGGAATGGAAGATGGGTTGATGGATGTTACATGAATTTTTATTACCTGTTGAAGTTTTGATGATTCAATTCGTGGAGGCCGTCGGACTAAATGCTGCTCCCTGAGGATACGGTGATAAAAAAACAATCAATAGAATTAAGATTGAAGTAATAGAAAAAAATTAAAAATGATATCGATGAAAAGTTAAAACTTATCAGCACATATCGATTAAAGATAATGGCTGGAGCAAGGATAAATCTTAGTTCTTGTCAATAGAATAAAAGAACATTTCAACAAATTATTTGAACGTTTCTGCAGCCATCAATGATGGTGAAAGCTCTACCTTTTTTAAAAAAAAAAGAAGAACGTGAGTTTTATCCACGTGTTTGTGTTTTCCCGGGGATCCACTCACAATGTTTTTCTACACACTTAGATTGGCATCAATACTCCATCGTCCCGTGAACATTCTTTTATTTTACATTTTTCATATTGAAGATTAAACGAAAACATTTCCTATCTTTTTGGACCCTTATTTCATGGGTTTATTAATAAAATATTGACTCTCAATCTACTTTCATCAAATTTATTCTTAGATAGAATTTTCTCATGATGATGTAAAATTTTGCTGCTACGGTTGTTCAGTTATCGACTGCGATAGCGAGGCTGCTTTTGTTACATTAGCTGACCTTCTAATCAGACTGAAAAAGTCTGAAATGAAAAAATCTAATCAATAGGGAGCTGGAATTATTAAAAAAAATAAGATATGAATGAAACGAATAGATATCGGTCTCACTCTGATCGTTTTTTTTGTTTTTTTTTCTGTTAGCTGCTACTGCTATCAGTTGCCGTCATAACCTTTCCATTATTTAGGATGTGGTTTTCAATAACTTTTCAGCGAATAATATTAGATTATGAAAAATTTCTAAATTAAAACTCACCAGCAAAATAGACCATCTTTTGGATACCGCGACTCTGACCAACTTTTGGCAGATCACATTCTTTGAAAATCTATGAAAGGATTTTGGTAAGACGTTCTGAAGACAATGGATTGATTTGAAAAGAGTGAAACAAACATTTCTATTTCTGTCTCTTATTCTTCCTGTTCATAAGGTGAATAAGATCGAAACCCCAAAAGATCCAAATGTAGAATATTAATCAGGGGTAAGATGGAAGGGAATAGGTCTGGTTAGTTATCCAGTAGAAACTATCATGTGATCAAATTCGTTTGACTGCACGTTGTGTTGAGGAAAGGTGTGGGGGGATCAATCAAAAAGTTAGAAAAGAGAATGATTGATGGATACGTTTTTTCCTGCCTTTTGTTTTGCAGTGCCAAAAAAAAATAAAACTAAAATTAAAAGACCTGGCATAAATGCCATTGCAAACAAACCAAATGATCCATTCAGAAAACAAAAAACAAACCCGATTTCCCGAATGAACCCAGGGATGACAACTTATCGAGAAGGTAAAATGATGAAACAAATCTAAACGAGGTAGTTTTTTCTAGACATTTTCGGAATGTTTTTATTTTCTAGCTTCGTTTTTCCGGCCTGCATGTCTGATTCACAGACTAACTGGCCATACGATCAACTTGAAAACTGAAAAAAACTATGTTTACAGTTTTGGTGACAATTATAGTTGCCGGATTCTTAAAGAAGCTAATTTTTGTATTTTTAAACTCTACAAACTCTTAAAAAAGAAAAATTCCAAGAAAATATTTATGATGAATTACATAACTCAAAATCCAGTTGTATGATTCAATGTGAATTTAAGACCATGGGTGAATAATCAGTTTCTGAAAAGGAACTCATTTTTTGAGTTCTTAAACTCAACATACTCTGAAAACGAGAAATATAAAAAAATATCCGTGATGAATTACTTAACTTTAAATCCAGTTCCATGATGCAATGAGAGCATAAAACCAACGGCGAAATACTAAGCTGATACTGATCAAAAGTTACATGGAAAACATAAAAGCAACCTAACTTTTAAATCCGTAACTACCGTCAAGATGAGTAGGGTAGATACACAAACAACAGGAAATGTAATGAGCAATACAACAGTATTAAGAATAACTGCCGGTAACATTAACAATAATAACAACTATAATAATAACAGAAATATTGCTATGAATATTGAAATATTAACAACGATGTTAATAATCTAATCGTTAACGACTAAGATCATGCAACGGGAATAAACATCCCTGGCTTTAACAAATAATTCAATAAGGCATCTTAAGGAGCATAAACTTAATTTTACTCTATCGCAGATTTTGAAAATAATTGAATTAGGGGAAAGTGTGCTGCTTGAATAAAACTAAATTTCACAAGTGCCATAAAATTTGACATTCGCTTAAAAATCAAGGAATCTGAAGAAGATGATCTTTGATTTAAAGAGACAGAAGGAAATCATGAAGGCAAATAAACATGGCAATTGGATTTATTATGTGTTGAAGAAACTTGATCTTATGTGAGATAATTTCGGTCGGAAAATTAGATTAGCAGATTTAAGTTGTTTCAGGGATATTTTCAAGAAGATTTGCCTGGAAATAACAGTTGATTTTTGAAAAAAAAAGAAAATTATTTAATTTTACTATTAGAAAACCTTGTTTTCCTGCCTGATGAAATATTACCTTTCTGTCCACGAAGCCCTCTATCTCTCCTTCTGTCAAATGCAAATCACGTCAATGTAAAAGGGAAAAGGGACAGGGAAAAGGTGGTGTGTTGACAGCATAAAGCGATGATATTTGGAATCTTGGAATCTTATCTCGAGGGATATGAACACTGAACACCTAGAACAAAACCTAAGCTGCTAAGGAAAAATGAGCTGATGGGTTAAACTGCCATAAACGATCTCAAGCTTCTATTGCATGCTGACCGAATGGCCATTTTTTTCAGCCAGATTGATTCACTCAAGTTTTGTGAAGCTGAGTTTCAGACAAAGTATTCCAACTCAGATTTCTCAACGCCTTATGCCATAATCTTTTGATTCAGTCCAAGGAAAAACAATATACGAATGAAGATCTTACAAACTGTTCTCGTTAGTTTGATTATTTGTATCCTGACTACTCTTTAAAATTTCCCAAGTAATGGTTATTTATATGCGTAAAAGATCCAATATTCACCTTGTATATCTATTATACCAACAACAAGAACAATTCTATAAACAGTTCAATGTTTCCCTGTGTCGTTTCGTTAAACCAAACTGATACGTAAAAATACCATCCCCTTGACATGATCCCAAACCATGAGTAACTGATTGGTCAACAGCTATCTTGCCGAATGAGTTAAATAACAGGACGGTTTATTTCATCCTAAAAAATAAATACATTTACGAGAAAAACTTCCCCTCAACTGCCATCTGGAATCACGATCAATTAATTGGACCCCTTACTAAATTGGAAAGTTTCACAGGTCTACACATTTGCTTTTGTATGTATATACAATTCACAAAATGTAGTAATCATCGTCGGTTGAAATAGAAAATGGAGTTCGGTTTGACTCTGTATCAGTCAGGCATAGTATTACTACCTGGGCAATAAGATATTTGAGAAAAAGGAATTTACTCCAGAATTTCTTCACCCACTCATTTATCAGTCAATCATCATGGGTTATCAGGGACGACATCTTTTTAGCAAGATATCTGGCACATAACGTGATGCAGGATATAGATTTATTTGTTTTTCAAAGGCATGGATTAAGTGCTAAACACACACACACACACACACATACACACGGACACGCACATACACACACACACACACACATATAAATATATATATATATATATATATAATTACACACGCACATATATATGTGTGTGTGTGTGTGTGTCAATAATTTTAAAATGCATTACATTATATTGAAATCTATAATCATTCTGACGGAACATATATCAATTTTTCTATTACCACATTATATATATATATATATATATATATATATATGTGTGTGTGTGTGTGTGTGTGTGTGTGTGTGTGTGTATATATATATATATATATATATATATATATATATATATATATATATGTAGACATAGTGTCTGCCTATGGGTCTGATGAGAAAGTTTTACCCTGTGGTACGGGAAGGGTTATTCGATAGTCTATAGCCACACTGAACTCTTGTAATACAACGAAACAGCAGTTTCTGTATGACATGATTATTATATATATATATATATATATATATATATATATATATATATTCTGTTTCTCTCTTTGTCTGAAGCCAATTAATGTGACTTTTCTTACATGATTAAGTTATACCGTATATAATTATTGAAATCGATGAAGTTTCTCAGCAGCAAAAGAAGCGGTCAATCAATAATAATTAGTTCTGGAATGTATTACCTATAGTTGAGCACATCATACGAGTATATTGTTTTTTTGTTTTTCAAAGTTAAAAAGGGTATTGTGCCCTTATAACATGGGCTGAAAACCAACTCAGTGAAGTTTTCTTATAGTTATCCTGAATCAAAGTCATATATGAATAGGTTTTCATTCAATTCTAGTCCCGTTGATAGAGGCTCATGCTGAGGGCTTTCTCGTTGATCAAATTGATATTTGATTGAGTCAGTTAATTATGAATAGTTGCAAAGTGTTTTCAATTTTGGAATGAGATGGCAACGATTTACGAATAATTTCAGTTCATTTCCAGGGGCCGTTTTCTCCTGAAGGATCATCAGGGTAATATTGCAGAACGTTCTGTAACAATTTGAAAATGCTTATATATATATATATATATATATATATATATATATATATATATATATATATATACACACACACATTCATATATATATATATATATATATATATATATATACATATATATATATATATATATATATATATATATATATTCTTTTGTGCTCCTATGTCTATCCCTCCATTTTTCTGTTTGTCCACGTTATATCTCCAAGTTTTCCAACGGATTTTAATGATAATTTAGTGGATGATTCGTTCATCGCCAGAGGGAGAATTAATAAAATTTTTGTATTGAGTCTAGAAATACTTCACAGATACCATCCCTGCATCATAATTATATCTCTGTCCTCACAATATCTCAAAAATTCAAAATAAATCTCAAGCACATTCTGTGGAAGGATCAGCCATTGGATAACTGTGTTTTAACTTTGAGGTAAACAAATTGATTTGGTATTATTCTTTACCCTGTATTGTAACTATACACCATCATCATCATCATTATCAGCAGCAGCTCTTATGATTCAACTGATAGGGAAATTACCTCCCTGAATCCTTCTATGAAGGACATGATTTTGCTTATATTTGCCAAAATTATCAACGGTAAGATTTTCTATCTCTTCTTTCCATCTTGTGTCAGTTTTTTTAATTTTTTTGTATTGCATTTACAGTTAATTCAAGATCAATTTCTTACCTCTTGTTTTTTACAATCTTTTCAATTCTGCCCCGTACATCTCCATGCTGCTGCTTAATATAAATGGTTCTTATTTTAACTTTTAATAGAAGAACTGGCACTGGTAAAGATACACAGCTTATATTGCTTCCTAGTTTTTTTTTATCTTTCAACCAAGTGTTTTTGTCCAAACTCTGGAAATGCAATGGTAAGGCACTTGCTTGAGCAGAGACAGCTACCTAAACTTTTCCAAGAAAAAAAAGTCTTATGTATCATAAAGACAATTGTTTAAAAAATACTGGAATGGCTATTGGCTGGACATAGTTCGGTGATGTCAGACTACAGCTTGATACCACAAAACCTAACATCGATCCCCAAAGATCATATGGGATATTGTGGCCGGCAGAAAGTAACATGTTGTGACGAGCTAGATAAATTCATTAAGCTCTGACACAGCGACGCCCATAATTAAGGAGTCTGAAGTATCTTTTTTTACAATTCAATGGCCTGTTTCACCCCTATTTGAATGTAGGCAAGTTAATAATATCTTTAATAGCACGTCTTACCGATGGATTCTAATTCACATCATGGCTGCAAGCATATGCTCTTATTGAGAACAAGAATTGCAAAAATCCTATCCTTTCAATTTTTGCACACATTCGTCTTTACTGTTGGTTGATCACACACTCTGGTGATTCATTCTGCAGATTTGCTAGCAGGAATGCAAAGATGTAACCTCAAGGACCAATAAGAAGATTTTGTAATTGATCAAGGACCAATAAGTTAATCAGAATTACTCACTGAAATGTGTATGCATGACCCGAGGGAGTATTTCAATCGATTGGTGCAATCAAAATTAAACGATATTATGATTCAGATGAATGAGCCAAAAAGATGAAAAAAGTCAACAATCAGTTTTTGTATACTAATGAATCCCTAAGCTCGGTGAACACAGACACACGCAGACAAACACAACTTACACACACAAACACACACACACACACACACACACACACACACACATATATATATATATGTATACAAGTATTGTGTGTGTGCATGTATGTGTGTGTGTACGTGTGTGTGCATTTGGTTAGCCATTCATCTTTTATAGAAGAAATTGATTATAATATTATCCTTGAAAATCGAATAACAAGTTGAAAAAGACCAGTAATGATCGGATATATAAAGGATGAATTGAGAAAATACAACACAAATTTTGGTACGACAGAGAACTACAAAAATATTAAAGACGGGAACCAAATATACCTCTGTAATATATATATATATACACACACACACACACACACTTATATATATATATATATATATATATATATATATATATATATATATATATATATATATATATATATATATATATATATATACATATATATATAATAGGCCTGAGACAGAGAAATAATTGGTATACTACAGGAATTTCGGAAGGAGTTCCAATCTCCAGTTGCATGCGTGTAACTTTTAGTGGTTCAAAGATCTCGTAGAAATAAATCTTGCATCTGATGCTCATCTTTGAAAGCAAATGTGGTCATCAGGGAGGCGGCGTCCAGTAAGATCACAATAGTGAGTTCAAACTGTATTTAATCCGTCGAAAAATATTTTGTCGTATTGTTGGATATTCAATTTGAAGTAGTAGCAGTAGTTATGGATATTTGATTGGTCACTTTTGCGAGAGGGGTGGACATTTTAAGTATAGGTTGCCATGGATACTGGGGACCAAGATAGTTGTGATGTTAGACTATTCGGGCACTTCTTTAATTGAGGCTATTTCTAGTTTGTCAAGATTATGTATGTCATGTAGGATCGAATATTTGTTGAGAACGATTGTTCTGTATTCTCTATGGTCATTGTGAATGTTCTGAAAAGTCTTATATGAGTTCTATGAGTGAAATAGCATAGAAAGGTTTCTATAGGTAGGGATATAGGGTGTGGTAAGTTTGTGACACTCAATATATGTGAATGGGATTCTAATTTTCAAGAATGGGATGTTTGTTACGGATGAGGATATATGGATATTTACGGTTTGAGGAGCCTGAGTAGAATTATAATCGAATTAATATTGAGTTGATGAGTATAGAGTATTCATGAGTGAAGGGATGATGGTGCAGTGAGGGTAGTTAACTTTACCGTTGAGTCCGTTTGGGAGAGGGTTTAGTGTTTGTTAAAACTCTGTCTCGAGCGGACTCAAGATTTGACAGTGTCGATGATTGGATGAATGAGTTATGTGCCTATAATTTTTTAATCTAATGTTGAATTGCCACTTGAACTTGCCTATATATTCCAGTATCCACTTATTACATTTTATGAAGTAGATGATATAACCCTGCTATTAGATCTGTGGTAGATGCAGATGGTCATGTTTTAAGTAATTTTTTGTATCTACTAGTGAATATACTTTCAGGATTGTCTAGTGAATATAAAGATATCAAGAGATTTTTTGCAGAGAGTATAAGTATAGTCTTGAGAATAATGGTTTGGTGAGTATAGAGTACCTTTCATATATATATATATATATATATATATATATATATATATATATATATATATATATATATATATGTACATATATATATATATATATATATAAATGTATATATATATATATATATATACATATATATATATATATATATATACATATATATATATATATATATATATATATATATATATATATATATATATATATATATATATATATATATATATATATTTGTGTGTGTGTGTGTGTGTGCTTGTGACTGGTTCATAGTTCATAATTCATTTTCCAACTTGTAAGAATACAAAAACATGACGATAGAAAACAGATTTTATACATTGTTGATTATATTTAACCACATTATTCCATTCTCAACACAGTAAATTGGGGCTTTTGATGCCTGAAAATAATTTCAAGAGACTTAATCTCTTTATTAAATGAACAGCTTTGACTTGAAATTCTATGTATTTATGAAGACGATCCATTTGATAGTAATTCTCCTCAAGAACACTTCATATTGCCAGTTTCTAATGTAAGCTTTAGGCACTAGATGTCAGTGGATATGGATCCTTGTGATATATATATATATATATATATATATATATATATATAGATAAATAGATAGATAGATAGATATAGATATAGATATAGATAGAGAGAGAGAGAGAGAAAGAGAGAGACAGAGACAGAGAGACAGAGAGACGGAGAGAAAGAGAGGGAGAGAGAGATGTATTTCATGACTTTGGAATGATTTCCTGTTATTACACGACGGATACCTCATTTAGTTCCGGCAGCATAAATTGAATGAACAATTGAAGAAAATTTGTTTGCTATAGTAATAAAATTTGCGACTGATAGGTAGCCTCTTTAACGTAGCGTTGCTTTTACCATCGATCTGAACAATCTATTGTATTACCAATGCTTGATTAGTTGAATAGCAAGGGCAATAGTACGTTAATGTAGTCACCTATCAGACCTAGGTTCTAGTCACGTAGCAACGGTATTTGTTCATTCTATTTATGTGGTGTAGTCCAAATGATACGTTAACTGAGTCATAACATGAGATAAATTCAGAGATAATTCTAAAGTAATATGTAAATATCTGCCTCTTTTTGTCTCTGTGCCCACTCAAAATTTGATAAAATTCAACCAAATATTAAGCAAATTTGGCCACCATACACGAAAAACATAGAAGAATCTTTGGAAGTAAAAATTAGAGAAGAAAAATATGAAGTTTTAGAGGGGCAATCTATTTACAATTTAACTATATTGCTATACTTATTCCTTTCCTTTTGTTCAATATACATATAGACTTATGTGTCCTAGTGGATTTCAGCAAGTATATATATATAAATATATATATATATATATATATATATATATATATATATATATATATATATATATATATATATATATATATATATCATTCATTGGAATGTTTGTTGGTTTTCCGTCAAAATCACTTCTACAACTAGATATTTGCTCATATTCACCCCTCCCTCCAAAACTGGACATTCTGTGTACAACCAAGCAGAGTCCCCCTTATCCGGAACCGGATGGTAACGTCCGACGTTCATGATTTGCAGTCAAATTGTATTATCGCCATCAACACACATTTCCAAGTTTGTCTCTAAGCTATAAGTAACCAATTTTGAAAATTGCCGGACGGCTATTTGTTAAACCGAAGGTCATAAAAAAGAGGGTAATGGGATTCGTATTAGCTTTGACCAATGGTCTGACAGAAACGTCTCTTCTGGTCATGACAAACAATGGCCATCATTTATGTGTTTTGGCGGCAAGGTAGGGTTGATTTGCAGAGCTGTGTGTCGGATTCACGTAGTAATATGGCGGCCACTGACATATTTACTGGGAAAAGTATAAGTGAACATCGGACAAGCCAATGTTATTTACCTTTGAGTTGTTATATCACTTAACAATTTAGGACCGAATGGCGTGACTTGAGCCAGTGAGGGGCGAAAGCAGGAGCGAATGGTTTCGATTAGGCCGAAATGGCTGACAATAAGCAATCGAGGAAAGTTCTTGAAAAACGTTAACTTTTCACCCATGAGAGAAAAAAATGTCTGGAACGGCAATTGAGAAAGAAGAGGAAGGAGAGAGATTTCCTTGCTCTATTCGTGGTTATTGAAATTCAGCACCCCATTTTCTGAAGTCACGTATCGAGGATGTTTCTTGTCTAATTCAGCACTTCGTGTTTTGTTGGCTTCTATCAAGGCTGGTTATGGTCAAATAACAATAATATACGGATTTAAAAAGTCAGTAAACAAAAAAGAAATCATCTTTGCGGATGCCAATCCGTCCTTCTGAAATATTCATTGTACATAAACAGCAGATGCTGATGAGGACGTTTTTTTTTTTTTCATAATCTGTTAGAGTCAAAATTTTATGAGTCCAGATAAGATACAGAATCGAATCGTGAAAATATCAGTTTTATAGAGAAATCCACTCCTGCAGAAGACTACATAAATAGTGCAATATTTGCAAACCCAATCACAAAGAGAAAGTGTTAATAGGATGACAGTAAACAGCGCCAAGAATTGAATTGTTGGACAATGTTCAAACCCTGGTTTGGATAAATTACGTTTGCTCTAGCTTTACAATTATGTTTAGTGAATTTCATAAATCTATTCCTCCCCCTCAAAGCTATGGATGAATAATTGGGGAAACTGAATTCTTAAGCCATGTTTGGCAACCAGGAGACGGTCAACTCTGATCCAAAAACACGGTTGGTTACTAAATATGTCTTTTCAACAGCTCCAGGGGTCAAGCTGATGCTAAACCGATCGCTCCATTTTCCTTTGGCTACATAAGTAAGGCTGAGAGGGGAATTCTGTTTTTCCACAGAGACAAGCACGCCGACCACTCGAATAGTTTCTTTCTTTTGATCACTATAATTAGTTCTGATCTTTTGGCTTTGATAGGATTGTCTGTCTGAATATTGAAATCCCAAATTACGATTCTTCTCTTGTTTTCAAAGACAGTTCCTGTTTTGGCTTGATAATTTTGGTTTGTATAGTTGGAAGAAAGTTTCTCGCGTAAATATCAGGAAATTAGAGCCTCAACTTAATCATATAAGTTTTGTGTTCTTTAAGAGCGAGTTCACTGCAGATATTTATTTTAGGATTAACTGAGATCTTCTATATCTCTCTCAGCCGAGATTATAATTAAGATCTGTCTAGTTTTTTTCTATTTTGTTTGGAATTTTTTAGATTATTTCTGCTTTCATATTCTAAAGTTCTTGTTTGTAGCCAATAATAGTCATGGTATTTTAAGAGGGAGGCAAAACTGCAAATGAAACTATCAGCGTATGTTTCTTTAGTTTTCAAGTGGGTCTAGCCATTTGGTTAGCCCTGCATTTATATGTTGACGGGCTGGAAAATTTAGATTTATGATATGTAGTATATCGCTTTGGTTTTTCAGACCCCCCACAAGTTTGTAGCTGGGATAGTTCAATTAGCAATGCTAACTTATGTCTGGCATCATTTGCCTTATCCGTTTGGGAATGAAGACTCTTTTAGTGATCATTATCCAACAAAATGCGTTTATTAGTATCGTTTATCCATCACCCCACCCACCATTTTTTTTTCAAATTTCTCATTTGTCTAGCATATCATACTGCCACAGGTTGTTTGCCAAGTGACTGTACCTATTATGTGAAAAACTAGACTTGTTTTAATATTTCTCAGATTTTGCTCTCACAATCATGTCTGGATAATTTTATTTGTAATTATTTCCAAATTTCCCTCAATATATTTCTGGGGTTGTCCTGAGATTAAAACCAAATAAGTGACATCAATAGTCTTTCAAAAGAATCCAATGATATATTCTGTATATAATTATTCTTATTGTCACGTAGAAGCTGTGTCATAATTTGGATCGAGCGGTGGTGGCTCTACACATATCACCTGCACTTCTGACTCGTTTTGTGCTTAGTATCAATAATATTTCCAAATTAACAAGTGTTTTGACATATTTGTAGTAAGCTTTGCAATAGTTCCAGGCATTCAATGTTATTGATGTGATCTTCATATTTCCTAATTAGGGTACCTCCCAATCAAGTTTCGATACTTATTAAGATATAACCTGAAACAATTGGAACGCAATGAACATAACTGTAGACCATTTTGTAATAGTCTTCTCAAGTCGTTACACACATTCAAACAAATTTTTTGAAAGATCATTAGGAAAAAACGAGGCACAATTTTTTTTACGAAAATATTTCATTTTCAATTCGTCCGTTAACATTCACTAGCATATACTCCAATACAAACTAGTCATTTCAGACATCTCATCAATGATTCGAACTACGATACTCGTTTATTGCATAGTGAGCATCTTCAAGATTTTTTCCGTTTCGTTTCCTTGTTGTTCTGCTATGATGACATTCCACCATGTTTGAAATGCAAATACATATATGTGTTTTTTTTCACAAGCTCTTCCTTCAAAACCTTCTCAGAGCAGCATCAGATGCAATCATCTCAGTCATCATGAAATCGGCAAATATGCTGGCATCAAGAGGACAAAGCTAAAGGAAACAAATCAATCAAACCAGAACCCCGCCAAGTAGCAAACTGACCCGGAAATCTGTTTGCCAATGACAACAACGGTCAACTACGTCCAGTCTGTGTACCACATTCGAATTCCATTCTTCTGATAAACCCCTGTATAATTGATTATCTGTTTCAACTTTGTTTTTCTGCTCTAAAGGATCGTTGCATATCATATTTACCACATTTTACAACTCCTTAAATCTGAAAAAACATTCGTTGGCAAACTTTCAGTAGAGCAACCGCAACATTCACGAAAAGGAGAATCCAATAAGGGAATCGTGCTTAACATCACACAGAGAAACCATGATACAACACTGCATATTAAGCGAAACAAAGTGTCGGATATATAGAGAACTTTAGAAAAAAGGGAATGGAAAGGCCATGTTGCTAGAAGGTAAGACACCTCCTAGACATCACTCTTCAAAATGCAGGTCACGTGAGATCATATGAAGAACTGTTAACAGCAGGAAATAAGGTAGTATGACAACTAGGCAAATTAGGAAAGTGTTGGTTCATTGGAATCCATGATAGTAGAGTCTGGCGATTCTTGTAGAAGATCCATCAAATGTAAGACGATAAAGATTACTTCTGATGGTGTATAAAACATTTTTAATGAGTTTTATGAACTGAGGAATTTGAATTTCGATGAAGTTGTTTTATGAAGAAATATCATCCAAGAAAATCTATTCCAGTGAACTCATTAGCTCATATTTTTGAATCCAATGTCAAATTTATTGTTAGGTCAGGTGGCAAGTTTAATGTCAGCTTGAGACATGAAATAGAGCCATGGAATACAAATTAAAATATCATTTGATCAATTGATCATCTAAATTACAATTTAAGACGTACAGATGTAAACCAGAACATTTCAATCTAAATGATAAACATAGAAATGTCTGAACAGTGGATTTAATTCACCACAAACCAATTACCTCTGACGAATACTTCATTTGTTACAGAATTTTACTTCATTATTGTCTTGTTGTACAGAGGCTTGTTATCCCACCCCAACAACAAGAAAACCAACAAAAGGCTTTTCCTCTTAATGTCGGTCATATCTTTACTTCTCTGTTCACCAATGATAAACGTTCCATTCAGGTTTTCTTTCACTCAGACACTCATTGTTTCCCCACTGATCTTTCATTTGACTCATATTATCAACTAATCTCGGCCGCTCGCAGATTCCTATAATCAGCTGCAGTAAACTCAGTAGATTTTTGTGCCTTTCATAAACCTAGCGAGACTAATCAAGCATTATTGATGGGATGCTTTCATTCAGATTCAGCAAATATAAAAATCAGTGCCCTAATCAGACGTTACCAACATCTAGTACGGGTCTTCTGCAATCTTCTCACTGACTGGAAGAAGATGATTAAAAGTGTTCATTATTTTCCTGTTCATTGCTCATCATATTTCAGAAAGGGTGTTGGACATCTTTTTCTTTTGCCCATTTGCTGCTCACATAAAAACTATCGAAATCTTCCAAGACAAATATTATCCATAACACGTGTCGACCCCTCTGGGACACAAAGGTAGCAGGAATCATTCTGACTTCTCCACCTTGCTTTAGCATTTTACAGAAGCGTACAGACTGCAGTTTTTTTCATAATATCTACGACAACGGAAATTTGAAGAGTTTAGCGTTGAATTGGACTGAAGTCCCTGTGACTGGCTGTATTACATGGTTTAGGCTGTTACATTCTAAACGGATATGCAATCAAATACTTCAATAACTACATAAAATTCATTGATTAAGGATGCAAAATATGGTTGTTTATCAAACAAAAAGCATAGTCTATAATTAGCTATTTCAATATTTTTTTGGAACGATTCGACTTTATCTACTGTTGTTAACAAGAAATTTCTGTTGATCCACCTTTTAGTCTTCCCTATATGAATGAAGGATCCGAATTCGATATTGATGAACATATTTTTTCTCCAAGGGTGCAACGTTTATAATGTTGGATTACACTGTTATCTG
Source organism: Thysanoteuthis rhombus (assembly GCA_963457665.1). Lineage (NCBI taxonomy): Eukaryota > Metazoa > Mollusca > Cephalopoda > Oegopsida > Thysanoteuthidae > Thysanoteuthis > Thysanoteuthis major. Next base: position 55,565,827 of record OY735218.1, on the reverse strand, counting down.
TTATTGTTTCTTCCTTTGTTAGGCCAGTATTTCCATACCTTATTTCTGTTGAGTACCACAGACATTATGAAGTTGATTCCACTCATTTGCCCATTATGTTTTCTGTCTATAATTCGGACTCCTTCCCAGAGGGGACATAAATCGTTTTTTCTCCCTTCAAACCTTAAAAATAACACCTTAGATTGTGTGAAAAAGATTCAGGGTGGGGGGGCGCTTCAACTCGTAAATTTAATCAAAATAGTATTTCAAGGATAGTAACTTCTGATTAAATTTACTATCCTTGCACATTCTAGTATGTATATAAAAGAGTTCAATGTTTTATCCTGTTTCATTGAAGAGTTATGCATTTGTATCGATGTGTCTATGAATTTAAGAGCTGAAAATATTTTCAAATGCGAACGAAAATCATAGATATTTAAACAAAGAATACTCATCATCATCTTCATCATCATGATCACCATCAACAGCAACTTTTCATAATAGGTGGTTGGATAAAGACTCCCCCCCCCAGACTCGCCAGACTTTTCCATCACAGGTATCACAGAGCCAAAACTTTCCGAACTTGTCTATCTCGTCACGAAAGATAAATAATGTTAATCACTCAAAAGAAACGTTCACCTTGTGAACGCCTTTTGACTGCATATAGTTTCTGGGTTGATAAATAGAATAGCTTGAATAAGGGGTAATCAGTCACTTTTCTCGACATTTTTCATCAATAAGAAATTTGGATTTCCAAAACATAATCGGGCACAAACTCGTGACCAATTGAGCACAAACTTTTTTTGCTGATGAATTCTCTGTCACTTAAAATCTTTATGGTGAGAGAGATTTGAAAAAACTCATTTTTAGAGACGTGATAAGGAGTACACAATCTCTGTTTCCAGCCCTATAGCTCTCTTACATACATTTAAACATATCCAGCTATGCGGATTTGGAAACGGACAGTTTTCATTTACGGTTTCTAATGAATATCATTCCCGTTTTTCGGAAAAAAGTGATATCCACAATTTGTTGAATTAATCCCCATTTTTTATTCAACTAAATCATATAATTGAAGACCAGACAAGTGAATCAGAGTAATTTGATATCATTAAAAGACTTTTTTCATTCAGATTTAATTTGCAGATAGCAATCTCCAAGATTACGAGGACTTAAATGTTACGCTTTCGGCAATAATATAATGGAAAGGTTAAATATTTTTAAGGGTGTTATGGGGAGACAGGGACAGCGACAGAGAGAAAAAGAGAGAGAGAGAGAGAGAGAGAGAGAGAGAGGGGGTAATGGGCGTTGGATTGAGATAATGGATAATTTCAGTATTCACCAACCATAGAATTTCCACGTGTTCAGGTAGTCTTATAATAATATTAGTCCTGTATATAACTAGAGTTCAGTAAGGATATTTGAGTATGGAGAATGCTCTCCCTAAAATGCAATTGTAATTTTGACTTTGAAGTCCTTCTGCTACCTGATAAATAACCTTTCAGATGGCATCAACCACGAGAGAAGTTCGATTCCAAACCCTGTCATATCTTTGATAATACTCGATTCTTTGGAAATTTCCACAGTTCCTCCTGATTCAACCCTTACTAATATAATAGATGAAGGAGAAAAACTTTGTTTGAAAATACTTGATTTATCTAAATTTTACGTATTCAAAATCAGTGCTCATATTTGTTCACGAAACCTGTCTTATCTGTTGGTCGACTTGCTGTCATATCGACCCAATATGGTATTCTTCAGCATATAAAACACATGATCATGTAAGATGGCCCTCAATTCTCCTAAGCACAGGTTCGAAATTACAAATTTGTGCGATGCAGCGCTCCAGGCAATAATGTTTCGTCGACAATTTAAAAACCGGCATTAGTACTCCAATAAACTTTTCCAAGAAATTATTCTTTTTAATTTTCTATGGGAAAAAATATTTGACGTTTTCGGTCTTTATGTTCACATGTCATATATTTGCATCTATGTAATCAAGAATGTAGATGTTTCTAGGTATTTTTATATTACTTTATCTTAGATGTTTTCAAATAAAGCCATCTATATAATTTACCTGACCATTTTATTAGTCGTTGGAGTTCTCTTACGTGACTCCAAACTTTGATGCTACGGGTGTTCAATTATCGACTGCGATGTTTTTATAAAACTCTATCCATATATACAATAAAAAAATGCAATATTCATCTTCCGTCAGAATAGAAGTTGGAAAGATCTTTAACCCTGCAGCAGTCAAACTTGTCATCGATTTCCTTTTTGCGAAATATGGATATATTTTCCAGAATTCTTCACATTTTTTTTCAAGCTTGTTTTCATCTTTACAGTCTTTTGTACATATATTTCATTTTTTTTTCTCGTTTCGATGGATCGATACATACAAAATTGCACAAAAACGCACGACATAAGAAAATTCCTCTCCAATTTCCTCACTTCTCAAAGGAATCTTCAAAAACGTCCGTCCAAAATGTTGACTCATTTGAATTTCTAATGCCATGCCAAAGGCAACAGTATTGGTAAATCCTGTGGCGCGAGGCGAACACCTGATATAATCCTTTGTACAACCGGACTATCATGAATAAATTGCCTTTGGTTGGATTGAAGCAGGAATGGATAGAAAACCACAACGGAATTTAATTCCATGAACGCTTTTGTGTCAATGAGATATGTCAGTTAAATCACGGGGATTTACCTATGGTAAATCGGCAGGATTAAAAGGTCGGAGATGAATTACAAATGCTGTGAAAGCTCTCTTTATAAAGCTAAAATACAAAGATATATACAATTCCTATCATAAAAAGTGATTTTGTTTCTAATCCGTTGACTCAAGGAGTAAAAACTGGATCATTACACGGGAGGAACCGATATTTTTGCTAAATAATCAACTAAACATGCATTTCGTATTGTTTTGTGGTTCTGGATGACAAAAATTCCTGAAGATATTTCCTCTTAATAGAATTAATTTTTCAAATGAATAAAACGCATGTCTTGCTCAGAATCGTGCAAAGATGTTTGAAAAAGTGAACGCAGACTGATATACGGAAGAGTTCTTGAACTAGTAGGTTAAGCTTGACCTGCTCTTCAAAATTGATAGACCCCCTTTCACGTCGGGAAATAAAAACAGATTCCCGTTTGCTTGTAAACCATACTTTTTTATACATAAATTATCATTGATTTCATTATAGTGTGAAGCTATAATGTACACACACGTAGACACAGAGAGCCCGAAAGAGAAAAGCACACACACACGCACACACGCACACACACACACACACACACACACACACATGCACATATAAGTTGGTTAGCATGCAAAATTGAAACCAATGCTAGGATTCAACATTCACATGGGTGAACACTTGATAAAAATGACACGAACAAAAAAATTACGTCTGAAGTTATACTCACTCGTCCCTTGCCGTTGAATATGTTTTTAGAGAAACTTACTTGAGTAAGCCAAGTTAACATTTACGACATAAGCTTTATGTTAAAATCATTCTGCTCATGTTCAGTATTTAAAATGATGAAGATTTTAGACTATATATATATATATATATATATATATATATATATATATATATATATATATATATATATATATATAAAGAGAGAGAGAAAGATGTGATTCCAAGTCCCATGATTGTGGGGCATTGATTTATCAGTATATAACGATTTACATATATTTGATCCCTCATATCGAACATCTTCGTCTCATAGATTAGAACTCACCTCAACTATCAGACAATATATATAGATATATTTATATATGACCCTGCTCAGTAGTTGTCACAGTTGTATATTTTCTACTGTGGTCTATGTTAAACCCCCCAAAAGAGTAAGTTTTCCCAAACGATGATTTTCATAAGCTGACACCCCCTTAACAAAATTAGTGCCACATGATCCATATCGCTCTTTTTGCTTTATGAAACTGAAGTTAATCAATATCCTCGGAAAATATGTTTGATACGGAAGCTAAGTAGAAACTGCTGTATTTATAAGCCAAGTTCGAATCGTGCAGCATATTCTGCACAGTCCATACGAAGAAACAGGTGTATGTAAAACACATTTTAATATATGAATAGTATTATATATAATATCCGCTTGATATTAAACACGTCTGATTAAGATAGTAGTCAAATAGTAGCCATAGAACCAATATAATCTTAGTTTACAGCATTTACTGATAAATAACCTTCTAGCAATATTTGGTATAAAAAGGTGAAACAAATGAATAGCATCTTTCTACAGACAAAGCTGCAAAATTGGAGTGTTGCCTCCAGGACACAAGCCCGGGTGATGCATGTAAAGAGCCTTGCTGATGCTCTCTAGATAAGAAAGGGATACGTCTAACATCAATCCATTGAGGAGAGAAGCCGAAAAGACCCCTATCTTATCATCAAACAGCCTTAATTGGTCTTTACCCCCTTGTTTGGAATATAAGTAGTTCTTCCAAAGAATAAAGAGCCTGATCTGGCTCACTATTTTACCCATAGCTTGGAGGAAGAAAATGATGGATTCATGTTTCTCCAAAGGGCATCAGTGTGAAGTGGACATTAAGATTTTGAACTCCAGTGACTGATTTTATTGCCATCGCTGTGACTGTTAAATCAATCGTACTGCTTTCTAAGAAATAAAAGCAATTTGTCAGGCATGTTTAAAAGTACATATCATACCAACATTTGCGTGGTGTCAGGTATTTGTTTATTCCCGATCTCTAAAACCATGAACACTTCAAGAAAATAGAAAACACTCACCTATGTTATTTGAGTGCCACTGTACGGTCTAAATATTGCTTTCAGAGAAGACATATTTCAAACTCAGATGTCGAAAGACATTCTGATTACAACGATAACGTCAATTCACCTCCAGGGTTAGACTAACTTTGAGAATAAGACTTTTACTCATAACTACCCGTCTTAACCTGTATTTCCACATGAAATGATAAATTCTGTTGAGCATCTCGATTGATAAGTAATAGAATCTTGTCGAAATATGAGAAAGACGATTATCTTATGGTGACAGATCTAGGCAAAGTTCAAGGCAGTAAATCTCCGTACCTACCCATTCTTTATTGGAAAATGACAAGCAAAGGCAGCAGTGCAATATTTCTCCCTGGCAGATTTTAAAACGTGGCTTTTATGTACAGTCGCAGCCAAAAGTTTAGCGTTACTCATGAGGGAGCATGTTCACGATCATCCTTTAAAATGTATATGTTGATCGTATATAACATAAAAATGTCAGATCAAATTTCTGGCTCTCGCCAAGAAACACCAACATCAAGGTGGAGACATACTTGCTGGTGTTGATAGACAAGATTCTCTATTTTATGTGAATTCGCAGGAACATACCGCAGTAAGATGGTGTCCAAAAGTACCGTATTAAGAAATTGAGAGAATGTATTAAACGTCAGTCATTCAAGCAGCTGGATGGATGGCTTAGTCATCATCATCATCATCTTCATCATCATCATCATCACCGGTTTCTTAATGTGCGTTGTTCGACATACATCTTCCCCTAGGATCTGCCACGTCTGTCTATCGTGTGCATCGCGAAGTCAGTATTTTCTGAATTTGTCTAGCTCGTCTCTCCATCTTGTGTTCTACCAGCTTCAGTTTTGTATGTGATCCCTGGGGGTCCATGCTGTGAGTCGTGATGTCCAACGGTTGTTTGCCATTTTTGCAACATGTTTGGCCCATCGTCATTTGAGTTTTCTGGTAGATTCAAAATCCTGTTTTCCCTCTGATACTCTGAGCTATCTTGTGATGTCTTCATGTCAGGTTCAGCACGATTCTGTGTACGTTTCATGGTTGTCAGTTTGCTGCTCTGTCTCTTGGTTGAGTTCTATGTTTCAGCTCCGTACGCAACTATTTGGGAGATGCATTGGTTGTATACTATTTTTAGAATTATTTGGATCCTTTTGTTTTTGGACCTTGAGCTTGCACTGCCGGAGACTTGTCATCACAATGTAATTTTCTGCTTGAAAAATTGTTGGCCCTTCTGGAAACAAAAGTACCCTCCAAGAAACTAAAATCACTTGACGAAATGGAGGAGGTCACGAAAATTGCATTGATACCTGAGATTTCTTTTTCTCTAATGATCATCACCCAACAAAAGAAAAAAAGACCTGATCTAATGGTAGATCACCCCCAACAGGGTATGCTGCCAAAATACTTGAAAAAAACTGGTAGGTTATATTTAGAGACTAACCAGACCTTTTTTTGAAACCTATCTTTATTATTGTCATGACGTGAGCAAGACAGTTAGCATCAATTTTATTGAAGATTATTTTTTGGGTCCGTTTTAATAAAAGTATCCAAGCTGTTATGAATGAAACGTTATCAAATTAGCAACGAAGCCAAAGTGAGGCACTTGCAATACTTACGCTTAGCACACTTGATCTGTAAGATGAGTTTGCTAAATATGTGTCCTTAGTCCTTAGTTGTTCCCTAAGCTCAGCTAAGACTGAATGGGGGTGCAGAGTACGGAGGTGCCACGTAAAGATCTAATGGGTCAAGGATAGAATCTAGAAATGGATTCAAGTCAAAGGTGCTGATTTTTAAATTACAAAATAATCGATATTTTGTTTGATTCAATTAAAACAAGGATGAAATCTAGCCCCCTTTAGATACACGAAAAGGTATTGCTTAGAAATGGTAAAAATGAATTCTTATTACGGTTTAATTTGAAGATTTGAGCTTTTGACTCAGTTTTCGGTCATGATTCTAAGATTAAACTGATATTTTTCCCCTGAAGAAGCTTATTGATTGGTAAGATAAATATGCATGCCAAAATAATTGCACCCGACGTTATATTAGCACAACGTACCGTCGGATTTCTGCTTAGTATCGATATTTACTTCATTAGTAATGATCTGCTATGATAACTTCCTAAGGTATATATAAACCTTGGCTCAGCGTATCACAAAGATACAAGTTAGTAATGCTTGGTGTGGACTGACCTCATTACATAGTAATTATCGTTTACCAGTACGATGATTAATTCACAGAAAGGCGCTAAACAGAAACGGTCAAATTTAGCGACTGAGCTCAAATTAGGCTGGCATAAAACCACAATACTGTGTCATTAATGCAAATAATTTCAGATTTGATCATCCAAGATAATTATTACGCCTTATTATGCAGGATCAAATTAAGTTTGATAGGGATAATGGCGAAGCAGTGGTGGGCCTAAGCTTGGTGCCAACGGGGAGATAACTAATAGTATCACACACTCAAGACCCTATTCTCCCCCCAGCACATCCAGAATTTAATTGATCTTTTTGTCCCTATAATATTAGTCAGTCATTATGAATCTCCAATATTATCAAATGTCATTGCATAACCCCACATTTTCAAAGAATTACATTAATTACAATTTTTTTCGCTTCATACATAGTGAAATATTATGAAATATACACATGGGTACTATAAACATGTTTTCATTCAATATTTTGAGACTTTTAAAGACGATACACTGAAACTAAAATCCACTCAAAAACCACTAAAATCAACGTCATTGTAAGGATAATAATTGTGTAGGGATCAATCCTCAAATTCAATCACTGCATTGGTAGTCCATTGCCTCCTTTTCAAGAAAACATCATTGAATTTAAATGGGAACTTTTAGGGATATCACATGCTCAAAAATGGTATTGTGGTGATATGCTGTTGAACAAGGGAGTGGGTGGTGGCAGGGATCCGCCCAAAGATCTAATCACTTCTTTTTCAGCTCATTTCCTACCTTTGCATGCAATTGTATAGATCTTCATTATGAACTCTCAGAGATATAGTGAGGAGAGACAGATGTTTTCATTAGGGAGAATGAGTTATCAAAGAACTAAATGGAACATTTTAGCTGTAATCTAGGTGTCAACTCTTCTCATCTTGCCCTTTGTGATGGGCTGCATTCTGTACCCCACCTTGGTCTGCAACTAGCTAGAGGCACAGGGTAACTCTGAATTCTTTACCATAAAGATATACCATAATCATCATCGTCATGATTATCAGCTCATGAGTATTTTTAGGTCCACAGCAGGACAAGGTTTTACCATGAGGAACACGAATACAATTATCAATACGGCAACGTGTCGATCCCAAAATGTTAAATAGATATTTTGCAAGCTCAGCTTAAATGATTTATACAGACATGAAACCGCAAGGATTGAACTCTCTAAACAAAAAGATTGACCTTTGAGACTAACTTAGTGACTACTACCTGACGACCGGACGTCTTCAAACTATTCTATGTAAATTTCTCTTATATCTCAGCTCTAAAGTAGAATTACATTTTAATTGCAAATGATCTGTACATTTTAACCAGTCGCTGAATCAGCGTAAAATGGTGGCACGGCTTTTTATCGAACTTTGTTTCATCAGAAAATGCAAAACACACATACACATTCATACCACAAACGAACACACATACACACACACACACACACACATGTGTATGCACATATGTATGTAATTGGTACACGAGTGTCAATGAGTTTATGTGTCAGTTTGCTAATATATGACCCATGTATGCACATATGTTGTATGTGTATACAAATGTGCATACGTAGTACGTGTTTGTTCGTACGTACGTTGTATACGTGCATTGGGTATCTATGTGCCTCTGTGTGTGTAAAGATGTGTGCATTGAGTGTATGCGTGTGAACGTATTTTGCATTTCAACTAAATTTCCTGAATATCCTTGAAATTATAATGTATGGAATTTTTAAACTCTATTTCAAAAATTGTTAAGTGAAACTGTAATAAAAATTATCATTATTGGTTTCTTGAGTTCCTGATTTAGGCTGACTGTTTAGCTGACTTCATATGTATCATGGGTACAGACTTTGCCAATGGAACTTGCCTCAGCAAATATAAACATTTATTCCTTATTATGTATGAGAAAAACACACAGAGGAAGAAACAGAGAGTCTAAGACGTCGTAGAATCTACTATGGAACTTAAATGGCAAAGGGCAGGCCACGTTGCAAGAATGGTGGACAATCAATGGACATTACGACTCATAACATTGATCTCCAGAGACTAAATACGAAACAAAGGCTGACAGAATACGAGTTTGAGACATGGGCTAAACAAAATTTTGAAATGTTTGCTCTGCAACACCAACGATAGAGGGGTGTGGCAAATTCTAGGGAAAGTCTATGTCCAACGACGGACGTTAAAAGACATGATAAAATACCCTTTGAATATTTTTTATAGATGACAGTTTTATTTACAATGGCTTAAATGGAATTACATGGCTTTTCATATGATAAATAGTACTCTAATTCAATCCATAGAAATGACTGATATTTTTAACAATTTAAGTTATATCTTAATGAAAATCATATTGAATATCGAACTCACAATCACTGCATTGTTACTTTGTGACGCATTTCTAAGATTCAAAACGATCCTCTGATGAATACTCATTTAGTTGGAGCATCGATCTACATGGAAATATCACAAGACAACCTGATTAAAGACAACCTTATCCAAAGAGAAAAAAAACAGGAGGAAAAACGGGTTTACATAGATTCAATTTTGAAACTCAAATGGAAAAGAGAAGTCCATGATGAAACAATGGTTAACGACCTCTTGACATCATGACTCATAATATGGAACTGAAGCGAGGAGGTGTGATTTTGTGACTGTGAGAAAATGAAATAGCTTGATAGCTTGATTCTGGTCTCTGGAATATTGGCACCGAGACGCCTGCAATATATGGAGAATCTACATCCTTCCAGGTGGTTTAATATGACTCAACTTTAAATGTAAATATTGTCCCTACTGGAAGAAAGAAGAACTGGCACATTCATGGTCTGATTCTGAAACTGTTTCTATATCGTTGTTTCGATTCGCACGGGATGACCGGAAACAACGTGAAAAATGCAATTTTGTATTACAACTGAAGAGGGAACACTGGGAAATATTTCCTGCATGGTGACATCATCAATTGAAAATTATTTTAAACAAAATACGGTACTGGATTATTTCTAAACCTTACATCTCTAGTTCTAGGGTGAAAAATACATTTATGAAGTCGTATCATATATATATATATATATATATATATATATATATATATATATATATATATATATATATAGATAGATAGATAGATAGATAGATAGATAAATAGATGGATGGAACTGTTAAACAAAGTTGTCAACTAAAACTGCAAGCTTTTGAGGGATCTGGTTGACTGCAACTCTCTCTGTCCATATATATATATATATATATATATATATATATATATATATATATATATATGTTTGTGTGTGTGTGTGTGTGTGTGTGTGTGTGTGTGTGTGTGTGTGACGTGTACGGGGCAGAGCTATGAAGATAGCGGTCTGGAAATATAAATATTGACTTTTTGCTTCGTCTAGAAACAATCCTACCCCAAATAAGTTTCCACAATATGATTTTGTCTTATATTGGCACCCATTACGGATCTGAAGGCTTAGTGTTTCAATGATTGTCGAGTAAAGCAACTTATTCATCGACCACTATTTTCCCAATTTGTCCACTGATTGACCCCAAAATGCTGCAAAAAATGTACGAGATTTGGGGGTTCGGATGTGAATTTCCTTCCTTTTGTAACTCCTTTGCATTCATGAAAATATCATTCGCTATTGGTTCTTTTTTGCCATAAAACTGCTGAAAGAATATCGGAAATATTATCTATATGCTTACGCCCGAACGCAAAAGATTGATGGTATTGGGTTATTTCGAAGCCCTAAAAATCTGATGAAGTTTCCAAGTAGAGGAAAACATCGCATCTTCAAGAGATGTCATGTACAAGTTGAAAATCTTTGAAAAAAGCTTTTATTGGTTAAGCATATGAAGGGATACCTTATAAGATATGTCCACGGACAGTCTTTCAAATCATATCGTTCACAATACACCTTTACCCCCAAAAATAAGATAACATCTTTTAGATTTCAATAGCTGACTGAGATTTTGCGCTTCGGTTACCGTGAGAAATACAACATGAAAATGCTGTTGTGTTCTAAATCAATGGATCCAGAATGTTATGGAGAAAGAAAATTGAAAAGGTTTTATGGAGAGATGAACATCGATTGGGACGTACTAGATAGGTTTTCTTTGGGGGGGGGGGGGCAAGCCTTTTATTTACTGATAATGATATATATATATATATATATATATATATATATATATATATATAGAGAGAGAGAGAGAGAGAGAGAGATAAAGATTGATAGATAAGCACTCATTTTAAAACTATTTCTCAAATAAAATACTTCAATACTGATACTCCCAGGGATATTTTTATAAGAAATGATCATTTATTTTCCTAAAACCTACCAGATTCAACCTGCCCCCATATATTCCTGTCTGTTTATTCGAAAAAGTGCTAATTTGGCAACCTTGGGATGAATTTGCCGACACATATATACATTGTCAATCAGCCAATCAGAATATGAACTTATCGTTTGGGATCAATCCGAAATTCGAAAAAAAAAAAAAAAAAAAAATACATCCCGATCAGCAACACTTGGAGCATTAAAAATCTATTCAACAATCAAAATATCAGCAACACAGGACCTGCTAATTCGAATAACAAACAGAAAAATGTATATTGGCCACCATTTTGAAGTCTTTGCCTTAATAAGCGCTATCAAATGTGTATTTTTTGTGCGCTCCATAAAACAAGTACAATGTGGTAATTATCTAATTAAAGTATGTAAGATTTATGAACCGTCATTCTGAATAACTACCCATCGATAAATCTACAAATAGAAACAATTGTTGAATTACTTCTATGTTGAATTAGGAACTTATACGTAACGGATTATTTGCTACTGTAAATTTCACAGTTGTTATTTCAATAACCTTGGGAAAAAATATTTCTTTGTTTTCGGTCCATATTCTCTTTTTTGATCTTTTCTTTTAATTTTGGGGTAGTTTTGAGGTATATTTGAGTGAGTATATTTGGAATCAGTAGACTGGGATTTGAATATATTTTTTTTATGTGTATAATGTTGATCAATTTCTTTTCTTGGAGATATTTCTTTGAAAATGTAGGATTGGGAGGGGATGGTGCGGCAGTTGGAAAATATGCATCAAAAGTACTTTTTTTTTCAATCAAAAAACATGCTCTCAGTACATTTTCCTACGTTCCATGTGAGATGGATCATGAATACGACAGAAAAATTCACCAAAATTGAAAAATATAGTTTTTGAAAAAAAATCAAGGTTAATATCGTAAAAAATAATTATACTATATATAAACTATTCATCTATTTTATATCATAAATATGCTCACATTATTTGTATTGCATAAAATATTCTCATTATATACTTATGCAGTGTACAATGATTACATTACATAGATAATTCATTAATAAGAAATATTACCGTTGTGTTATGATAAATGGAAGGCATCAGGCATGAGATATCTTTTTGAAATGCCTCATTGTTTCTTCCTCAAGGAAATATTTGAAGGAAATCAAAAATTGACCGAATTTATTTGTTTTAATCCACTTTTCTTCCTGTATATATACTTACTACATATTCTGAGATGTGCATCAGAAGATATGAGAATATACATGGGTATGTGTATGTGTATGGTTGTGTATGTGTGTGCATGCGCGTGGGTGTGTCTTCATGGGAGAGTGCATTTGTGTACGGATGTGTGCAAAGGCAACCACATGAGTACATACGATTACTTTCTTGTGCTTTTAGTATTTTACACTGGCAGTTTGGTTTAATGTTTGAGAATCAACTTGCATGAAGAAGATGGGGCAGTGGGAAGAAACGATGGATCAATTTTTGAAAGGAAAAATAAAGTTTTGTTTCAATCATAAATCTTTGATTCAATGAGTGAGAGTATCCTTCAGGAACTTGACCCTCGGAATCTTCACTCAACGGCAGATGAAACGATCTATGCTTTGCTAAGCATTTTACACACACAAACTAAAACCTGCCCACAAGTAAACATACCTTCATATTCACACACAGAGCTGCAAACCTCACAGCGTAACATTAATGGTTTAAAAATGAAATAAATAAGCAAATACATTTGTTGCAAGTCAACAAAATAACTTTGATTTGATTTTTGAAAGGAGATATGAAAGGCAAATCTGCTCTGCCTTTTCAAGTTTCCTTTCATTCCATTAAATGCTGAATAATCTGTCGAATAAATCTGTGCAATTTGCCAGAGAAAAAAATTTTCTCACTTGCTTTTGCGGTAGTTCAAACAGAGAGCCAAGTAGACACTTCTTGGGAATAAGGGAAAGTAGATTCAATCAAACATAATTTTCTATCATTCAATTTCATGACAAAAAGGGTCACTTTTTGTAAATGTGCTCTTGGGAATTTCAACCACTCAAGATAAAAGCAAATATTCCTGAGATTGAACCGATGAAGGTTCAATTACAGATCAACGTATGTTTTCACGTACCCAGGTTTAAAATGCTTACGGCTATTTGTTTAATTTGTACTCGTACGTATTCTGAAATGTCACCTCATTGATATCATTTATGATAAACAAAATCATGTTTGCCAAAACAAAGCCAGTTTACAGTAAGAGTGGGGTTGAGTACAGATACAAATAAACATTTATAGATAGGGACATAAACTTCGCGTACATTTAATGAAATATACACAAAGAAAATAAAGATATTAAGAAACCCAAAGGTTTGATGTTCAGGTGTTTGTTCTGTCCCTGTTTATTTTTTCCATGACAGTATCATTTCTATTCAATAGGTTAAATAATGCTCGATGAAGTGAAATTAAAACTGTGTTAGAAATGTTTCTTTTCCAAACCGCAATCAATATTCTTGCTCTTTGGAGGGATGTAAGGTTATCTGTCTTATTCTACGCGTGAGTAACAGTGAATAGGTGCACAGAGTATCATTCCTTGGACTGAACCACTCAAATTCTTATCATTAAAACTAATCCTGTCACTACGTTCCATACAGTCTACTGGGAAACTAAAATAGTATTTTAATCTTACTTTTTCTGTTCTTCATTTTTGTTAAATGTTCCTTTTAGCGTTCTAAACTTTTACAAATTGATAAGTGATTTTTATAATCCCTTTTTGTAACAATTCAACAATATTTAAAAACAAAATATTGTTTGTATCCCCGTGGTGGAGGTGGTGGTGGTGCAGTCATTCAGTTGGAATTGGTGCTTGGGTATAGTAGAAATATATGTCCACCAATTGCTGAATTTCAGACAACAAAGTTGCTCTTCTTCATTGTTATTCAAATATGTTTATAAAATTAGCTTTCACCTGAAAGTAATTTCATTTTGATCAAATGTACCTTGGTTTTTCATGTATGATGCACTTTCATTTTTCGTAAATTAAGATATATACCTCAGCCATATCTAATAGAATTGACACATTTCAACTGCAATGAGTTCCATGTGGACAGAAATAGATAATCTAATCATACTTAGTGACCCTCGCAAGTCTCAAAGCAGGTTGAGACCGAGACTTTTTATCTAAAAGTTTTTTGGCACAGCCCATTGGCAAGATGTATGCCTATCACAGGGATACCTCAACTCTAATCATACAGCTTAGACTGTATTCAATTCCCAAATGGAAATTTTTCATAATGGAGAGTGCTCAAGATTCTTTGCTCTTGTTGGGAATTGAACCCAAGTAAATCTCGAACACTACTGCCAAATTATGAAAAATATCATCAGTGAACCGTGATTCTTAACTCCCCAGACTACCAACCGAGACGTTTTATCATAAACGTCGGATAAGTAGGTTGAGATTGTTGAAAAAATAATGTTCTTGGTGGCCAAGATGAAACAACATAGAAGCCAATCCTGTTACATAACTTCAGTTCCATTTAGTCCCATGGTGTTCTTTCCTAAGGACGTATCCCGAATGATCCAATGCTTTTTGGAAATGGAACAGAAATGCAAATACTTCACAACGTGTGGGGGGAAGTGTATAAAATGTACAAAGATAGGAAACAAAACAACAACAGGAATCCATCTTCTCGGTTGAAAGTTGATCTGTTTATCTAAAAATTGCTTTTTATACAGAGAACGATCACGTCCCGAATAGTTACTCGAATGTAAATCTCTTTTTGAATCGAGTCTTCAGTTAAAACCTGTGATTTTACTGTTATTTTGCCGTAGTAGTGATAATACTGGACGTGTTCCAGACACTTTTGATCGTTATGTCGTTTTATACTCTCCGTCTTTCTTGCTCTATATCGTTCATTGCCGAGAAGAACTCACAGTCCATTAGAGTAACAAGATTCATAACAGTTTTTGCACAAAAATTCAAATTTTCTTCGCTAAACGATTGCCCAATCATAAATGAGTCCAGCGATTCACATTTCCAATATCGTTACATTATCCAAAAAAAGAAACGTATATAGTTCATACATCGATAGTTATACAATGATAACAGAGAGAATACTTTTCCGCTAACTGGGGTATTAGCCATGTCATTTCCCGTTGTGGAAATGTCTTGTTGGTACAACAGTTGATGGACTCAGTGGATTGAGTTTGCGTTTCCGTCGATATAGTTAATATCAACTTTAGACTTAGGGAAAGCATAGGTTCGCTTATCCAAAAATTAGCTGGGTTCAAACAGGAGAGATAATGAATCCATCTAGCGTTGTTAAGCTGTTTTACTATGAGATTATACTGGAAAAGATGAGAACAAAACAACCTCTGGGCCTTGGACTATTACCTACACATTGTGAGACTAATGTAACCACGGCAGGATAATGCGTACTGTGGTTGATTGTAGGAAAAAAAAATCATTCCTTCTTTTGGGAATATCAGAAACTGCAGGGAGTGCTGAAATAGAAACACATATTTAAAAATCAAGAATATAAAAGTGAAAAAAAATCAGTTTAGTCACCCAATACAAACTGTTGAATGACCAACGTCTTTTGACAGCATGCTGTGTTGGGGTTGATCAATTAAAGCAATTGAAAGAGGTAGAATTCATTTAATTAGTTCTCTCACCTTTTGTTGAGCAGTAATCACCAAAATTCTGAATTGGAAAAAAAAACATTAACACAGCTGGACACAAACTAAACGGGCCAATTTAGGATAAACTAACACTGTAAACTGATCTCCAACTAAAACGACGTTTTTTTCCTAAACATTAAGTGAGTAAATGTTAACATTTTCAGCCCAATAGCTCTATTGATGAAGATTGTACACATGGTATACACATAGCCAGCCAGCCAGCCAGCCAGCTAACCAATCAGCCAGACCAACAAAAACTGATGAAACCTGTGTTGACGGATCTATTGACTGTTTTGGTTGACAGTTTCTGATAGTCAATGTTATCTATGTACAGCCAAAAACCGGGGGAAGATAAAATAGCCAAATACCCAAGCACCCATGGATCCTTCTGGATAACTTCCCTTATAACATCACGTTGAACTGAGAAACAAGAAGTATATCCCACTCTTAATAAAAAAAAGAACAAGATGTACGCATCCATGTAACTTGTTGTTTTCTTTTTGGGATTCTGTGTTGTGCCAAATGGTAAGACAAAAATATCCAGCTGTTTTTTGTCACTATTTTAATCTATCCAATATCATGTTGTACCTGAGATATAAAATATCAAGAGTTCGTACATCTAAAATAGTTGTTCTCCCTCATAAAGTAATCATACTTTCTTTGCGTAACGTATGGCCAGGATCTTGTAAAAAGGAATTTAGCCTTACAAGTGAACAACAAAAACTGACATTAAAACTTTGAACAAGGTTTCTTTATTATTCAGGTTAGTGTGCCTATCCGTTCGACTGAGTATGCATGTATAACGCGTAAACAGAGCAAACAGGGCTGAACATTTTAACCTTTACTCCTTACTGCGTCCACATATATATATATATATTGAATATTCCATCCATAGAAGTTTGTTGGGAATTAAATTTGAATTGTACCTTCATGCTTTTGAAGTCTTGAAGCATTCATATTAGTTTTTCGCGAACTTCAGCCTTTTGTTTTATAGATATCGGCTGAACATGAGATGAAAAAAGAAACTAATACATTGATCACCCCTTTTCCAACTTTCCATTTGATGAAGGCATGCGACCAAAAGATGTCAACAGACAGTTTCCATCGAGCGACTAATTAAATGTGTATGACCGCTCTATGAATCGAATGAGCCTTTGATTTCGGCCAGTATGAAATGATGTATCAGTTATGTGGGAAAGTTTCTGCAGAAGAAAAATTATTTCAACCGTGAATTGAGTCCTAGCTTTCGAAAAAGAGCGATTGAAAACTTTGCACACGGCATGTGTAGAGATCAACTCGGATTTAATGGTAATTGAAAAAAGGTACAGGAACAAATGAATACATTCCATAACATTTATATAACGCTTTATATAAAACTATACCTTTCACAGGGCAATCCGTAAATCAATACAGGAAAATTAGGAAAAAAAAACCAACCTCGTAAACCTATTAAAGTGTGTGGTGTGCATATTAAAGTGAAGCAAATGAAAAATAACTGCCAGAAATTTAAAAACACAAATGCTACCAATTGTAAAATATAACAAAATTTTAAAAAGAAGTAAAGAAGAAAATAAAGCAAGCAAATAAAAAGAAAAACTGAATCGATGAACGCGAATAATCGAATGATTACATTTACTGTTGAATTACTGCAAATGAACGTTTTTGAGTCACATAATTTTCTTAGGTATTTTTCAGTTCAAACTTCTGGAACTGCTTATAGTCGTGCTTTATTTCAATATTTTTGACTCGAAGCTCCTAAACATACACGCAATCCAACCTAATAAGAGTTTTACCTGCATATGGATCGATTTTCAGCTTATTCATTGGAAAGTCTAGCTTACATATTTGACATCTTTAAACTATGCATATGCAATCAAGACAACGGAATTCTGAGGAGCAATGCACACGAAAAACCTGATCTAGTCATTGTGCTTGCAGTTGGCCATCCTCTTATTACTGAAACCACCTGCTATCTTGTGGATTTAATGAAACTACATAACAGACATAGGCGCAGTAGAATATTCTACGAATAATGCAGATCAGAGAGTCACAATATACAATACATTAAAAAGTATCTTCCGGGACGGACACCGAACACTTTAGCATAGCATCCTAGATAATTAATTATACGTGGATTCAAACAAGTCTGATCTTATGGAACGATTCAGTAGACACGATTTTGAGCCTAGTTGTCCCTGATTTCACATCACTAGATTCAACAGCTGAATTCTGCTATTCAGGGTGTTGATAAATGTTCAAGGAATGAAGCAATTTGCTGACTCGATTTGACAACAAATATATTAAAGCTGAAAACTCCAAACTGTCCCCTGAACTGTCATCAAACTTTTAACTCTCATCTTGCTGGTTGGATATGAAAGTATGTATCGCACGTGCAGGTTGTACCAACTGAGCTAGAAGCCTGAAAAATTAAATATTCTCATCACGTCTAGATTTTTTACCCTGTGGACGATCAATTCACAATGGAAAATGAAATTGTCTCTCAGTTTGTGTCTAGCAGGATCACGTTTGCTTTTTCACGGGAATTCCGACTCTTTTAGGAATTGCAGGCAAACAAAATCAGAAAATAGTATTCATCTATTCATCCCCCAGTTTTTCAATATTTTTTCAAAACGTGGCATGCTGCCTAAAAAAGGGTCAGCTGACTGTTTCTTTTCAATGACTAACACGTTCCTTTTTATGCCAATTATCTCGGTAAAATTTATATGTTGAGTAGACTTTTCATAAGACGTCTCTGAATGAGCGGTCAAGTCATACTCAGGGCATCTGAATAAAAAGTTTTAGAGTTTAGAGCATTCTTTGCCGAACGTTTCTACCACTGCCCCTTTGAGAGCTGTTCTCTAGTTCTGGACACCTTGCCAGATATGGATGTATGAAGAATTGAACGTCAATTGTGGTAAAATATTTGTTGTGTATATTAACTTGATGATTTTTGGTGTTAATTGTTGATTCTGCATCTTAATATACCTCGTATCAGAACTGCTTATCATAGTTTTTTTTTTAACATGCAATCATGCACATGAAAATTATGAGATATAAGTACACGTACATCTCTTTCCATTCCTGTCTTGTTCATTTTTTTTATTGACAATGTCAAATTTTTTAAATTTATCTATTTATTTTGTGCATTACTTTCCAATTGTATACAATGGAGAATAACTACCAAGTTTGAGACCATTCTCCAATAGTTTTATGTTTTAAACATTTGTTTATTATTTACTGTATGTTCCTCCGCCTCCAAATATGTGAAGACCCTTGGTAGGGTCACTTTAGAGTGGGAACTATATGAAATACCGTAGCCATTCAACTATGTTAATTCTCTGTCAAGCCATGGATAGGAAGAGATACTTTTTGAAATACATGTACTTATGTATCAGCTGCAATCTATTCAAAAAGCCATGTTAATATCATATATACGTACGTAGATGAATAGACAATTAGATAAATAGATAGAGAGGTTTGATTGGCAAATCAATGAAAACAATAACGTAGCCAACATATTTTCGCAGCATGCTATGTAGGGGTTATCAACGAAAAAATTGGAAAAAAAGGTGTTAATAAGTGTTACTTCTCTTGCCTTTTATTCATATTATCGGAAAACAAGCGTGAACATACCAAAGGAAAAACTACAGGATCAGTTTAGCATAATATTATATTGTAAATTTGACTATCCATCGGAAACGATTTCCTCTAGTTTTTTGTTTTGTCGTCGAATTAAGGGATGGTGCTTGAATTTTTCATCCCCCCAGGAAGTCTAGCGTTATGCGTACATGGATCGTAGCTAGGTAAATATGTAATTGTAACTGCAACTGAATTTGTCTCTCGTCACCAAACCTTTGTTTAACGGTGTCAAGTCGAACGTGTGATTACTTCCACTTTAGAAATGTATATTTGTTGTCTCTTGGTGGCACACATATCATTTGAAAAGTTCAATTGGTTTTTTGAAAGTGCTGTATGTATTTCGATTCATTCATAGAGAGTTTCCATGAAGGCATACAAGTACTGGGCGTTAAGGTAATAAGATTTGCTGTTTTCATCACCATCAATTCCTGGCTGTTCCATCGAAACAGAAGAAATTATTCTGAATTTGTGTCTCTTTTTACAAAAGATTTTCAAAGATATATTCATGTTCCATGATAGCTGTGAACAGTTATCTTCGAGCTCATATTAATCTCGACATTGAGGCGTCGGAACGAAAGATTACCGAATCATTTACAATGTATTCATTGCAGATGGCATAATAGTTTACAGAACGAAGAATCAAATTTGCTAACCAAGTTGAAACAGCGTCTGAGGCAGATCGCACCCGTTTTAGAGTAATGACCTCGGTAAAAGCATGAATTTATTTAACCCCTTCCCCCGAATATATAAAACGACGGACTGGGTTCTTCGGATCTTAATCATTATTGGAGACGGTTATCTCTGAATTCAAACCGTCGCCCAGCGCCCTGAAGTTGATGAGGACAGACAGATCGGAGAACATGTCCCTAGAATGTACGGTTAGTTGGGATTTGGTGAATATTTGACGGGCTTAGCTAATGAACTATGGTCAATAGTTTGAGAATAAAACAAAAGAATGAAAATGGGCTGACAGAGTATTACTGTCGCTATTTCTACATCCTGATGACATCTATAATGGAATGGGTATTTGAGAGGATGTGTTATTGCCAGAGACCAAATGAATCCAAATAATGGTTTGCTGTTTTGCTTTATCTTTGATATAAGCTGCTAATTCATCTTTAAGTAGGGTTTTCGGCTGACATTGTATATATGCGTCATCACTGATGGAGGTAGAGGGCTGAAAATTTAAACATTTATTCCTCTTTAATTTCAGGAATTACCCTCTTCCACGAAATCCCCTCCCAACGAATATGTCTTTTAGTTAGAGTTACAATTCAGGATGCATGTGTATCTTTACTTGATATCCTTGTTTGTGTCAGGGAGCATCCGTATTTGCTTTTTTGAAAATGTGTACATTTTTAGTGACTGCAGTTCAACAATAGGCAAAAGGAGTAACTTATTCACTGGTCACCCTGTTTTCCGAGTTTTTCAATTGATCGAGTTGAAATATATGTACGTCCTGAAGTTTTCTCTGTTGCATCAGTACGTACAAGTGTACTCGATATTTTAAGTATTCAAAGACACCAAAACTTTGGTATGCGTTGAGGAAGTAATCAACGTGAAGAATATCTTCTCAGTGTTGCAAGAATTACCTTACATCATGTGAACAATGTGAAGATTTATTCAAACTGAACACACACCCTGCTCTCTTCTTGCAAACTCACATTCATATAGATGCAATGACGTCGGAGGAGTTTCATATTTGCATATAAGTGATTATATGTTCGTGGTTGCCGAGGGGAAAATAACTCTCGATTGTATCGATGTAAAGATTTGGAGGATTTTTGCTTCGGTTCATGCCTTTTGTTTAGAAATCGGTAAACGAAAGCTTCAAATGCTTCAGCGCATGCTCTCCCACTGCAACGAAATTTCTGGATTTGCAGATTCAAATGATTCCGCTGTGAAATGCAGCCTGGGGCGAAGATGTAAAAGTAAAGCGCTTTCAGCAATAAAATGTTTCCACACATCTTACAGTTTCATATTGCATTATACATAGAGCCTGCAGGTACACAGAGGCTAAAACCTATCCATCTATTCACCCAACCATATATATATATATATATATATATATATATATATATATATATATATATATATATATATATATGTATATATATATATACATGAATATACGTATATATATATATATGTATGTATGCATATATGTATGTATGTATATGTATATATATATATGCATATGTATATGTATATGTATATATATACATATAAAAATAAATAAAT
Source organism: Thysanoteuthis rhombus (assembly GCA_963457665.1). NCBI lineage: Eukaryota > Metazoa > Mollusca > Cephalopoda > Oegopsida > Thysanoteuthidae > Thysanoteuthis > Thysanoteuthis major. Next base: position 55,543,985 of record OY735218.1, on the reverse strand, counting down.
ATATATATATATATATATATATATATATATATATATATATATATATACTGATAGATAGAAGAGAGAGAAAAGGGGAGAGAAGAGAAAAAAAGGGAGAAAGTTAGATAGAGATAATCAAAGAGAGAGAACGAGCACGAGAAAGACCGAAGCATATGAGAGTGTATGTGTTTGTATGTACGTATGTATGAATCTAAAGAGAGCCAGAGGGATAAAGAGAGAAAGATAACGACAGAAGTGAAGTGATAGACATTCACCATCCAGTATTTTTATAGAAAGAAGAGTAGATATGTGTTTATATATGAATAGGTCTCGGTAAGTATGTGTATAATGTCATGAATATGGATATACATATATATGTATACTGGCACGTATAGCAATTTGTGTCTCTGTGTATGTGTGTGTGCGCATGTGTGTGAGCATGGCTGTGTGAGTGTGGTGGGGATATAAACAAACTTATTTATATAATAGATATGGCTATATTCAAAATGTCACCTAAATATTCACTCCGCTAATTATCAAATAGCAGTTATTTTCATGCCCTGAATAATAATTTCATCCATGGGCCCTTTGTTCATCTGATTTGAAGTCTTCCATATGAACTGAAGCACACAAACACACACACACACATACACACACGCACACACACACACACAGTCTTACACTATGTATATGTATGTGTCTATGTGTTTGTGTGTATGGATTATGTTTCATCCAAGAATATGGAAATAAAATGTTAATTTTTGAATTCTTGTTTAAGATCATAGAAATTTTCATTATGAGATCACTGGGACTTCATCAAAAAGGAAATGAAGACGATGCAATTAAAAGGTGGAAGTTTAAAATTATACGTTCATTATTGTGAATAATCTTTTTCATTGGTTATTTCCTTATTCAACTTCTATATGTGCGAATATGCGATTGTGTGGAAAAAACTGTATATAATAAGCGTACGTGTACCCAACTCATAAGCATTTGGAACTTTGATTTAATGGAGGAAGATCATGTCATTAGTTTGATCATTGCAGGAATTTGGTATTCATATTGAAAACGATAGAGTTGTTTGTACATGTATGAGTATGCGTAAGTATAAATATCAACAAAGGCATAAAATATAAACTTTGCATTATACACACACAGACACACAGACACACACACACACATATATATATATATATATATATATATATATATATATATATATATATATATATATATATATATTTATATATATATATATATGTGTGTGTGTGTGTGTGTATAATTATCTTTTCGTATATCTATGATCTCCCAACTCTGTCTGTCTTTCTCTCTCTCTATCTCTCTCTTTCTCTCTCTCTCTCTCTCTCTCTCTCTATATATATATATATATATATATATATATATATATATATATATATATATATATATATATGTATATGCATCTATATTTATGTATTTTTCGATATATGTATATGATTACATGTGTTTATGTGGGGGATTCGTTTGTGTGTGTATATATTATATATAATGATGAAGGTAAATCTGCACAAATGCTAGTTATATATACATATGATATATATTGATAACTTATAAGGTTGAAACCTATATAGCTCCTTGACCTCACCACCCCTCCATTCACACTCTCCATAACATACCAAAAAATCTAACTCCACATCAATCCCCACTACCCTGACATACTCTGCCCTCCCCAGGACCAACTGCTGCTGCTTAACAAAAGACCTGATACCTAACTGAACTTCCTCCCACTCAGCAGGAGGCCTCCAGCAGCCATTATAACATATTTTACCCACAAGGGATTGTTCCTGATAGTGGACTCTGGTTCCACATGTGAACTTTAAACACGTACTCACACAGCACACACCACAGAAGATGGGAAGAATCCCGAAACATGTCTGGACAATTGACATCTAAGGATTGATAAACCTTACCTCTGAACACTTTACTCCCGAGTCCGTCTCACTCTTTACAGTACACATTATATATATATATATATATATATATATATATATATATATATATATATATATATATATATATATATATATACATATATATATATATATATATATATATATATATATATATATATATATATATATATATATATATATATTGAGAGAGAGAAAGAGATGGATAGATAAATTAATTGATAGGTATAGAGCGTGTATCATTTTTGTAAGTATTTATCGTCAATGTAATGAACATAACGTAATTCTGAAGATTACTGAATAAGAGATAAGCTTACAAACCAGATTACACTTGCAAAAAAACAACCTCACAAAACTCCCTAACATATGATTTTGAACCATGCATGTATGCAACTCTCTGCTTGCTCCAGAGTACACATTTGAGAAACTTCGTCACCAATAAGCAAATATATATATATAATCACAGTAGCTCTCAAAATAAATGATCAACCATCATATGTAGAAACACTTTAGGCCTCAATTGCAACCAACGTCCTAGTTTGCCTTATAAGACATGTCTATAACACTGAAAAGTATGGGAGCAGCCATCAATTCACAGAGCAATACCATCAACCGAAAACCAGGTCAAGTTCAACCTCAGTCCATATATAGCATGACTCATACGTGACAAACTACTTACATGCAGTACTGGCCCTCTTGCTGAAAATCACTAGCCCCCGACGGCTAAAATGTCAATCTCCGACACTTTTGATATATGTACACATGCACTCACAAGCACTCGTTTTCAATCCTCTGGAACCACCAACCATGAACATTCACATTGAATGACATAAAATAAAGTAACAATATGAAAATTATATAGATATCACCCTAACCAAAAGCTATCATCCGGAAAACAACGGACGAATTAATAAAAAATGGTAGTCAGATAGCAACTCATACATAGTTTTTTTTTTTCTTTTTTTTAAAAAGAAATTACAAAATGATACCGGATATTTTGGAAAACATCCTACTTTTTTTTGACGAAAACAAATTATTAAACTTTTGCTTTTGAGGAAAGTTCATGACTATCAGGAATTATTCGAGTTTCTTTTCATGAAAAAAAAGTTTCATATATTCACTCAAACAAAAAAAAATTATACTCTACCCGAGTAAAAGACTGAATTGAGAATCTTGGATCCCAACCTGCGTCAGCGCATGAAATATCACTGTGGATTCGTGGATATACATGATCAAAAACTGTTTATTTCGATAGTGAGAAGCGTTCGAACCGTGTGGGTTATGCAAATGCAAACCAGAATTCGAATGAAAGGTTCCTATCTTACAGATCTTCTCATCAAATATTGCTGAGTACATTGTTTGTGATCTGGGTGGAGGCAACTCTTCGATGGTCTTGCACATCCTGCGAAGAGGATGGCCATAAAAGACAAAAAAGAAAAAGAAATAAGGAAAAAAATTGGTTGTTTGGAGTTTTGGCGTTGCAAAGATCCTCAAGCTGATGCATGCAACAGAAACTGTATCTGGCTTCCATACACCTCAAGTTTCTCTCAGGAAAGGGATGCTTTGCTCACATATAGAAAATTACGTTACATAAGTTTTAAAAATGCAAAAGAGATCTCGAATGATTTAAAAACGAGAAAACTTTTATAACACCGTAAGTGATTAAGATTTGTTCCAAGGAACAGTTTCCTCTATTATTATATTTTTTTTTGTATTATTCTGGAGACAATCACCAAAACAAAATCACTTTGCGTGCTGATCATTAGTTTATAGAAGTTCAATTAAAAAGAGCGGATTTTGCTCCAACCTATTGAGTTCCTATCCTGACATATGTCAAGTGGTTCCCTGTTGACTCTTTACGTTTGATTAATGCTTCAGCCAATGGGAATACGTTTGGTCAACTCAATTAGTAGACCCCCTTGTTTACTCTGTCTTTCAATTTGGCAAAATTTATCGGCCAAAGTGGAATAAAGAGGACCTTAAATCTAGTCCAAAACTTGCCAACATGATGAAGTATCTTTTGATGATTTCCTTTAAATTAGCATTGCTAATGGACATTGTGCTAGACTTGGATATTAGGAGAAAATTTATGTCACTCATTTATTGACAAGATCAGCGAAAGAAGTTCTTTCCTTCTTCTTCTCTATTGTTAAATATCGAAAGTGATGTTGATTTTTTTCTAAAAAATAAGAACAAAGAGGCCAGTATTCACCAAAATCACAGGTATACACTGAAATGTAGAATATGAATACTCCTACTGTAATTGCCTGGCTCTCTTACTGATTTTGTTAGATTGACGATACTTTAAAATAAGGAAAATCTATCCTGCACGTACGGATGGGTGTGTGTGTGTGTTTGTGCGTGTGCGTGCACACATATGTATGTGCATGTGTGTGTGTGTGTGTTTGTGTGTGTTGAATTTGTTACATACCCTTTGCAAAAGTTGCATCAACGATCTTAAATTGAAAGTTGAAGAGGGCTTTGACCCTACAGTAGCCAGGCTTGTGTTTCAATGATATCAAGCATCACTTTAATCAATTCAATTTTTTATCTAATTTGTATTTTTTAAATATCGAAAAGGCTAAACATCTTTGCAAGTCAAATTAGACGGGAATGCAATTAAAGTTGTGATCAACTGGAAATGGAAATACGTATTTCCAATTAGAACCGTTCCTAATTACAAGGGAATATAATATAACGTACAATATTTGATGGGAAACTTTATGAATGTCCCCTGGCCAAAAGCAGAAGCTTTTCCTCAGTCATTCGTTATCTCTCTCCTCATATATGACTGAAATGCCACAATAAAGTTTTTTTGAAGTTATTTATATACCTACACACACAAACGTATATATATATATATATATATATATATATATATATATATATATATATATATATATATATATATATATATATAAAGACAAAAATCGAATGAATTAAGTCAAGAGGGAGTACAAATTATGAAAGGAAAAATCTGATCGCAATAAGTGCTCAAGTTATTGAATGATCATAAAATAAGTCGTAAATGACATTTCCACTCGATCTTTAGACTGTATGCATTAACTGATGTTAATCTCTGGGAGAATTACCCGTCCGCAAGTTTTAAAAGAATCTTACATCCACACTTGATTACGTCACAGAAAAAGTATGCTACAAAAGCAAAAAAATGAGCAATTTTGATTCGAACAACATATTGCAGATACTCAAATATACCTTTGAGGAGAAACATAAATTGGAACAAAAATCAATTAAGAAAAGAAAATAGTAACCAATAAATAAGTCACCCATCTAGCCTTATTGCAGTGTCAGTGAAGTGTTGGAATCGTCCAAAAACAAGCATGAACGCTGCTGTCAATCAATGGACTATTTTAGCATTATATTACAGGGCAAATTAGAGCCCCGAGCTAAAATGTTTTATATTGAAAAAGAGGTTAAAAAAACCCAAAAAAAACAAAACAAGGGGCTTTCTCCACATGATCATAAGTAGATATCTCAATCTGTATCCTTCGATCTCCATCAATGTGGTCTGTACTCTTGAGACATACATGCATAACCAACCGACCAATCAGTCAGCCACGAATACCTAAAAACTCGAGAAACATATGTTGAGTATACTGACGATTATACTTTCAAGTTTTTGTGTTTTTTTTTAAATCGATACTGAAATAAATCGTAAGAGTGATCATCAAAGCATTACCAGCACGAAGAAACTCCTTCTGTGTTAGATCATCTCCTTTAAAATAATAGACGAAGCCAATAATAAAACATTCTGAATAAATTGGAAAATCCCAATCAGAGTTCAGACGTGATGTTTAATTAGCGTTGCGTGTTTTTCTCAACGAAACACAGACTAAGAATTTTATCTTTGAAAACACACAAGAATAACCATTAGCGAGAATAGAAGAATGAAAAAAAAAAAAAAAACAGAATTAGAAAGCATTGAAAAAGTCATCCCTGACACCACAGCTGAATATCTTCTGTTAGTATTGGGTTTCAAATCTCAATTTCCATTTTTGTTTTTAAGGAAACTATTTTTATGACTTCGTAACTAATAGTTGACGAGAATACTCCAGAATATGTTCGGAAAAAAAGCATAATATCACATCAAGATGGACAAGACAACAATGTTCGCGTCTTTGCTCTGAACATTTCATTTATCCGTCATATTAACCAAATATTGCAATGTTTTTCACAATCCAAATAAAAAATATAACCTCCAGAGAAGACTGCAAAAAGTACCAATAATTGTTATTTCTGCGTCAAATTGGTCCGTTTTTTCCAGGATGCAATTCAGGTGTTATCTAGAAGGATGTAAAAGATTAATTGAACAAAATGATAACAATATTTTTCGATAAACTCAATGTCCAAAATCTAAAAAAAATCATCATCATCATCAGTATCATGTTTTATCGTCCGTTGTTTGACATAGATGTTGTCCAAGATTTGCGAAACTTCTTTATCATGGGCGTCGCCAGAACCAATGCATTTTTCAACTTATTCATTGTGTCTATCTACCTTTTATTCTGCCAGTCACGGCTTCGTTTGTAAATTTTGGATCCATGTTGTGTTTCAGCTCCATAGGAGACTAGCAAGAAGATAAATTGGTGATATACTTTTCCTTGCTTTCAGAGGTTGAGTTCGCTCAGCCAAAAGTTTGCCATACTCATAATTTGATGAAATGAACGAACTTTTCTGCAAATTCTAATGGAAGGTGGGAGAGACAGAGATAGTTGATTTGAGGAGTAATTGCTGGGAGTTATTTGGATGAACTGTTGGATAAAACTTACGGGCACGTATTTGAATTGGTTGCCATAAATATCAAAAAGAGTTGTCTCCCGTCATGGTTGAGAATGTCTGAAAGTGGTTGGATGCTTCAATCTTTCATTTCCAGCTAGCACTAAAACCGCAAATGCCATAACTCCCGAAATCTTTTGATATTTCTATTCCATTTAGGTGAATACATTATTCAAGACAATATTCTAATGAAGTCAAAGAAATGCTTAGAAGTATGAATTTTCTTTGAATGGAAATATCGAATTTTTCAATGCTTGCACAACAATTTCAATATATATATATATATATATATATATATATATATATATATATATATATATATATATATATCACTGTCGCATATTTTTGAGCATACTTGAAATTTTTGGTGATAGATTTAGCTGGGGATGGAGTTTGGCCGATAGAAAATAAGATTGCAGAATGGGTAAACAAGGTCAAGAAGGACTGGATCTGTGACGCCCACTATAAAAAAGATCTAGCAAAAGTCGCAGAAGGTTTATGCCCAACGATTGATGATAAAATGATGATGATGATTATTATTATTATTGTGATTGAATTGCCATCAATTACATCAGCAAACATAGATATACATAGAAACCTTGAAAAATACTCACACACTCTCTATACATGAAGTGACACATGTCAATTAATACGTACATGAACATACACAAACATGCACAAACTAAAGCCGTGTAAAACATGTATAAACTATATCTACATATCTATGTATAAACTCTATCTGTTTATATATACTTGTATATCATTTGAGATGTTTTTCAATGTAAACTATAAATGAATCATATTTTCACAGTCCTATTCATCGACATACATGGATTTACAGTCTGGGTGGCAAGCCTTCAGTAAAGAAAAGTCAACATTCCAGAACAAACAAATCCTATTAATCCTCAAACAAAAAAGACGGCTATACAACCGATGGACATCAGGACTCACGATGCCGAACTACCCGAGATGGAATGCAGAACAGATGCCGGCAGAATATGAAAAAGCGAGACGAAATAGACAGGTTCAGAAAGTATTGGCTGCGCAACGGTCTTGATAGAGAGGTTTACCGAATCCTGGGGAAAGTCTGTGTTCAATCACTGGACGATGAAAGAATGATGATGATGATGATGATGATGATGATGATGATGATGATGATGATGATGATGATGATGATGATGATGGAATTTAATTTATAAATAAATACACAAGTATAATATAAAAAGATTTATTTTCAGCGAATATCAACATTCTGTACTGAACGCACTCGTTGGCAAGCAGATAAATATTTAGTTATTGTGAAGACAAACAAACTAAAACACAACTAAACATATAACTGGTTGCTGAAAAGTACGTTAAGCATGGATTGTTGACATTCACAAGGCATAAATCCTAGTAAATCTTATTATATATATATGTATACATATATATATATATATATATATATATATATATATATATATATATATATATATATAATAATAATATTGGGCACTGTGGTTTAATATCATCAGCAACGGATACAATCTGTTTTCTTTTTTGTATGCTTACAAATTGAAAAAAAAACATTATAAACTACATATAAGTATATATATATATATATATATATATATATATATATATATATATATATATATATATATACACATATATACATACATATATATATATTAAATACATATATATGTATATGTATATATATATATATATACATACATATATATGTATATGTATATATATATATATATATATATACATATATATACATATATATATATATATATAAATGTGTGTTTATATGTGTGTGTATGTGTGGCAAGTGGGAAATGAAGAGATATAGCAAACGCTTCGGAACATACATCTTCAACACATATATATGTATAAGAATATGCATGATTGTTTTAACGTGCGTGTATATCTAATATTAACTCATTACTTAGTAGGGGAATTTTTCAAATTCAGTTATTGCAAAAAGGAGTCATGGGGAATGAAGACAAGGTAAAGTGAAGAACAAGCTTGAGTAGAGGGGAAAGATAAGTCAACTGATTTGCTGAACAATAAAAACTGTCATGCAGCAATAGTCATTCCAACAAAATGTTCGGGGTGATCAATCGAAGAATTTGGGAAAAAGGGATAATCCATTATTAAGTAACTCCTTTTGCCTTCCGTAGGTAATTTAATTTTTGATAAATCAAGTGTAAATGCTACCAGATGCAAAGATCAAACAATTCTTCATAGAAAAAGAGTAAGGTTAGAATATTCAGAAATGATTTTTCAAGGCTTGATAGGGAGGAAAAGATTTAGATTTTCAAGCATCTAGCTTCTGTGTGGCTACCTGTACACGTGATTCATACTATAGAGCCTGTCAGGCAGCCCAACCAACTCAGAAACTGAAAAAACCTATGTTGATGAGGAAAATACTTACATTGACGGTTTCTTATATTAGCTGAAACATTTGGATAGAAAAATAGGTACAGTAATCAGAATCTGATAATTCGGGAAAAAAAATGATGTAAATCAAGAAGTGAAAATCCGGAAAGCTACAAGCAAAGACCATTTGCAAGAATAAGTGGCATCAAAATAGAGAGAAAAAAAAGACTCTTCGTTTTCTGAACGCCTCCAGAAAATGGTGCTAAAAGAAAAACTGTCTACCTATGTCACACTGGATAATAAACAAAATCTACAGAAAGCACACACACACGCATGCACACAAACACAGAAACACACACGCACTGACAAATCACAAACCCTCAAGCAGACGAATACAGAGGCCTTCACAGGCACACATACAAGTTAACGCACACATACACATTTTAAGCTTATATACAAACACTTGCACACCTGTTAATGCAAACACATTTTGCTTACTCTCAACATTCCATTGTTCTTTAAACCAATTTATTTATTTGCTTTTAGTATACTGTATTTACAGTTTTATGAATTATCATCACAAAGAAAAAGAAATGATATTACTATTTACTCAAGGCCGGGAGGGATGAAGTCTGGGTAGAGATGTGTTAAAAAAAAAAGAATATTAAACTGAAGGTAAATAAAAGTATAAAATGAAATTCTTAAAAAACGTTAGTAATAATTACATAGTTTTGACGTGATTATTTTATTTTTTCGCCTGATATTTTTCAACGAATCATAATGGTCTTTTCGAATCTGTAACCAAATAAAACAAAAAAACGAAATGATATGATCAGGTATTGAAATAAAAGGAATGTATGACAAATATCTATTGTTATTCAATTTTTGGTGGGTAATTATGGGATTGTTCACACATTACGTTAAATTGATAAAAAGCAATCGTAAATATATGTATTTTTTCATCTTCACTTATGTACGAACGTACAAAATTCATTTAAATGTATAGATTTACTTCAGTTTTAAGGGAAGAGATATTTCCTCAAATATATCTGAAAAAATTCCCATGCTTTCTGTTATTTTGCTATGTTTGTGAATGATTGCAATCCAAAAGAAGCTCGAAACAAGATAAGAATTTGCATATCATCGCAAGGGTGATAACTATGGTATATATATATATATATATATATATATATATATATATATATATATATATATATATATATATATATATATATATATATATATATATATATATGTATGTATGATGAGTAAATATTTTATCAATTGTTCATTGCATATTGCATATTCTGCTGCATTAAAGGAGATCCTCTAATAAACCTAGTTCATATGTTCATTCATTTTATAACCACTCTACAAATGATATTAATACTGATCTACTAATGCGTTGAATATATTATCATTGTCTTAATATATATATATATATATATATATATATATATATATATATATATATATATATATATACATATATA
>OY735218.1:55513397-55528397 GCA_963457665.1 Thysanoteuthis rhombus | reverse complement strand
ATATATATGTATGTGTGTGTGTGTATGTGTGTATATATATTTATGTGGGTGTAATTGTCGTGGGCGATAAAAAAGACATAGGCAAGGTTCTTCATTCAAATTTGACCATACCCTCAATTCCAAGAGTGTATATGTTCGAAGTATTCCCGAAAAATTCCTGATTCAGTGAATGTAATTTTAATCCGAACAGTGGAAATTTGATGGTTGAAAGGACCACAGCTATTTCCATAGACATCAGGTACAATTGTTCAGGAGGAGAGAAGGAAAAACTGTCCAAAGTCACAAGTCCCTATGGATTGTCCTGGATCAATGACACAAGTGAATGATCCAAAATACAGCAAGAGTATTCAGACCAAGACAAGACAGTCAGAATTGAAATTGCAGAGCTGAAGAAAGACGACTGTGACATCTACCTCGGGCATTGAATATCCATGAATTCTTAAAAAGGAGAAATTAGACAAAGAATCGCTCTGGGATGGGAAGCTTTTGCTAGAGAAACCCTCAACTTCAAGAAGAATAAAATCTAATTAGTCGTATAAGGGAAGGTATTAAACAAATGCTTCCTCAATAGCCCCCCATGAAACTGAAACCTGGAACCTGACCGTCAGATTGACCTGCAAACTGAGAAAAATGCAAAAACTATTGGTGAGAATCGGATCCAAATCACTGTAGAGACTGCAAGACATCTTTTTTTTGTTCTAGAAAGAAAGAAGTGTCGAATATATCCAATAATCAATTAAAGGAATCAAATGGCTATAGCCTAGTCATGTAGCAAGGATGTTAGACCACCGTTGGACATCATGACTCTCAAGAGGGCTCGCCAGGGATCTCGTGTGATACTATAGGGGGCAAAATATGATATAGCATAAAGACTTTGAGAAAGTTTCACAGTATTGGCTCAGCAACGCCCATGGTAGAGAGTTGTTGCGAATTTCGGTAAAATTACCAGAACTTCTACCTTTGTCTATTGATGTTCTTTGATCTAAATGGTTGAGACATTAGGTATAAATTGTTGGTTTGTTCGGGATGACAAACAATTTGAGTCGCCATCATTGATGCAGGTCTAATCATTTTTTAAAACTTTGTTTCAGCCCCTTTTTAATGCAAATACTCAGTTTGTCAGTCCACAGTCATCAATAAATCATCGTCATCATCAGCACCATCATCATCATCGTATTTTAACGTCTGTTACTGGACATGGACCTTCCCCTGGATTTGCCACACTTTTTCTTTTGTGGGCCTTGCAGAGCCAGTATTTTGTAAATTTGTCCAGTTCATCTCCCCATCGTGTATTTTGTTGGCTTCAGTTTTGCGTGTGATTCCTGAGGATCCATGTTGTGAGTCATGTTGTCCCTTGGTTGTCAATCTTTCTAACAACATGGACTGCTCATTGCCTTTTAAGTTTTTTAATAGATTCTATGATGTCTTGGACTCCTGTTTCTTCCATGTATACTGTGCAGTCTAGTGATCTCCCCATTTGGGGTTGAGCATGACTCTGTCGAGTGCACATTGCATGCTTCTCAGTTTGCGAGTCTATCTATTGGTTAGGTTCCATGTTTCAGCTCAATAAGTGAGTATCGGGAGAATGCATTGGTTGTATACTTTACCTCTTAGGGTTATTAGGATCGACTTGTTTCTGAAGGTTGAGTTTGCTCTGCCGAAAACTTGCCATCGTAGGGTGATTCTTTGCCTAATTTCTTCCTCTTTTGTTGGTTTCATAGCGGAAATTAAATACTGGCAGTGTGAGCAGTAACAATAAAGAACAAGTAACATAGGAGGAAATAAATTTTAGTTAGAACTAATTACAGTGGGTATTGCCATATCTAATAGAAAAATCAAGATTATTGTACTGTACAATTGATAAATACCCATTTTATAAATGGTCAGACATCCTTGCATTAGAAAAACTACTGCTCGACTATCATAGTGACAGTTAGAAAATAGAGCTGAGGTGCAATCGTCAAATACACCTTTTTACTTTTGGAATGGGAAATAGACTTACTTTGGATTGTGAACTATGTCTTCAGTGTAGGAAGGTAGACCATTTTATTCATTACTTTTGCTGTCTTGTAAATGCAAAATGGCGTCTGTTTCTTTATTATAGCTATTATTCTGTCATTGAGTTGTTATATGGAGAAGTTCTAAGCAGGCTTAAATTTGATTGATGCATTTCCAAACAACATTAGTTAACTGGTTGATAAAGTGCAATGTGATGCAAGTATGTATCTACCAAATGTCTTTGTTCCTATCAATCTATCTATCTTTACCGATTCTAAACATTCCAGCCATCTTGAGGTCAGACGATTATTGTCAATAAATCTAACAACTTAGGTAAAACGATGCTATCATCGACTTTATTTGAAGACCAACAGTCAAGGTTCTTCGAAGTAAGAAGTAAGACGTAGAGTCTTATCTTCTCTCATTTGAAAAAAAATCCTTTGTTCTCTTTGATGTGAACTTCCAGTCTAAACTTGGGGTCGACATTGACTTTGTACCATAACAAGTTCAAGAACGAGAATATCAATAACATTCCACACCAAAAATACGGTGATTTGAAATAACGACCAACTATTGTAATTGTCCCCCTTACTGACTGAGCCAAATGGACAGTTCTTAACTATCTACCAAAATCCATTAATTCATTCTGATAAAATTATTACATTTAAGTAAAGAAATGTATTCTCAATATGTTCATTTATCGAATATGCAATACAAAGGTTGGATTTACCATTTTAAGTCGGGAGACATCATAGAATCCATAAAAGATCTTAAATGGCGGTGGGCTGGCCATGTTGCAAGAATGGCAGACAATCGATGGACATCACGACCCACAACGTGGATTCCCAAGACCACATGCGCAACCAAGGCTGGCAAAATGTTAGATGGAGAGACGAACTAGACAGGTTCAGGAAGTACTGGCTCCGTGACGCCCATGATAAAGAAGTGTGGCAAATCCTGGAGAAGGTCTATGTCCAACGACGGACGCTAAAAGACTGATGATGATGATGAATATAATCCCTGCAGCGACTAGGTGTGGTTTTCAACTGATATCGAGTACTCTACAAAGGCACATCAAAAAGATTTTCGACATGAATGGTCGAGACTTTTGATGAATTATAATGATACATTTATTTCAATTTACCACTTAATTAACTAGTAATGATTTTATCAAAAAAAGGAAAGTATTTTGGTTTATTAATAACAATTCTGCCACTGGGACAAATTTATTGATTACGACTTGGAAATCAATTTGCTATAACTGCTTTCCAAAGAAGCTTAATAAATGTATTTATGGACATTAACTAAATGTTGCTCTGGGGAAAATGGAGTGGCGGTAACAGAACAAAAAATTGGTGGCCAAGTTCAAACTCTAGTCGGGGCATTGAATGTTTACTCAACATACAGTAAAGAAGACATAAAGTCATCTTGTCTCCCTAAAATAACACGGCTGATTTGGCTCTTTAGCTTGGAAAGGCAAACACTCTAGGTACAGGGCAATCCTGACAGCGAACCAGGGGTAGACAATTCGAGGAAACTTGACATTCAATTTGACATATCTCTGGCATTAACTATATCGACATTTTTTGCCTTAGCATGGGGGGGGGGACTCAATGGTCTCTCCATTTTCTGTACGGACATAGAAGCGGCAATTCTTGCTCAGAATAAAACAGGACCATGTCGTTGAATTCAGGAACGGAAGAATTTGATGTAACCATTTTACAAGTTAAGGGATACCTGGATGACTGGAAAATCAGTATTTGAAATAGCAATAATCTCACTGACAAGATGTCAAACAAATATTTCTTAACATGAATTGCTTACAACAAGATCGTTATGAAGATGTATATATTGATAAGGAAACTCATGCCACTAGAGTGGGCATATTCGTACAATTCTAATATATAATTAAAATTGTCTGACTTAATAACTGAAATCGAAAGAAGGCACGCCTTCCATTTTCACTCTGTAACATTATCCGTTTTAAAAGAGGCATCCCATTAGTTTTAAAATTAAGGCTATAAGACCCATCAACCCTGAAACATGGAACCTAACCTACACTGGCTCAAACCAAGTGCTATGCAACGTGCACGAGTGATAATCATACCTAAACAGACTGCACATCATGAAAAATATAAATCAGGGATATCATAGAATCCATAACCAAACTATAATGGCAATGGGATAGGCTATGTATTGAAAAAAAATCAGATAAAAGCGGAAGACCAAGACTCATAGCCTTGATCTGCAGATATCGTAAGTGAAATTCCAGTTGGCATTAAAAATGGCAAGACGATTTAGACAGGTTCAGAAATATTGACTATGTGACGTCCATGTCTAAGAGGTCTGGCAAATCTTGGGAAGGTCTATCGTGTGGACTGGTGTAAAATAATCCACTCACCATATCATTTTTCTCAAAATGTCGAATCGGTCAGATTTAATGAGCAAGCAAAGAACGTATATGATTTGTTTAACGGAATAGTTGTATTTTTTCATTATATAAATGTGAACTTTATCGCGATCATTTCTCTTCCCAGTTCAAACACAGCCCTGAAAACGTTCACTCTTTACCAGATTACTAAGCATTAATGAAAAATCTTTTTACCCTTGTATTTACAAATAATTTTGAGTTATTGTTCACAAATTCAACTGAAATATTTCGCCCTTCCTTTTGAATCTTTTTTTTTTAACCATTAAACTTTCTGTTCAGCAAAATCCAAAGTATGATAAAAATAAGTTCATCTATTCATATTGAGCATTGGTTTTATTTCTTATTTTCTTTTTCAAGTTCTCTTCGCTCAATTCGTAATTGGATAGAACTATATATATATATATATATATATATATATATATATATATATATATATATATATATAAATATATATATATATATATATGTGTGTGTGTATATATTCATATATATATATATATATATAAATATATATATATAAATATATATATATATATAAATATATATATATATATACATATGCATGTGTGTGTGTGTGTGTATTTTCGTATACATGCATACATCATGTTAGATACTTGGTTCGTCCAAAGATTACAATAAAGCTGATTTTCTTCGAAGATCGTTAGAAGGGACTTGACCTTTATCTAAAAAGACAGAATTTCGATGGATCTAAAAATGTACCTCCGCCAGAATACATCCGATCAAAGATATTTCTGTTTTAAAAAAAAATAGCAATGGCCGATTAGTATTGCATTTCTATGTGAGTGCACGTCTATGGATTTGCATGAATACATGTGTGTTTGTTCGTGTGAGTGCGTGTTGGCACATGAATCAATCTCGTACCCTGCCCTTACACTGACCGTAAATTCATTCCCTATGGTCATAACTAAGTAAATAAAAATAACCCTCTGAGTTTGTGTGCCTAAATTTGTAGAGTTATTTTCTTATACCATATGCAAAGTCTCAACTAAAAAAAAAACATCAGTAAGCCTCTTCAAGCTGCAAGGCTGAATTTGATAAGTTATAAATAAGTCTCTAGCAGAGCAGTAAGATTCTGAGTTTCATAAGTTTTGCATAGATTAAAAAGGATTTCAGATTAAGGGATAATATATGAAGACTAATCCATCAATATATGAAAATAGGAAAACCTGATGAATTATATGAACGTTCGTCCTTATGGATAGAAGCGTCCAGTTTCAGTTTTTTTTAAGGGATAAATAGCTGCCAATCCTTTTTATACGAATAGATGTAGACTTAAATTACTGATTTGAAATTTTGCTTCCATACATATTATGATAAAATTGTAAAACTAGTGATTTGGTGAAATCCGTAGGATCTTTATTTTTGCAATCAATATAGTAATGGTTAACAAGCTTTTGATGCTTACTATCACATCTAAAGAGTTCGATTCTGCTTGCATGTCCCATTACTGTTGCCTTGTGTCAAACTAAAACTTTAAATACTCTGTAAATAGTGAAGTATATCATCGTTTATATTAACTTGGGATCAAAATAATTACATTTGTATTCATCAGTGGCACAAGCTGTACTTTCACTAATTATAAAACAGAAAGAATTTCAAGAAATTCCTAGGATTATACTAATCATCATTAGTTTCACACATTTACTGTAACATATATAAGCTTTCAGTTTATTTGCTTCTTATTTAAGAAATGATAAATGAATACTAATCTTTTTTTTCATGTAAACTAACAAATTCGATGACTGATATGATTTCCTTCGCTTAGATACAAGAGATACACAAAGAAGTTATCCAACAAAATGGGTCTGCGAATAATCCGTGACGATAACAAAAATAATCCAAAACCTATGGCAATTAGTTGGGAAAATCTGGATAAGAATGAACGTAACTTGAATCTAATTTTAAAGATAAGCATATTTTTGGGTTTGATGTTTTAAGTTGGTACACATGACATACCATTAATCTCAACGTCAAAGAAGATAATACTAAAATTGAAAGAGTCATATTTGCTGAAGAGGAAATAGCAACAAACGTGTTCCATTTACAATGATCTGCTGAGAATCACTCCAAGCTCCAGAATAAAACTATGAAAATTGCTGAGTAGGGTAAAACAGCTTTGGATTTATTGCAATTGTATTCCAAATGCTGAAAAATTTTCAACAGATGTTCCAATTATTTACCAAACTACGTGTTTTATATATATATATATATATATATATATATATATATATATATATATATATATATACATACATATATATATATGTATATATATATATGTGTATATATATATATATATATATATATATATATATATATATATATATTTAGATATATACATATATAGTCTAGAAAGTTCTCATCCTCAAATACTGAACAGTACGAAACAGTTTCGTATCACTTTAGTCAATTTTTTTCCGATACCTGACAATGCAGTTTGTGTAAATTTTGTTGATTTTTTTTCAAACATTTTCAACATAGACTTCATCACTATGGTACAATGTGAGAATTTGTCTTTTCTGGAATCATCAGTTGTTTACTATGCAATATATATATATATATATATATATATATATATATATATATTATATATATATATATATATATATATATATGTATATATATATATATGTATACATATATATATATATATATATGTGTGTGTGTGTGTGTGTGTGTGTGTTTGTGTGTGTGTATATATTTTTTTTCAAATATTTCCATATATATAAATATATAAATGTGTATGAAAATATTTAAATGATATCATGTTGTAACGTGGTTGATATACCCAAGACAATTCAAATTGGTTAAACAATAAAAAAAGAAAAAACTGCCACCGGAATCGAACTTATTACCCACTTCATCATAGTGACGCTCATACCATTCATTTTTTTTCTGAACTATTTTTTTTTTAACACAATAGCTAAGTATAAAGAAATGGATACATATGATCTGACAAAATGATTATGAATTGCGATATATTTCATAGAAAACATTTCTTATTTGTTACACAGTTGATATATCACTAGACATAAAAAAAACTGATATAAGCCCTTGAATCATCGGCAGCTGTTTTCCCAATGCTAAAAGCATTGTTATATTTGAGCCGCTATCCTATTGGGTGCAGAGTTTATTTCCATAGCAACCCCATTTTCTTAAATTATCAATTCTTAAAAGACGCCTCATAAAATTTAAAGATATTCGTGATTATTTAAAAAAAATACACTCCCTTAGAGTAATGATATTTTTTCCATTGTCCCACTTTTGTTCTAATTGTTTTGTTTTTTTGTCGTTGTCATCATCAGAATTGCAACAAAAATTTTTGACCTCCAGTGTTTTGTAGACACGGAGTACTCTCTGCTCACAAAGCAAAACTTTGAAATCTACAGGAGAGTTGAGGTTGCTATTGATTTAAGTAGACTCCAAACTGTAATGGGAATTGCACTGAATGGTCCGATTATTCACCCGGCAGCCGTCCACATAATCATGTTCAGTCGCTGTGGTGAATCTTAATTTGATTTTCATCTCCCACTTTTGACCTTTACAATCTTAGCAAAGTTGTTCGAAAAGTACAAGATACCCTGATCTTACAACAGGGATGCTTTCTCAGAGGAGAGACCCTAAAAACAGAATCTCAGCAAAATAAATCCATTATATAGGCATGTCCATATCAGTTTTATATCAATGGATATAAGATTTATTGGTTATTTTTGTATACAGAATAAAAGAATAAATAATAGCTTGGTTAATATGTCCAACTTGAATCATCAAGAAGTAAAAAAAAATAGGCCAATCCCTACCAGCGCCATTGCCTATTCGCGTGAATCTGACTGCCATGTTATTAGGGTAGTTGATAGTAACTGTCCTTACTACATCTCAGCTCAAAAACACTTTGATTGATCTGAGTCAGAATGGGTTCATGTGATTTTACAAGCTATTTCATCCACATCCTTGATATAAAGACCTTGTCAAAATAAGTACAAAACAGCATTACCATTTGCTTGATAAGGATTAAATTGACCCCAATATTACAAAGAATGAATTGATTGTGTGGAAATTATACCAAGATTGCATGCTCTGCAATGTTTGCTTTTGTTTCTTTTGATGCTTTCCCTGCATGTTTTTTTTTCACGAGTGGGCTTCTTTTGTAAATATATTCATGACAGTTTTGGGGGGAATGGGGTTAAGGTTCTTGCAAACTTTTACGCTTGAGGTTTTACATGAAACCATATATTCGTGCAAATAAAACCTGTTGTCGAACTTGTCTTTCAGACTATCAAAAAAAGATGTGTGGTGAAATTTACCATTGAGTGCCGTTATTATTGAAAAAAAGCTTGCATGTAGCACGAATGACTATGTTGAAATTAAACGATCTATGCTATCTCACTTTACTCACTTGACCTTTCTCTGATCGATTACTACTCTTTCAAGTCCTTTGACCATTTCTTGCAAAGGAATGTCTTCAATAACCAGAAAGCATCTCTGAAGAGCTTGAAGAGCTCATAGCTCTCAGGAACGTATAATTTTTGCTAACAAAATAAATGGACGTTTCTCGTTGGTTAAAGAAGTGCAAATCTGTAAGGTTCTCATTTCGATAACTTTTATTCAAATCTCTTGTATACTTTTTTCTTCCCCCGTTCAAAAAATCATCAAATCAGTCATGCACAATTCGCACAATACAAAAACAACCCGTGAAGCAAAGAACTAAACACATCGAATTTAGTTTTTTTCTTCCTTCTACCTTTTACCTATAGGTGCAAGGGTTAATATTTTGCAGCTAAGCATTTGCATATATAATATTGAAATAATATGTTCGTACCTCAGTGTAAATATTTAAAGTAATTCAGTCGTAAAAATCAACTTTATTTCTCCTTGAAAAGTTTTTTTCTGAATTGACCCTGAAGCCGTAGCTCTCACTTTGAGCTTAACAATGGCTTATAGTATAAATGTTTGTTGATCTC
Source organism: Thysanoteuthis rhombus (assembly GCA_963457665.1). Lineage (NCBI taxonomy): Eukaryota > Metazoa > Mollusca > Cephalopoda > Oegopsida > Thysanoteuthidae > Thysanoteuthis > Thysanoteuthis major. The sequence continues at coordinate 55,518,986 of OY735218.1, read as the reverse complement.
ATATATATATATATATATATATATATATATATATATATATATATATATATATATATTCTTTGAAAAGTAACCGTTGTGTTTAAAGATACAAACAGACCAGAATTAAATAAGATGAGAATTTTATCTGGAAACGTTTATTATGGCCTTTGCATTTCAGTTCAGTGTTAAGGGCAACTGTACATTGAAGCTGCTTTCCGATTGGTCGCTGGTTCGATTCCTGCTGTGGCCGAATTTTCATCAAATGTTTCCTCTATTCAAGTTGTCTAGTGAGAGTGATACATTCACTGTCACAGTTTTGCTCTCTACAGGATGATGTGGTTTGCTAAAAAATGTTACCTGTAACGGCTACCACTTAACTCACCTTAGATGTCCAAACTCCTCTCTTTCTACATCCCCAAAATGGTCTTGATCCATCTATACTAGAAGAAATGTTCACCATTCATTGCTACTCTAATCACCAAATATTGCCGCTGTTACTACCACGGCCATGCGCTTTGTGAATATTGAAAAAAGCTTCCAATGTGGCATGGACACCTCATTCATCTTCCATCAGTTTCTATGAGGCCTTTTGGCATAATACATTGTTTTTAAAGCTTTATTGCCTCAGGATAATGATTGTGTTATGATTGATCCAATTGCTAATCGGATAGATGAGATCTTGGTAGAATAATCCTCAACAAAACTTTGATATGCACGGAAACTTCAATGTCTATCATGAAAGTTGGCCAGTTCATGCCTTTAGAACTGACCTCGATGGTAAATACTATTTTGACATCAAAATTGCTGATAAGCTTATTCTCATCATTGACAATCCCAGCTTGTTCCATTACATCATTTTAAGTTTTTTCTGACCATCCAAATAGATGTTTTGCTCATATGATACCTCCATAGGTAGGTGGGACCACTCTATGATCACTGTCGACATCCATGTCTTGTGCAAAAAGACTTCTAGTGTTCTTTTCCACCACTGTATACAGTTAATCCAAAGCTGATAGGGATCATTTTTGATCAATCATGGTTGATCTTCTTCCTGAAACCAATCTATTTTAAAGACCAAGCATCGAGAATAGCTTATTTCATATCAAACTGGATTTTAACTGGCATTGAAAACTTCATCTTACATAAAGATATCAGTAGAAACCCAATAGTCAACCCGTACAGTGTACTGCAGCAATAGCTCACCGTCATCATTTTACCAACTTACTAGATGCAGTGAAACAATTGATGAAACTATTGATAGACCTGCAACAAACCGTTGCCACGGGTTTTGGGGGATGCAAAATCTAATTATGCTGAATCAGTCGATGTTAGAAATGATCCGACAAAACTTATATCTCGTGAGTGTCAAATAAGTATCTACAAAGTTCTGATCAGAGGCAATGGACCTGAGACTGTTTTAACATTCTCAGATAAGACTTAGCTTTTCCTTCCAAACTTTTTTTCTGAATCAACTCTGGACGATCAAGGTCGACCACTTCCTGATTTTCGTGTACTGATCACTGTCTCACCAAGTTTATAGTATAAAATGAGGAGGTTTCCAGTCTTATTCACTGTCTGAGGTCAGGAGAAGCTACGTAACCTGATATCATTTGAGTAGTCTTTCTCGGAAATCCTGCTCCCAGAGTAGTCACAATGCTAGCAAAGTGATTCAACTGTTATCAAAGGAGAGTTGATTTCAAATTTCCCCGGAAGTGTGGCCTGTTTGCCTAGTCCCCCCCCCAAAAAAAAACGCTGCTGAAAGTTCCTGTCCCTACAATATCAATAAGCATTCTGAGCATCATCAGTGAATTTTCCGTCATCAATAGGCATGTCATGATTTATCATGCCAGATAATGTTTTGGGTGACATCCAATATGATTCTGATCTTACAAATCGACTGCTGATATGCAGACTGTTAATACCCAAAGTATCCGTGTGGCTTTGGAGGGCAGCTTTGACGCACGTGTCATTGCCTTAGATATATCAAAGGCTCTTGGCAAGGTGTGCCACAAGGGACTGCTCCATAACCCTAACAGTAATATAGTAAAGTGCATTCAATCATAAAGTTCTTTATTGTCTGGGAAACCCATGCAGATTGCTGTTGATAGTCCATCCTCGGGCGTTTTTGTTATCATTGCTGGTATACCTCGAGAGTCTGTCTTTTGCCTTTTTCTCTTCTTATTGTTTATGAATTACCAGCCACTTATCCTCACCGATAGAGTCACGTTCTATAAGCATTTAAGGACTTTAACCACTCGGAAATGACTTCTGATCTTTATTCTGATCTATCTTTGACAGTTAATTGAGGATAAACATGGCTTGAGTCATTCAACAAAACTAAATCCAAGCTTTTCTCTCATCACGATCATCGTAATATCTCCCTCAATCCATGTTGGGTGATCGATTTCAACTTTTGGCCTTAGATCATCATAAGAGTACAAGAGGAGCTCATATGTCTCATCCGTGGCCTTGAAGGTGATGCAGATGGGAGCTTCTTTCAACTGGTCAAGAAAATTTCTGACCAGACTTGCCAACTTGTATCACAACGAGAGTGAGATATAGCAGGAAATGGAAAAGTGTCCACGCATCAAAAGTGTTATGTAGCCTCAATATGGTACAAAGTCGAGTGCTTTGATTAGTTGGTGATAATTTATTGAGATCTCCTCAATCACTCTCCCGTTGACGTGATTTTTTGAGTCTGGTATTTCTCTATCTATTTTCATCGAGATTGTTTCGGAGGAGCTCAATCGCGTGGTTCCACCAGAGAGCAATTCTCCAATCAGGACACGATTTGTTTTTTCTAATGAATCCCATCTCTACGTTTTTGACCATCTGCAATTCTCACCCGTAAGAGCTTCTTCTCTCAAATTATATCCATCCTTTCTAATCCAAAGCCAATAAATGTGTTTTAAATTACTCACCAAGACTTGTCTTTAGTCTTTTTGTAGGTTATTTTAGAGTGATAAATATATATATATATATATATATATATATATATATATATAGAGAGAGAGAGAGAGAGAGAGAGACAGAGAGAGAGACAGAGAGACAGAGAGAGAGAGGGAAAGGTAGATCAACCAGAATATCAGTATAACTTTTGCAGCCCTCTAAACTCAGGGTAACGCCAGAAAAATCTAATTAGAAGATAAGCCTAACATTCATTCGACAGTTTACATGATGGCTCTCTAATCTCATGAACTGAGAGACCTATGCGTATCATGTTGCAATATATTTAATTCTAGAGAACACGGAACAAGAAACGGTATTTGATTACCAAAATCACGCGAAATATATGACATTCGCAGCAAACAACATTAGTCAGACATTGTAGCCCTTTTTTATGATAATCAGCAATATTTAAGAGCGCCATAAAAATGTCTTTTCAGAAATTGCATTTATGAATGAATGGAATTTTAAATGACTTCAGTTGCTTTCACGCCAATTTCATTTATACACATATGACATACTCAAGAATAATGGACCAGATAGTTCAGAAAAGGATAAATCGATAACGTAATGTCAGAGCAGGTAAGCTATTTAATTGGAATCTATCTTCCCTTATAACATATAATTTATGATTGCACGAAATTATGTATTAAGGCATTGAAATTTGCTACAAACAAGTCTATTTTGAGAATGAATTGCAATATGTTTTGAGCATGATGGGAGAGTTGATTTCATGCATTTTCTCAAAGCATAAGTCAGAATCGAATGCAAATAGAATCTAAAACTATTCAACTAATTCTACCAACTAATATATGATATGGAACTTCATATCGTCAAGCTTAATTCGTAAATGCCATCATTCTTTTTAGGCTACTATATTATAACATAATGTTTGAGAGAGGTATGATGTAATGGAATCGGCTTTCATTTGCAATGCCTGAAACTGCATTATTATTTTTTTTCAGAGATTTTCCATCAAAAGCTTTCTCTGAATCCGATTCAATTTCAGGAGAGTTAAATATTTATGTGCTTTTTTTGTTTGCTTTTTAATCCCTTCAATACTCTCAATGATTGCTGTCATCAAATGCAATCAAGGATTCTGCTGAATGATTTCAATTGCAAAAGTGAAATTCCCATAAGATCTTTCATAATTGCTGTTACGTGGTGTAGATATCAACTGATTTTCCTCTTGAATCAATGTTTTAGAAACAATGCACATTATCCTGACTTGGTCATGCCAACAATTTTTTCAGCAACGAGTCAGTCATAATCATCATCATACTTTTTAACAACGGTTGTTGGAAGAGAAAAACTTCCACAGAATTGGCTAGACCTGTCGATCATGGTCGTCAGGACGTTAGAATTCACTGGATGGTCAAGCAATTTCATTTTCTGACAATCACAATCCAGCATATAATATCTTTGGATTCATATTGTGAGTCATGATGCCAGTAGTTATTTAACATTCTCGAATGATGGCTTTTCGATCGTTATTTGAGTTTTTCCATCATTTCTATCATAACAATGAGTCCTCTTTTACCTTAGTATACTGTGCTGTTCTGTGATCTCCTCTTGTCATGTTACGTATGCCCCACTTCTTGCATAATTCTTACTTTGAGAGCCCGGTATCTCAAGCGCAACAGAAAGAAAAAAATGCTTCCTTTATATCTGGTTATCGTTGCAAATGTAGTAACATATTTGAAAAAATGGAAACTGAATCAACTTATTTCATCAATCATATTACTATCCCTGTGAATGTCGGGAATTGGTGAAGCTTGTTGATTTTACTTCCTTCACAGGGAGTTAGTTATTGGCAACATTTTTGGTTACAAAGTCATCTCTCGGCCAACCAATGAACCATGGCAATGTATACATATTTATCAAGATATCTTGAAATGGTGCTGTGAACAAAAATGAGTCGAGTGTAAGAAATTCTGATAACGTGGGAAAAGAGAGCTCAAGAAAGAATCACCATATATATGTGTGTATATATATATATATATATATATATATATATATTTATATATAAATATATATATGTATATATATATATATTTATATATATATATATATATATATATATATATATATATATATATATACCTATATATGTGTATATGTATATATATATTTTATCCCTGATTATATTTATATATGTATGTACGATGAAAAGAATTGGAAATCATAAGTAGATGATACAAATGAACTAAAGGTTCATTTTGAATATGTTTGCTCTAACTAACGAAAAAAGCCAAATTATGTGAATAAGTCTCGCATGTAACGTTTATTCAAGTTTTCTGAATTGTCATTTCAATATAATGTACCTGTGATCAATATACTTCTGTACAGTCGTCTATATATATCTTTCTCTATATATCACTCTCTCTCTCTCTCTCTCTCTCTCTCTCTCTCTCTCTCTATATATATATATATATATATATATATATATATATATATATATATAGCTGTGTCAGCCATAGATTATAGGAAATTGAATTACTGAAGCAAAAAAAAAAAATTGTATGAAACAATTGCAAATCTCTGTTAATGTACAAAAGCAAATTGCAGTTCAAGTACAGGTATCCGAGGAATTCAAAATAAATCAAACAAAAACAGCTGAACTGTTACGTATTATTCAAACCATACTTAGATAGATGAATAAGC
>OY735218.1:55470897-55508397 GCA_963457665.1 Thysanoteuthis rhombus | reverse complement strand
AAATGATGTCCGAGACTAAGACATCTCGTTGAAATATATTTCCAAAATTGATGAAGATAACATGTACATGCAACATAAGCTAGTAACAGTTTTTGCTGCCAATGAAATTTGATTAAGAAAACTAGTTAATAAAATAGAATAATCTGACTGCTTCATATTTTCAAAAATATTCTCAACGGACTAAACAGTGGATCTAAATGAAGCGCATTAACGGCATTTAGAATTCGTATAATGAATGCTTTGCAAATGATCAGAGGATGATTTTATAAAATGTCGCATAGATTAAAGATCCGTCGAATCGGAAAGGAAACCAGCGGATATGGTTAGTTGTTTGATGATCCTATAAAAGAACAAAGTCATCAATAATAATATATTCATCAGAAGTTTTATGCCTGAAAGCGCAGGATATATATAAACGATATGTCATATTTTTTCTAAATTCATCGATACTGCTTACAACTAGAGGAGCTGCAAGAAATAGAGTCCATGAAGGCAATCAAAGAGAGAACAATGATTCACTCATCGAGTACATACCTATATAAAGCCATCGTCAGTATAACTGAATAGAACTCAGTCCCATAATGCTGTAAAGGTGCCTTTTTAAGGTTTCAATTTCTGTATTCCTGAATACATATCAATAGATGACGAATATCGATATAACAAAAGGTATAACTTAGTCTGTTTCAAAATTCAAACAATTTTCCAGTAGCTTATGTCCAAACCTTCCACATAATGTTACTTGAATTCATTGAGAGCTTTTGGAGATATAGTGTGCTAAAACAGCCATACATAAGTGAATTATTTACTCCAACGATACCAAGAAGAAATTGAGAAAAAAGAGGGTGACAAATTCCGGAATAGATTCGAGATAAATAATTGAATTAATTTTAATGCCTGACTTTATCAGTGTTTTCATTTTGAAAACTAATAATCAGAGTCAGTTTCCAAAGTTACTGAGAAAAGAAACGAAAATAAATGAAAACTTCTGGAATGCAAAAGTTTATCAGGAATTTCTCATCTACTGATTGATTTGAAGCCAAAAATTGTCCGTAAATACAATCATTGACGCGTATAAGAATTGAATGACCGTGAATAAATTGCCTTTTGAAAGACAGGGGAAGAAAATTGAGGAAAATGAATTAGAGAACGAGAAGGGGAAAACGAATGAAGCAAAAGAGAGAAAATGAAAAGAAATTCGAAGAAAAGAGAGAATAGAATGAAATGAAGTAGGGAGAAAAAGAAGAACAAAACAGAGGGGGGGGCAAAAAAGGGGAAGGTGAAAGAAGAAAAAGGATGAAAAGGTCGAGAGAAATGGAATAGTGAAGACATAATGACAGAAAAAGGAAGAGGAAGAAATAGCGGAAGAAAGAGGGAAACAAATACTGAAGAAAATAAAGGCAGGGAGACTTTAAAAAAAGGAAGAAAGAAAGATAGGAATGATGAATGATTTATATTAAAGAAATAATTGGGAATAGTCCAATATAAAATATCCTGTTAATTTATCGTAGAGGGAGAACAAAGCTATTTGACCTTTTCTGTCTGCAAATAACTTAATCTGCTGTTATTCACCCGCATATTGTTTGCCGGAAGTAGAATTTAAATTTTGGTGCAATCTCATTAAACAGATTTCCGCTTCACTATCAACTCAAAGATTTTAAAAACAAACTTCAACGAAAAAAAAAAAACAAATTGAGTTTTTAAATTATCACTAAATTATAAGTAATATTTTGGCACAATGTTTTATTTCATTCTTTTATTTTTTTGAATTTTGGTTTTATTTGTTTATTCTTTCCTGGTTTCGTTTTTTCTCTATCATCGTTTATTAGAATTTATTGAATTTTTCTCTTCTTCCAACGTATCTGAGATATTCGAAGTTTCATCCCTTTTTAGAAAAAGTGTTCCCGCCTTTTCTTTATAAGTGGTTACTTAAATCTTCTGATATTCATTTTTTTTTTTTCATAATTTTCCAAATCCTTACCGAAACTATTTAACTTCTTAAACTTATATAATTACGGGAATAATACAACTAAAGTATGCGTTCATAGAAAGTTTTGGGTTCTCAATTTACTCATTCAGAGAACAATGATTTTTGTTCGCTATCCATAACAATAATCCTTTCCCTCTTTTCAGTGTCCGAAACATAAAACTCTCCCGATTCTTTTCTTTAAAGTAAGAATTTGATGATGACAAGAAAACATTCCTACCCACTATTTCAAATTTTAAACAACTGCATAGAAATCAATAATCTTCGAAATGAATCATTCAATTAAATTCAAAATAGGTCCTTGAATTTTTCACGGGGACTAACGAATAAATCATGTGGGGGGAAGAAAAAGATCAGGACGCTTGTAGTATAGCAATGATCAACAATCTTATCCTACCGCCTGTTGTTATCGGTTCGAATTGCGATAGATTGTGCAATCACTGATATCAATGTGTATTAACTCAACCAGCTTACATAGAGTAGGGTTTGTTTTCTCTATTTGCAACGATTAACTTTTCTATTCAATTGTAAAGATTTTGCTTAGGAATGTATGGGTTACCTACGATTTTGAACTATACGCACTTCTACTGAAACTTTTCACTATTTTTCTTCTTGAAAATCATCTCAGAGAACTTAATACATGTCCGTGATTTTTTTTTCTAGGGGATTTTCTGGTATTTAATTAAAAAGACGTTTTTTATTCTGTTTTGTATTTACATATTAAATCCGGATTGGAGCCCCGTTGGCTGTGTGATGTTATTTTTCTGTCATCTAACTTGCAACAGCTGCAGCACAGAGATCCCCAGCCGCAACCTTTCCCCGTGCCACTAGATAAAGAACCCTCCTCTCCAGCAATCTGTGGGAGTGAGATTACCCCGATGCAACAATTCTTACCACTCCCCACATACATCCGTTATGTAATTCATCACGGATCCATCAACTTCAGAATCGGTTTGCAAACCAATCAGACGGTTTATAGATGCTTCTATAATAAAAGTATTCTCCACGGCCAAAGAACAACCACCACAATTTTCATTTTTATCCGAAAAACCATTCTGGGAATATCAATCAAATGAAAGGAAATCATTCAATCATTTACTTTTTATATCGTAAAATTGAAATTTAATTATGATATATGCACTTACAGCAGATGACTCAGACTCCGTTACTTCTCTGCCGTACGACACATGAGAGAGCCATGTCTGTCTATGTCGTTCCACCTCCTGTTGACCTGTCAGAGTTCCCTCTCGACTGTTTGCTACCAGATCATCGACAGCTGTCCTCTCTTAGTGTGGCATTTTGGTATCCATTTAGAGAACTTGGTTTGCAGTTTCTTGTCTTTGGGAGATAGCAATGCATCCACTGCCCTTATATTTATATATATATATATATATATATATATATATATATATATATATATATATATATATATATATATATATATATATATATACCAACATCCAGTCAACAGGGTGAACAATTAAAGAAGAATCGAGAATTGCTAAGTCCTTCAAATCTTTGAAACCAGCAGTGTCATGTGCTTACTTCACCTCGTTACACTCTATAACTAAGTTGCATACTCTGGCCTTGGTACCCCACGCAGAGACCCGACCGTATTAACAAACAAGAAGTATCCCCATATTCACTAGACTCAATAGAGCAATCAGTGTTTGTTTTGTTTTTTTTGGATTTTTTTATTGGGGGACGTACTTCGTACATATAGATATAATCACTTATTTTCCGTCAGGAGTGTATCTGCACACACGGTGTTGTAGCTTGCATTCACATGCACACACACGCATACCTGCAAGAAATATTTTCAAAATTATTCTATTTATTAGCACGGATATTGAACCTAATCAAAACAGACTTCATCATTAGATGTATCTCAGCCCGTAATGATGCTTTGTCAACATATGTCCAAATTAAAAGACGCACCTTCTGCAAATGGTGTTTGACACGGAGAGCGGCTGTGACCAGTCCCTGGAATTTTCATATAACATATGAAATTAACATCAAGCAGAACTGTCAAAATAGGTTTATTCAATTTTAAAGTTGGTCAAGACGGGACTATGTTTAATGAGTACAGGCCAGACCAATAAATCCTGAAGACCCTTTATTTTTGTTGTTTTTTTTTGTTTTATTTTTTTGATATTCAGACATTTTTAGTGACCCTTGTCCAACTAATTGAAAGAGGTAATCATTCCCCAATTTTTACACCGATTACCAATACACAACTTGCTGGAAACATTGGTCATAAGATGGTATCAATTCCATTTGAGGCATTTTATGTCAAAAACGTTCATTTTTTTTTCTCTCTCAATCATCGAAACAACCAAAGAGCATAGTGGACACCACTATGAACTGTAAATCAGTATTTTGATCAACTCTGGTCAGCATAGAATATTACGGTTACACGCAATTTATAATCATTTTCAATTCTCACAATATAGGCCACTCCGTTATAACGCAGATGTTTGAATCCAGAAGAGCCAATTGTGTTTCAATCGAGCTGCAATAGGGTAGCGTATCCGATTATTTTGAAGTATATCTAGCTCTTTTTGGCTAGACTGATATTTTGTAGACCACCATCCACTAATATTATTTTGTGAACTGTTTTAGCACCCCAACTAAAACGGGGGTGGGGGTATCAAACTCATGTCGTAAAGATGAAAGATTGAGAGCTCAGTTTTACATATGGGCGATGGTACATTATAGGGAACCAAAGACACAAGTTGAGTAGATTGGATGGAGAAGCAACAAGAATGATGTAGGAGGTTTCAAGAGTTTCCCTTTCCAGTAACGATTGGCAATAAATTCAGTTTTGGTCACCGGTGTATTCACACGTCCACCATGCTCTTATTTATTGAAAGACTCAAAGATCAGTATATAGAAATGTCCTTTGCATAACTCTAAATGCATACATGAATATGCATACACGTACACATGCACATAGACACACAAACACACAAAAAAATAAATCAGCACACTAATACACACATTTACACATATGCAGGCAAAATCGATAATGCCATTTGAAACAGCATCAATAAAACTACGAGGCAGAAAATTGAAACATTTATGCCAAGAAAAAACTTCCTGTCTATTTGAAAAAAAACTGACACTAAAATACGTAGCGTTCAATTTACAATGTGTATTTATGCTAGATCTGTCCTTTGCTGCAAGTTCGGTTGCATTCACTTTTTTCTAAAATTCAGATCTCTGCATTGAAAACTCACATTGCAAATGAACCCAACATTGAATAAAACTGTACAGGGATTTGAAAAAACAGGAGAATCTGTAAACTGGATAGAGAGCAAATACTGTAATTTCCATCCCTCTATCTCATAGGGCATGATGTGTACTCATTATACGATGCAAGCCAGGCAGCCAGCTGGTAAGCCTGACCAACTTAAAAACTGAAGAAACCGATTGTTACAGTCTCAGCATCAGTCTAACGAGATATTGATTATTTACGAATTAATTTTGTTGTTTGCTGGAACAATGATTTTTTTAGAAAAACTTTCAATAATTTTTGTCTGTAGTCCAATCAAAGAGTAAAGGTTAATTTTCAAGTTAGGCTAAATTCATTGAAATTCATGACATTTTCTATTCTGCAAGAAAAAGAAAATGTCTTCACTTGTCCAAAGTGATATTACTAAACATGTCATACATACATTAAGAGTGAGTGAGTGAGTGAGTGAGTGAGTGTCTGTGTGTGTGTGTGTGTGTGTGAGAGAGAGAGAGAGTGTCATAGTCATTAAACTGTCTGCAAACAAAGAAAGGTGACAAAAAAGTTGAATAAACAGTGTTGGTCCGTTGTTTTGAAAAAAGATTTTTAAATACACAAATACTACTCCTGGCAAAAATATGGAACTCCCACGCTTTAACAATGTTCAACCAGCTTCTTGGCATTACAGTAAGTAATCAAATCATAGTTTTTTGTACGAGGTATTCCATATTTCCTTTCCCCGGAATTGGATGATTCCATTTTCCTTTGTCTGTTCCGGAAATACATGCCAATAATTCATCCGTGGAATCCGATGTGTTTGAGTTCCACAGAGCTTGGGTCTCGAGCTAAGAAATTTTTTAGAACCATAACTGCGACGGTATTTTTCAATCATCCTCATCATCATCATTGGTATTTGTCAAATCACTCTCTCGTGGGTGTTTAGTTTGTTTCTCTGTTTAATATTCTGCTTGCCTCGGGTTTTGCATATGATCTCATGGGATTCACGTTGTGAGTTGCAATGTCAATCGGTTGTTCATTCTTGCATAATGACCAACACATTGTCATTTGATTTTTTTATTGAATTCAATTATGTCTAAAATCCTTTTTTCCCTGTTTAATAATGACGTAATGTGATCTCTTTATTTGGGGTTGAGTATGATTCTCCAATGTGTGCATTGCATGCGACTCGATTTAGGGTCAGTTTCTTGGTTACGTTTTCATTTTTCAGCTCCATAGGTGACTGTTGGGGGGAAATGTATCTTTTGTATAATCTCCTTTTTAGGACTGATGTGACGTATTTATTTTTAAATGTTGACTTTGCTCCGTTAAGAAAAAATGTGCAATTCCTCCGAGATATATATATATATATATATATATATATATATATATATATATATATATATAATACGTCGTTATAAGCAACTTGCTATTCATTCCCCTTTCTAATCTCCTCTCATGATGGCTGCCGTTTCACTTCAGAGCATTGACATATTTTTCCTTCAAATCAAGAGCAGCAGCAGCACTAGCAGCCTCTGACAGTCCGTCGTAGGACATCACCAAAGTTCGCAAGACCCCTTTAACATTGGTGTCACGTGGTCAATACTTTTTGAACTTTTAGAGTAAGTCCCACTATCTTATATTTTGCTGGCCATGGTTTTGCATGTGATCTGTTAGGATCCACATTGAGATCATTGATGTCTAAAGGTTGTCCTACGTTTTTGTAACCACGTGATAGCTTTTTGAGAAGATAAGACACTCTATATTCCCTATGCCCATACTACCTAGGAAGAAAAGAAAAATTTATTCTATGGATGTTTCTGGGACATATTGGATGAATAATATACATACACTCAATGCGTCCTTACAGCTCAACGCCAAAATTCAGTCTTTGTCGAGGCAACTGATTTCTTAAGAAGTACAAACGAATTCTCTGCACACACACACAGACACACACACACACACGCACACACACACTCTCTCTCTCTCTCTCTTTCTCTCTCTCAATGACACACACACACACATACCCACTCACACACATACACAGAAAAACAGATGTGTTTCAATTGCTAGCAGCAAAACTATGTTGGATTCTAAAGATAACGTTGACAAGATTATCTTTAATGATGCATCTACAGTAATTAACCACTTAATTACAAACAGGTGCTCGATTTCTATCTAGTTTATCTTAGTTTACTGATAATATCTCTGTTCAGATTTAGTAAATTCATATCAATTTATCCTTTATGGATATATCTCTTAAACATACTTCTAACGGTAGATGAAAGGTAACTTTTGAAGTGTCACAGTTGATGGACATGTAGACTATTTCTGCCTATTATTCTGCTTGATTATGATTAAACAGACAAAATGACTGAAAAGAATGTCACTAGAGTACGATGCATCTAAGCAGTTATGTTTGCATCCCGTAAGCTTGAAGTGGAAGTATTTTTTGAGGTGAAACATGCTCTTCTGATAAATATCTATTTATCATAGAATATCGCGAGAACAGAAATGGATATGAGAAGTGAATACGTATTCCTATTCTTTGTATCCTAGTATAAATGGAATAGCACATAACGTTTACAAAATTCACTATGTAAATATGGTGGACACTATTTTCTGCGCCGACTTCTTTGCATTAAAAAAGATCATATTATATATATATATATATATATATATATATATATATATATATATATATATATATATAGAGAGAGAGAGAGAGAGAGAGAGAGAGAGAGATACAGACAGAGACAGACAGGGAGAGAGAGTGAGAGAGACAGACAGGCGGACTGAAAGAAACAGAGATAGAGACAGAGAGCGAGAGAGTGAGAGAGAGAGAGCTTTTGTCTGTCCAGATCTTAAAAGATGGAATCCGGGAGAGACTGATTTGAAACTTGGCACGAACAAGCTTTTAAAATCCAGGTATGTGATAGCCAAATAAGGATAGGCGTCTCATATCAAGAAGCCATTAGATACATTAAGTACCACCTTTTTTCTGTGAACACCCTTTGCCGTAGCTCAGATGAAGAGTATTCGCCTAAGGTCCGATGGGCTGTGGTTTAATCAATTGCCGAATCATTCCTGCCAAGGACTAAGATAGGGGAACCACTCCCCATGGTTGGAGGTATGGTATTTTACTCTGAGACGCCCTGGATGAAGGTAGAAGTGGAAAATGATATATACTGCTTTGGGGGATTTCAATTTTTTTAGAACGGTATTCGACCATCACATAGAGAAGAATTATCTATTCGATCCCTGACTCAGTTTTTCTGGTGTTTGAGTGAACATTTTAATTAATGTCGGCCATCATTATCATAAAATTACCTTCACAGAAATGAATGAAAAAGCAAATATTTGGTTTTACACTCAGGATTCGACACTACTTCCTGCTAGTGTAACACCACTGATCACCAGTCAGCTTGTAGGAAATCTGTGTATAAAGCTGCTACAAGATGGAAGCGGGTTCGATCCTTGCACGATGTTGATTTCTTCATTTGTTTGGACGATGTAAGGCCGCTGAATTGTTACCACCGATTAACATTGGTGTCAAAGAAGAATAATTTTCAACAGAAATGTTGGCTGTTGGATAAAATTTCAGATGCGTGCACGCGCGTCTACACACAAACAAGCATATACATTTAGCGATATAGGGAGGAGGAATTGAAGAGATAACATTCTTCTACTGGAAATTCATTATGTTTTAACTTTTTCTCTTAGGGAAAGAATGTTTGGTTACACGCTTGAGTAGACCATGATCATCAGCAATAGAAACAGCCTTTGAGGGTCCCTTGTTGGACATATTATGCGTAGTAGACTCATAAATTCAAAATTGTATTTGTGAAATAATTCATAAAATAGACGTAAAGATTCTCTCTTTCTCTGTCTTATTTTTTCTTTCTTTCTTTGTTTCACTCACTCACTCACTCTCTCTCTCTCACTCTATCCATCTATCTATCTATCTATCTATCTATCTATCTATCTATATATATATATATATATATAGTTAATACATGTTTTAGGTGTAATCACTTTTAGTGTCCATTGCTGGACATTGACCCACCCCAAGTTCCGCTAGACTTCTCTATCATGGGCGTCACAGAGCCAATTCTCTCTGAATTCATCTACTTTGTCAGTTAGGAGTGGTGATGCCCAGCGACTCTGTGACATTCTAGAAACCAGCTCATTGCAATTTGATTTTTTCTTTGGTTTCTATAATATATATAGTTTGATAAATCATATATTTCCTCTAATATACTGTGCTATCTTGAGACTTGTTCGTGTTATGTTGAACATAACCTCTCTCTCTCTCTCTCTCTCTCTCTCTCTCTCTCTCTCTCTTTCTTTCTCACGACGTTGCATCGTTTGGGAAGTTGCATTGGTTATAAATATTTTTTTAATACTCTCAGAAATCTGTTGTTCTTCCAAAATTGGGCATATCATAGGATTGCCACCTACAATGATTATCTGATCCATCACATCTTATTTGAGGGATTTCATTGGCATTTGTTGTCCCAAGTTGACGTAGTGAGCAACTTTTTTCACTTCTCTGTCTTCACTTTTGATTGTCTTTAACATAGTTGTTGTACATGATATATATTAGACTATGGTTAATGTGGAAACCAGCATTCTTCTTTTTTTTTATCAGTCTGCTCAGAATCACCTGGAGGCCATTTTCCCGGTATATATACTGGGAGATCATCTCGAAATCGGCTGTGCAGAGTTTGGGTGAGCAGGTATCCCCTCGTCTTATCCCTTTTAAAAAACTTGAACAGGTCTGAGCCTTGATGTGGCCTGACGAATATTTTACAATACTCTGATGTAAACAGGTTTTACGTTTTGTTGAATGATTGCATCAACCACCTCTGATATTTCCACTGAGTCATTGGTTGTATTGTCCACAATGGATACAGCAAGTGGCATCTTATATTTTTCTGCTCGTTAGTTTAGTCAATTTACCTAATGGTGGTAGTAGTATCAAATCTTTCACCCAATCACTATTTGCGTACGTCATCGATCTCCATTAATATTCAAATTCTTTTCTTGGGACCACAAAGAAAATGTGCCAAAAAAGGTTCACGAACTGATAGTGTAATCTTTAATTCTTTCAAAGTGATACCTGATTTTTTTTTATCGACGAAAAATATTTATCAATTTATTCTTGAAAAATGTGCATCGACCTATTCTTGAAATTACTTACTTCATGAATAATAAACGGGATAGCTGGTTGGTCACACGATAGAAAGCGCCACGGGAGCAATGTCTTTTGGGAGAATAATGAGTTAAGGGTGATTAATTAAAACTTTTCAAGAAAGATCGGCCGATGGATAAGTTACTCCTCTCGTCTTTTATTGGGGATAATCACAGAGAAGTTTGTATGAAAAGAATGAAATAAAGATTTAAGAACTATAGATCGATTTAGTGTGACATACTTGCAATTTGATTCCTGCCCACAGAGGATCTATTTGAGAATATTTTGAGACAAAAATAGAATCGTTTTCATCACTCTAGCTCCTTTATTGTGACTCATACATGTGATACCACATAGCCAGTGCTTGATTTGAAAACTGAATAAACCTACTTTGACAGTTTTGGTGACAGTTATGTTTCACAGCATCTAATCTATTTGCATGGTTTCCAATGTTATAACACATTTGTTATCTTAGCTCTGCCAATAAAATGATGTAAAAAGAAGACATCATTTTGGTCAGTCTTTTAATCAAACCACTTATCAGCCATCCAAGAATAAAAAACATTAAAGTCTCCAACATATCAGTTGAAATATGTTTTGAACAAATAAAAAAGATTGGAGACAGAAAACAGCATTATTATCTCCCATCTGATATCTGTAAGTATTCGGTTCTCCTAAATATTACTGTTTTTTTTTCATGGAAGATAAGGAAACGTCTCCATGACTTTATTTCGTTGTAAAATTGAATTACGTGAATTATTCGCTTCCCTATTCCTAATTGGCAAAGATTTCCACCAGTTCTGCAAATAAAAGCGATTATAAAAACTGATTCGGTTTAGTCGACTAAATAATGCCGACAATCATGCAAGGAATTGATAACGAGATGATATTTACATTTTTAATTTCCATTCCTTTTTGATCATCATCATCATCATCATCACCACGACAATCACCACCACCATCATCATCATCACCACCACCACCTTCATCATCATCATCACCACCATCATAATCACTAAAACCACACCACCACCACCACCACCACCATCATCATCATCATCATCATCATTACAACCATCACCACCAACACCATCACCACCACCACCACCACCACCACCACCATCATCATCATCATCATCATCATCATCATCATCATCATCATCATCATCATCATCATTTTCCCTAATGATGCTTAGTGATGTAATCAAAGAATTGCTGATAACGTTGTCCTTTTTGCAGAGTAAAAGACAACGCATAATCTTCACGATGTCTAAGTAATCCTGAACAAGTTGGATTACATATGAACTACGATAAAACAAATGTTCAGTACATGAAAACATGTTTGGGACAAAGACACAAAAATTCGAACAGAGTACTGAAGAAAGCATAATAACTATATCTACCTAGGACCACGAGCCACTATGAATATCTCATTTGATGAAATCAGGCTAGGAATCAATGTAAGACTGGAATATTTAAGTAGAACAAGCTCAATCGTTGAGAAAAAGAAAATCCCATTAGTTCTAGAAAATGTGAGTCTACAACCAATGCATCCTTCTGATAGTCACCTATGGAGCTGAAACATCAAACCTAACCGAACTTAAAATCATGAAACAAGCACATAAGAAAATTATGCTAAACACCTCATTGAGATATCAGTAAACAGCACAGTATATAAAAGAAAACAACAGGGGTCGGGGATATCACAGAACCAATCAGAAAAAAACAAACAATGGCAATTGGCTGATCATATTACAAGAATGTCTGACAACCGCTGGAAATCACAATTCACAGTGTGAGATCCCCAGAGATCATATGCAGAACTAGGGTTGGCTATATATTAGATGGCATGACAAACTAGACAAGTTCAGAAAGTATTGGTTCTGTCACGCCTATGATAGAGTGGTCTGGCGAATGTTTGGGAAGAACTATTATCGATGTGTGCTAAAAAGCTTTCTCTTCAGCTGCTTCGGATGATGAATATTGTGGCACAATATTTGATTTTTTCTTTTTAATATTTGAGTCAATATAGATCAACCAAAACTGTCAATATTTTTTGTTCATTTCTCTATTTGCTTTGGCTAGGTATGTACAGATGTATGTATCACACATATAGGCAATAACAGTAAAACAACAGGACTTTAAATTTGATTCAATTGAAAAAATTATTTCTAATTATTTTAAGAAAAATGTTTTTTTATTTTTCGAAATTCACTGCCCGAATAGGGTTTCAGTCCGGAGAAGATATTTTACAATGTGAGTTTGTGCTAAATTTAGCTCATAGTTCGAGTATAGCTGCATGCACGCTGATTTGAATTTTTTTTTTTTCCTTTCTATCCCTTTTTTAAATTCCTAATTGATCGCCCCATGCAGCATGCTGCAAAAATACGTTGATCACAGAACATTTTCTATGAAGTGACCAAACCTGTTCATGATAATTTTTTGAAGTATTTTAACACAATTTTCTGTTATTAGTTTTTCTTAATTTTACGTAATTGGAGGGTAAACATAATATCCGATGACTGAATCAGATTTGTGAAAGAAAGTCACAAGAATATATGATAAAAGTAAGAACTAATCAAAATTGATATTAACATATTGAAAATATTTTTTGAGAATAAAGACATTTCAGCCAGGGTAATGGGCAGATATCATGGATCAAACCCAATTCAGTGTCCCAGGTGCCGAAGTGAAATATACGTACAGGTTACATTTTGCTATAGAAATGTGATGAATCAAATGTTTTTTGATTTGTTTTTTTTTCTTTTATAAATCTCTAAGAATATTTCCGAATAGACTAAATGAGTTTCAATTGATTTTGGAAGTAGGTTAAAAATTGAGCGAGGAGGAGATGGTTAGATATAGGGGCGGAGGGGGAATCTTATATTCGAACTTTGATAATCTAGGGAGATAATAGGTTCTCGAAGGATCACCATGGATTGCAGCCCCTGATGACACCAACTATAGGCCTGCCACTGCACAATTATGCTACCCATTTACATTCTGTTGCTCAACATGTTTCATTTTAAACAGAAAAGTTTTGAGGATGATAGGCTTTTAGAACCATTAGGTACATTCTGCCAATAACTTTGAAAAAAAGATGGAGAAAATGTATCCAAATTTTTTAATCTTACTTTCAAAATACCATATTATTGAATCTAATGTTCATATTGCATTATTTTTTCGGTGTGTTACTAAAAGCTTTCACTTGAATATATTTACAATTTCATGTGAAAAACTGTCGCATTTTGAAGCAAACGAGACTTTGAATACGTTTATCTTTAACTGCACAAAGCATTTGGATGACAGATTTTCCCTTGTAGTCTTTACCGACTGATATGCTTATCAAAATTTCAAAATTTCTCCGTAACATTTTAAAACTAACAGAAGATATTTCATCATCTTTAAGGTTTCAGATAATGGTGAAAAGGTAAAAGATAGGAATTGATAGAGTAGAGTATCCTATTTTTTAAATACCTAATTTGTTTCCTTGCTTTTTCATAAACAAAATAAATTTATTGATATTTAAAACAACTATCCCTTGGTTGAAAATTTCTCTTTTACTAAAACTTATTATTTTGTTAGTACAATATTTCCTCAATAAGCCTCCTCTGTTATAGGAAAAATTTTATGTCTTGATGTCTGGGCGACTTGTACACATTCGTTTATTAAATGACATCTATCATTGTATGTAGTCATATTTATGAAATACACAGGCAGAAAAAAGTAGCTTCAAGTTACAACAATTTAATTATTAAAATATTGGGACTGAGTTGTCATTGCTAAGATTCATATATGCCGAGAATTAATAAGTGAAATCTGACCTCTGCACTGATTTTATTTCTATCAAACTATTTTACAATCGTTGGTTTTCGGTCGGACAATATTTTTTGAATTCTCAACACTATTCAATATGTAGAATGGTCCAGGTAGGCCCCAGGAAGTCCCCTAAATTTAGTATCACATATACCTTTTAATTTAAAAAGAGAGCGATAAGCTGTACTTTCACTCTCACTACTGTAATGAAAATGGTTCCCATCTATTTCTACCTAATACCAAACGTCTAATTCGGCCATACAATTTCAAAGAGATCGAATCCCGGTTGGAACAATTATTTTTAACATTTATTCGGACAGAATATCTAAAACGGTCCGAGTAGGCTTTAAATGGGTAGATGCTACATATGGTTTCTCCTTTTGCAGAAAATAGTCAATAAGATCTGAAACTGTTGCTCTCAACTCAACAACACATATAATTCCGATTTGTTTCTAAATGATACTAAAAAACTTAATCACCTAAACGAATATGGCAGATCCCATGGATTTAAGGGACGGTATGAAATCAGAACAGATATGTCACTAAAATACCAAATAGTTTTATCAAAAGTGAATATTTCTGACAAATCCAATCACCGAAAGGAGTTTGTTTACAAGGACAGTTCAGCAGGTGTAATGTAGAGATGTAAACATCTGATAAAAAGCACATCGACAAAAGCAAGCAAAAATACACGTGATGTGATTTATATTCTAGGGTCAGGAAAGTTTAGAGTTAAAAAAGAAAATAGCCAAAGAGATACATTATCGATGCGATCGTTCTCTTCTCGTGTGAAGATCTAGCCAGGGTAGCGTTTTCAATTTTGTTTTCAAGTATCTGAAGTACAATTCGAAAACATCTACAATTCCCATATATATATATATATATATATATATATATATATATATATATATATATATATATATATATATGTGTGTGTGTGTGTGGGGGGTGTTTGTGGATGTTTGCGTGTAAAACTTACGACATATATTTCCTATTCTTTATAAATCAAATCTTTTACAATTGATTTACCAACATATTTTTAAGAACTTTTTATAAATATCCACCATTTTAAAATATCAAATAAAGATATTTCATATAAAAATATCATATGAACATCAATTATCGACAACCAGATGCTGCAAAACATGTACATTTAGATGAAAAGCTGAAATGGCCGCACTGACCAAATCACATAATGGACATTTCGATTTGACAATACGTGACCAATTCAAGGAATGCTACTGCATCCAAGAACGTTTAAATTTGCAATGCAGGGTAAAAGGATGTTACTCAAATTTCAATATGTCAGTAAGTGTCGGCAATCGGTGTTGAAATGCTCGCGCATGGAAAAAAAGTATGTTTGCGTATGCACTCATTTGTGGGTGTGTGTGTACGTTTGTTCCAATTAAAGTATGAAAAAACAAAATAATTGCACAGATTGTTGTCTCACTGGATTAGTCAGGGTTGACAGTCGCAGGATTAATTCCTAGTCTGTTTAAATATCTCGTTGGGGAATTAATTAAAAAAAAAAAACCGAGAGGAAAAAAAATTCAGTTTAAGCCCGATTAACGACCTAATGAGATAGAAAGAGTGTTTAATAGGGTGATCTATTTACGTCAACACACACACACACACATGCACACACAAACACACACACACATATATATATATATGTATATATATATATATATATATATATATATATATATACATATATATATATATATATATATATATATATATATATATATATGTATATATATATACATATATATATATATATATATATATATATATATATATATATATATATATATATATAATTAAATAATTGAGTAATCCACAGGCAGCTGATCCCTTGTGCTACAAGTCTTCAGTGTGGCTATGGACCATCCAATATCCCATCCAATGCCACAAGATAGGATCAAACCCTCCGCTTCACACCCAGAGGTTTGCATTTTATCTCAGCCCTACGGTCAGTTGGGTTGAATTTAAATGATATATCTATTTATGCACACACACACACATACACGTACACACACACACACACACACACACACGCACATATAAATATATATATATATATATATATATATATATATATATATATATATATATATATATATATATATAGCCAGATTATGAAACAAAAGTTGTCGATTTGGGGAAATTCCTGAATATTCGGAAATTCCTTGAATTCCATAGATTTTACTCAGCGTAGTGGTAATGTGTCGCTAATTTGGCGAAATGTCCTTATTTTTGCAAAAGACATTCCATTTCTCTTAGTTTAATCACGCTTTTGATAGTGAAAAGAAATAGCTGTTCCATATTTTGATCGATTCAATAAATTGTTGATCGAAACACAACAACGCATTTTCTTTGGCAAAAAAAAGTTTCATGCATCCTCCCTATACTAAAGATTTGGAGCTGAAACATGGAGCATAACCAAAACATTGACCCTCAAACTATGAACCTTGAACCGTTTGCAAGAAAGAATCATTTTCAACTTCATATTTTAGATCACAAGACAACACTCTATATTTGCTTAGAAGAGAAATCAGTGATATAGGAACTATTTGAAAATCTCAAATTGTAATTGACTGTCTATGTTGTACGAATGTCAGACAACTGCTGAATGTCCTGACTCACAATATGGATCCAAGATATCATATGCCAGAATGCCACAAGTAAAATATGAGATGGCATGATGAATTCTAATCAGACGATTTATTCAACCCATTAAAATAACGATCTTTGTAAAATGATGCACGGTTTTTTAACCTTACTCGAACTTCCCGTCACTGGGGAAAGTAAAACGTTCAAAATGAAATTATTTAACTGAAATACTACAATTGTTGGATAGAATGATAATGCTTTCGACATTATTACACCATGGGATGGGAACAAACGTTGTATTTTCTTGTGATTTATATGAAATTCTGTCCATCCGTCCGTCTGTCTGTTTGTACTTGCCTACCGCCAAAACCATCGGATATGATTCAATTAAATTTTCTTTGAGTATAGATTCGACCCCTTGATAATCATTCTAACAAATTACTTTTCGAAAATCATCCCTAAAATATATATTCAATCAGGTTGATGATTATATTATTTAGTTTGATTTACAAGATGATAAAATGACTTCACATTTCTTTATTACGTAATAAAAGAAATTATTCTCTACATTCCTAATCAATTGTGAAAAAAATGACTTTTTTTTGTATTCTTTATTTAGGAAGAAGCAAGGAAATTTCCAATATGCCCCATATCGCAACGTTTATTGGTTGTACATGAACTCCTTGAATAGTGTGTTTTGTTTTTTTTGTTTTTTTTCTCAAGAAACGAGGCTCAGAGATCTGAAAATATGTAGATAATATGGAGGAAATTTTTATATTTCACAATCAAAGGTCAAAATAAGGGAGGAACTTTTTTTTCACCTTTGAAAATCTAATGAGAAACTCTTATTTCTCATTTGTAAGGGGCAAAATATGGCAGGATTTTTTCCTTTCACTTCTACGGTTAGGGTATATATTCTCACTCTCCGGGGTGAAAATCGAAGGTAGGTATGTCCTTCAATTTCTGGGGACCAGAATCAAAGGAAATTGTTTTTGTTAATTTTTGAGGGGGTTAAAATTTTCCACTTTTAGGGGTCAAAAATGGAAAGGATATATCTTTTCAATTTTGCTAGACAACATTGGGTGGGCAATTTAACTTTTTTTCACTCGTCACTTGTCAAAATAAAGAGCGATTCTACTTTCACTTATGATGGCAAAATTGAGGGCGTACATTAAGTTATCACTTTTTGGTGTCAAAGTCGAAAAAGAACTATTCTTACGCTTTCAAGAGTCAAAATTGAGGTTATTCCCTCGTTCTCACGTTTAGGGTCAGAATTAACTTCAAATTTACTATTCGCCCCATTTTCCAACATCAAACAAACTTTTCAACATTTGCACTATTAGACGTTAGTTCACTTCTCTTTAACATTAAACCCTCATTTTTAGCTTTAAAACCTTTTTTTTAACGTCCCCTATTTTTTAAACATCAGTCCTAACTTTCTCTTGCATTAACAACCCCCTTTTTATAGCTTAACCCTATTTTTCTCTAACATCGACGCTTTTTTAAAAACATTGGCCACATCATGACCTCTCCCTTGATATAAACCGTTTTTCACACTAGCATCCCCCATCTTAACATCTGTAGAACCACCTTTTGTTTGCACCAGCCCCATCTTTTTACATACCCCCCTATTTTCTGACATTGTTATCAATATAAGCTATCAGTTCAAATTTGAAAAAAAAGAAATTGACGCCATCTGACTCACACACACACGCACACACATACACACACACACACACACACACAAACACACATATATATATATATATGTATATATATATATATATATATATATATATATATATATATATATATATATATATATATATATATATATATATATATATATATAGTTTTCTCTTCAACTTTTGGACAGCAATTTATTCCACCCGTTAGTGTGACATTTTAGTCTAGTTTGTCGAAATCGTAAAATTACAAACAATCTCATCACTCAGCGAATGAAGGTAGATGTTTAGAGACAAGGTCGTATATAAACAGCACGCAGCACGTAGCGCTACTCATAGAAATAAGGTGATTCAGTGAAAGAAGACAAGCGTGATGGGAAATCTCTGGAGTGTCCAAAATCTCTTAGTGCCTAAAGCACGTGCTCATACCAGAGCTTATACGTAGGTAAGTATGTGTGAGGGAGAACAAAAAAAAAACAAACAAAAAAACCTAAAGAGCTGTTGGTTTCTTTTATTTACCTGAAAGTTTACTGATCCAATATTTTGTCTGAATATGTGCATATTTCCACATATGCATCACGCATGCAGGCACGCACCCAGACACATACACACACACACACACACACACACACGCACGCACACACACACACACACACACACACAAGCACACACCAGTAAGACAAGTGCCAATTTATATACCTGCATTTTTATGGATAAATATCTATGTACTTATTCGTGTATCCATGCGCATATTTATTCTGCAGAAGAAAGCAATCGTATTAGTCAGTTCTGTTTGATTGCAAAATTTTTCAGCTATCAAGAATGTTCAACATCAAAATTTTCAAACATTCTACATCAGACGTATCATGCGACTAGAACTCATTCAATTATTTTTGTCCTGGAAACCACTGATAATCATAATTGTGTCGTTTCGAAAAATTGCACATTTCAGCTTCAAAGGACATAATTCCATTGCACATTCAAAAATCCGTATTAGATCTGTGCTCAACTTACTGTTTAAATTTAAACTCAAATCTAAGTCAGAGACTGGAGTTCTTCCATCGTAACCATGATGACAAAAATAACAACTGATCTCAGCTTATCAATGGGAGTAAAGTTTCCATTTTTCCCTTTTCCAATCAATTTAAACGGACCATTTATAAATTATCATTCACTACGGGAATTTGAGATTATTGACTGAGCCAAATTATTGATTCGTACATTCCGGCAAATATGTTACGGATAGCTTATTTCAATCGAATTAACAAATGTATTTATAAAATACATATTTCATGAAGTGGTGTTAATCATGTATACAATAAACTATCAGGAGTGAAGATTGATCCTTCAGCATCTAGGCTTGTTTATTCATTCATAGAAAGCATTTGACCTTGTTTTAAAAATATTCATACAAACACCAAAGTGCTCTATTCCTATGGAAGAGCATTGTATAAGCATGAAGTTAACGAGTTACCTTACTTAAAGAGTCCTCAACCCTGAAGCATTCTATGAAATGGACCCATCAAACATCAGAAATTACATTATTTCATGTTATATCGCATTCTTGATTCTTATATATATATATATATATATATATATATATATATATATATATATATATATATATATATATATGTGTGTGTGTGTGTGTGTGTGTGTGTGTGTGTGTGTGTGTGTATTTAAACTGCGAACCCTGAAGTGCCGTACGGGGAGTGCTATGCAGCTCCTTTTTGCATGAAGTAAAGGTTTGACCATATGGATTTCAACAATCACTATGGAGCTAGAATATAAACATGTACTGGTTAAGTTTTATAAAAAAAATACGATATCGAAAACTCTTTCAATGGAAGATTGTGATTTCGGCATATCAAGTCGATAACCTTGGTATAAGATAATATTACAACACAATATCCCGACTACTTGGCAACTGGGGATTCTTTATGGTAATGACCGATGGTAATCATCGATGGCAAAAAAAATATTTTGCGGCGATTTCGATTGTTTATTATGAATGAGAAAAGGTATAAAGTCGATATGACTTTAAATATCTACCATTATTGACACACCGTTCTCCCAGCTAAATTATTCCTACTCTTAGTTTTATAGCATTACGACTTATACTTTTTAAAAAATCGAATTCATTGACTCCATTTTTTGTGGGAGGGGGATACTTTTATACATATTCATCTGATCGCATTTTAAAACATATACAGGGTCCAAATATTAGATCTACCAAACTATAACGAAATCTTGATCACTTTTGTTTAAATACAATGCTTAAATTTAAAGAGGGGAACGTTGTTGTGTAGCAATTCATCATCATCATCATCATCATCATCACCACCACCACCACCATCATCATCATCATCATCATCATCATCATCATCATCATCATCATCATCAGTCCTTTAACGTCCGTCGTTGGACAAAGACCTTCCCTATAATTTGCAACAATTTCATATCATGGATGTCACGGAACCAGTATCTTCCGAATTCGTCTAGTCTTTCAATCTTGTTATCTGTCAGCTTCAGTTCTGCATGTAATCTCTAGGATCCATTTTGTGACTTGTGATGTCCATTGGTAGTATTTTATTCCCGCAACATGGCCTGCCCATTGCCATTTAAGTCGTCTGATAGTTTTTTTTCATAATGTCTTGAACTCCTGTTTCCTTCCTAATATACCGTGCTGTCTTGTGATATCTGCAAGTGAGGTTGAGCATGATTCTCTCATCCATGAGTTGCATGTTCCTCAGTTTGTAGATCTATCTTTTGGTTAGGTTCCATGTTTTGGCTCCATAAGTGACTATCGGGAGAATGCATCAGTTGTATACTATTCTTTTTAGGATTATGATATCATCTGGTTCTTGGAAGTTGAGTTTGCTCGGATGAAGGTTTGCTGTCCGAAATTGATTCTTTGCTTAATTTGTTCGTCTTTTGAGAATATCATGGAGATCTGTCGTATTACGTACATGTAGTGGTCTACCTTGCCAAGTATTGTATCTTTGACTTTCATACATGATTTTATTCTCAATATGATTGCTGCACATGATCTTTGTTTCGCCAGAGTTCATGTATAGGCCGATTTTTTTTTTTTGCTTCCTTTGTTTAGTTTATCTAACATTTGTAGAAGGTCGTGTAGGTTCTCTGAAAAAAGGAAGATGTCGTCTGCAAATCTTAGATTGCTCAGATGCTTGCTTTCTATATTGATTCCTCTGGTTTCCCACTCAAGGTTTCGGAAGATCATCTCAAGAGCTGAGACGGTTCAGAATCTTCATGTAGCCTGACGAAGGAGTTGCAGTGATTAAGTAACTTCAAACAATCGATCATTGTAAATTGTTGTGAATATAGATATCACAATACTCCCATTAAATAAAATTTCTCGACTGGTATCATTTAAAATCATTCCCATTCAAAATTTTCAAGTCTTCAAACTCCCCAAACTCAAGATGGCCGACATTATGATAAGGGAGGATTCAGCTCCTTTGATTGTAGTATTTTTGAGGTATTGTAATGTAAATCAGTGTGACTATGTACGAGCTGAAGAATAAGAAAGCACATTAAATTATGATAAGATCTTGAATAGTGCTTTGTTGAAAGCTAACAAATTCCACCCGTCTATGCTTTTACATACCACGTGTTGATCAATTGGGAACATTGGAGAAATGAAGACCAATTTTTTTTCTGTCCAAATAGAAACAAATGCCCCTGCTAACTTGAGCTGAGTCCTGCTCTTGTTATTTCAAGCCATTACTGCTACAGCTGTGAGGGAACTCAATACAGTTTCTTGAAAGACGACAAATTAATATCAGCTTCTTTTCAGAGGGCCCCGTTGCGTGGTTCCGGTTTCACATTCTTTGGCGGAAGTTTGATTGACTGCAAAACGCCGATCAACTTTAGGAAAAGCTCGGCTGAATTAAAAATGACACACTCTTCAAGCCAGCAAAATGTCGGAAATGGACGACAAGACGATATAGAAAATCATCTTCGCTTGGAATAACGTTGAAAGACGTCAAGTTGTTTTGAGGAGGAAATTAAACACGGGTTTTCCGGGCAAGTTTGACGTGCCACAAAAAAAAGGAGAGATCGTGTTTTATTGATGACGATAGAATAAGCCGTCGGTCATGGAATCTTTTAAAAGTTAGTAGAATCTAGCCAGCCACGAAAATAGACGGTAAGTTAATCATAATGCAGAGAAATGCTAGCCGGAAGTGATTAACTGCATGCAGCAATATTTGCCTTCATGTTATCAGAAAATAAAATCAGAAAAACGAGCAGAAAGTCAAGAAAGGAGTCGGTTCTGTTCAAGTATTCATATTGTATTGTGACGTAGAATAGAAAATGTCAACCATCAAGCGGATATTAAAGACGATTGAATAAAACATTGGTTACAAGGGACGATAAAATCAGTTATTTTCGCAATCAAGATATTGTACAGATTTCATTCAAAAGGATATTAACGCCTGGAGCATATTTCAAAGTTCTTACATTAAAAAAATAGCTATTCGTTAAAGCAAATTGTTGATCAGGGGGTGTTTTAGAATTGAAAAGTATCATTTTAGAATAGACGCAATTCAGTAAATTCTTTTAATTATTTCTGTTCGACAAGATTAATGTTTTGACTGCTATGTCTTAGCAATCATACCAGTGAAAGTAAAAGAGATTTGAAATAACATAATCATTTTTTTCAAAATTTGTGCCCGATTTGCTCACAGGACATTGGAAAAAATGTTCTAATTTGTCCAGCGACTTGATTGAAGGAACGAGTAGGGATTGACCTACAATTTAGTTCCAAGGTTACGATTCAGAGATTCAGAGGGGGGAAGGTAAAAGGATTGTAGAAAAAATTGTAAGTGTGAATTTGAACACTTACGAAATGAAATTTCACCAAATCCACGAGAACAAGGTTAAAAGTTTTATGCATAGCAACTAAAGGTCTTTTTGAATCAAAGACCATGATTTGGACAAATTATACCGATAAAGTGTAAATAATAAATTATTGTCTGCACTCTGATGACGAATCTCTTCCTGTAAATGATGAAGCATATGTTTATGAGGGAAAAAAATTTTTTTACAGAAATTCTTTTCAAGCATAACATGATTTTTTGGATTGTCTATGAGGGAGTGATTTCACATTATAGGCTTAATGAATGAAAAATTTTGTTTGGAGCAAATTTTCTTCTGAGAAATGAATGTACTGAAAAATATACAAGTCGTAATAATCACTTTTTCCTATCCTATTCTTTGTGTCAGAGATGGTAAAAATAGTTCAATTGTGTCATAAGCAAGAGTTTAAACACTTGAATTGCTTCGGAAATATTTCCTCCTGAATTTACGATAAGAGTATTGAAAAAACAAAATCATATGTTCACCTTGGTAGCCGTGTGCAATAACTGTGTACTACATAGAAATCTATACATAAGTCTCAATGTATTTTAGAAATTGAGAAAGGAGGTTTGGCGGAGATTT
Source organism: Thysanoteuthis rhombus (assembly GCA_963457665.1). Taxonomy (NCBI): domain Eukaryota; kingdom Metazoa; phylum Mollusca; class Cephalopoda; order Oegopsida; family Thysanoteuthidae; genus Thysanoteuthis; species Thysanoteuthis major. Next base: position 55,484,407 of record OY735218.1, on the reverse strand, counting down.
TCATATCATTTTTTTTTTCAACGGAAACAAACGTTATGCATGCTTTCAGTGATGAATAGAGTCAGGCAATTTCCTGTGTATCAATTGAATTCTAATTCTTTGAAGCTCAGCGATGTTAAAGACGAGTACTTCTTGAAACTAAGTCTAGAATCATAAGCATCAGAATCTTCATTCTCGTACATGCGGTGGTGGACTTATGGTACGTTATCTGATAGTAGAGAAAGAATACAGTAGAGAGACCTGTTGTTGGGGTGTTTTTTATGGCGGGGGATGGCGGGGGACGGCGATTTTTTTCATGAAACCAAACTAATTTCGATAGTATCTTTTCAAGTTGGCCACACTATCGAAGGGTTTTGATTTGCCAATGAGCACATTTAAAACAACAAGAAAAATGTTCAAAAAGTTGGTGTGAATTGAATAATGAACGAATAATGGCCATCAAAAGCCTTGAATACAGCAAGCCACGTATAATTGTGGCTACCTATTCAATTCAAAATAATAATAAAAACCTTACATAATGGTCCTGCAAAAAAATGTTTCTATGGGTTAAGAAATCATCCACCATTATTCGTGGTGGATCATCATTATCACGATAGTATACCACATGACCACAAGGCATTTGTCATGGTATTAGAATTAAAAAGCAATTTCAAATAGTTTTTTTAAGTGGAATGCTTTCAGTCTTCACCAGCTGACACATTATTCTTTGACCAGGTGTAAGGAGATTTCAAGCTGGCTGCACTGTGTTGTTGTAAGTTAGTTTTGCAGACATAGACGATTGTAGTGAGTTCCATCTTCAATCTCGAAAAACTGTTAAGAATGTTTACCTTTTGTGAAGCTCAACCTATGACCTCATGAATCATTTGGAAAATGAGCAAATCCTTTCAAATGCAATAGTGGTACCTAGGCACTTGTTTACACGTCAGTATATATGCATATTCATGTGTGTATTTTTATATATACACGCATATAAATAACATAATACATATATACATGTATATATATGTGTGTGTGTGTGTGTGTATGCGTATGAATGTATATATATATATATATATATATATATATATATATATATATATATATATATATATGTGTATGCGTGTATGCGTGTGTTTTTGTGTGTGTATATGTGCATGTGTATTTATAGATGATAGAATGAACATATAATAATACGTAGAGGAATAGATGTTTACTGATTGGCCGAGATGAATATAAATTACAATGAATAAATCAATAAAATGAATAAATAAACGAACCAAAATAAATTTGTATCGTTGTCATCATCATTGTCATCATGTTATCGTCCGTCATTGGATATAGATCATTCCCAGGACTCGCCAAATCTCCCCATCATGGGCGTTGTGTTGCCAAACCTTGTTTAGTCTGTTGGCATCTCACATTCTGCCAGTATCGATTTTTCATATCAACTCTGGGAACCCATGACACGCATTGTGATGTCCAGCAATCCTCTACCAAGCTTGAAACCTGACCAGCTCAACGCTTTTATTTTTTTATGGATTCAATTATGTCTAAGACTCCTGTTTCTTCTCTAATATTGTGTATTGTCGTGATCTACGCAAGAGATGCTGATCTTGGTTCTGTCATGCGCTCTTTGCTTAGTTTTCCGATTGAGAATCATAGGTTCTAAAATTGTCCCATATTTCAGATCAATGAGAAACTATCGAGAGGATGTGTTCATTGCAAACTTTATTTTGAAAGATTGAAGGGATTTTCTTTTCTTTTTTTTTTGTAGGTTGGGCTCGCTCTATTGAATGGTCGTTACCCTGAAGTGATTTTCATTCAATTTTTTCTCCTCGTGTGGATTCCTTGGATATTTGTCGTCATAGGTAGATGTGGTGATCTGCTCTCCAGTTTAGTTTTTTCAATTTGATTAGTGTGTGTTTAATTCCGACATATTTGTTGTAGGCGTTTGTTGGTCATATGAAAGCCAAATTTTTTGCTTTCTTCAGTCAGATCTCAAATTAGTTGGAGGTCCTGAAGGTTTACCTATAAGAGAGGTAATGCCGTTTGCAGATCTGATGTTGCTGATGTATTATGGATAAATATATAGGCACATAAATATATGTATAAAAAGACATTGAATGAGAATTATGAAATATCATACAAGAACAGCATACAATATCGCTTATAAACGAATATTTCATACTATTTTCTAAATATAAAAAGTTTTCTTTTAAACCAAACATACTGGAATTTTGCAAAGTTTTAGTGGAACATTACACGATCAAAACAGTTATTATTATGTTAATTTTTGTCTTCAACTGTGTATTTACTTGTGGGCGATGCAGTAGCTTAGAAGCAATTGTGAACACATACTAACCAATTGATAATGTCATGATGTTTGGAATTCAGTGATATCTAAATGCATGCCAGTGCGTATTTATTCAAATTTGAACATGTTTTTATAAAATTAAAAACGCTTGCAAGGTGTAGAAAATGATAAATAAGTTCTGTCTAAAAGGTTACAAACCATTAGACATTGATGAAAAATAACTTTCTTAGGATAATATCCCCTTACTTGCATTCAAATCCATCCCGTTCTGGGACCTTACAAACCTATTTTATTTTATTTTCTATTTGAAAAAAAGCAAAAACAAACAAACAAAAAAACAAAACGATTCATTAATTCCTTCTCAGGAACACCAATTGCTGCTGGGTAGCATTCTCCTTTACTTGGGCACAGTGTAAAATTGAAAAAAAGCCACAGAGGATTAACTGTCATTGGCGATATGTTATCTTGCCAAATAACCTGAATGGAACGATAAATATTGATATAATCAGTCAATCTTGATGTGACAGCCACTCGGTACACAAGCTCATTGGCGGCCTAGTTATCCTTTATCATCCTTTTGAAATATGCACATTAAGATCAATCCTTTTTGGTCACAATGCTTCAACAAAGCCACGCAACCAGTTTCCGAGATATTTGAAAAGGCTCGATATGTTCCAGAAAAACCTTATACATCCACTGTAACATGTTAGAAATCTTGTAAATGATGTTTTAACCCCCGAAAAGGAGATTTCTGACTGACCAAACTATAGCGGAGTTGGGTTAGTTTAACCTTTTCTTTACTTCACTTCGATTTAAACATGTCTTAGAGCGCTGCAGATCTTTCGACCTCTGTTCCTATGTCATACACATATCGACATTTGACTTTCCCCGCAACTCCCAAATGGATGATTTTCACCCGGATACCAGGATTTGTATCAGAAGTGAAGTCTTGCGAATGAAGGTTCGACATCAACTGAGAAGTGAAGAAATATTGCCGATCGCCATCAAAGAGAAAATAGGTTGCAATTTCCGACTGGACGCTGATGTGTATTTGGTCTTTTTAACACAAGGTTATTGGGTCATTTTCCATATAATGTAAATCTCGTTTCTCTTCTTTTTGATAAAAGGAAAACGGTATATTCAGCATGGAAACTTTTCATCTCATAAGTTCTAATTTGGACGTGTTTCAAGCATCGCTTTTTGGATCCAATGTTTATTTAGTGGACGAGTTATCAAACTTTCGGCATACGTCGATCTTTACCCTTTTCTCCCTATACTTGTACGCATTAGTTCTTCAGAAGTCTTCCAAGATGCTACGTACTTGTCAAAGGGATCACTATTTGCTTGGTAGTTTATGAGAATCTTCTGAAGAGGTTTGTGCATGAGTAGAGACCATATCCAAAGCATCAAATATCATGGAGAATTTTGAAAAGGTATTCAGAGAAAGCATCATGCAACACATGGAATCAATTTTATTTTCCTTCTTGTTTGTATCATTTAACAGAAAGTTGAAAATACTTACTTTGATATGTCAATCAGTGCCGTGAAAAATGACAGCATATATGAAAGATCTTTCATGCAGTAAATGAAAAGACAACGTGGGTGATAAGTATGAATATCAGTATGCTGGAATAAAATTTTGGTCATCGACTGCTGGAAGGATTTTTATTTAATTTGTTTAAATTTGGCAGTCTATGTTCTGTGTATATCGTGATAGAATAATGAGTTGGGCGTAGGAGACAAAAGTTAATATACACATACACGGAGCGTGTTTTACTTGAGTAGATTTTTGTAGGAATCTTTGTGGGATGTTATTATACAAAGAGGAGGGATGTCTTGAACACGATATTCCATGTTATTTCATGGTACGAGTAAAAGAATAATGCGACCGAGAAACGGAGGTGTGTTACACGGGGAAGAATTCCCGTTAATTTCAGGAGCAGAAAAAGAAATTAGAATTGATATTTAAATTTCTGACAGCAGAAGGAGAGCAAAGATAGAGGAAGACACAGGAGACCATGTTCGGCTAAACAGCTCAATATCCTATCCAGGAAAATTCGCTTATAATTTCCGTGTAAAATATGTTGGCCTCCTGAACTCTTCTTGCTCGCAGGCCTTAAGTTTGTTCGGGTTTTTTTTAAAACTTTTCCTAACAAAATCATTTCTTTTTTGGAGGAGTGATTTTTTGAAAAAGAAATTTTTGAACAAAAAAACACATTGATACATGATACATGCTTGAAAAAAGGGATGTTTGATGGGGGAGGAAGTGGAGAGGGTGACAGGGATGTTATGTGCATGATTGATGAATGCAGAGACCAAGTAAGTGTACTTCAACAGAATATATATATATATATATATATATATATATATATATATATATATATATATATATATATATATATATTCTAAATTGTGTTATATTATGTGGGTTAGAGTTAGGGTTAGGGTATCCTACCTGTCACAGATAAGGTAGCCCCTTCAACTCAGTGATGCTCTTCTCATTGAGCTAAAAGGACACTGGTAATGCAATAGGTCAATGGTATGAGCATCGCTACGTAGAAAAGGCCTCCTCATCGGTGGCAGCTTTGATACCTACCACAGCTCAATTTTCTTTAATTGTTCATTATATTTTGGTTGTCTTGGGTGAGTAATACATAAACCGAGTAACCACTGTTGATCATTTCAAAAAAAATTTCGATCAGTTACTTTTGAGATTTTCCGAATATTGCTCACAGTATTGTGCCAAAATCTCTGACAGTGAAGTTGACCTTCCGATGAGTTACTTAAGGCACCAAAGATAACTTTGATCCATTGTTTAATATATCAATTCATCTTATATCAATTTGCAACCTAATTATTTCAATTGCATCAAAAATGTTCAAATCAATAGCAAACATAAAGGCACTGACAGATTGATGAAAACCGGTTCCAGTTGCCAAGTCAAGACACGGTCGGTAAAGAGAGAGACAGAAAATACACGGAAATTCAGTGACACAATTCATAGAACTTTACGTGATCACAACATGTTTTTGCATGACTCATTGGTCATTTGTTCTTAGATGGAAAACTGCAAGCTGCTTTTGATTGAAATGAAAAATACTTTTCAAAGTCTTTTGACGCAAATAGGTTCTAATTTGATATTGAAGAATACGAGTTAAGGCTAAAACTTTTGATGCTTTTACTGACATCAGTTGAAAGTTTTTCCAGTCATTTCTATGCTCGGGTATTGTATTCAGTTCATTATAGAATGCAGCTCATTGAAATATGTATAATTGTTGAACATTAACACACACACACACACACACACATATATATATATATATATATATATATATATATATATATATATATATATATATATTTATATTATGATAATAATGACAGGAAGTTGTGTTTATGATAAAAGGGCTTAATATTTCTAAATAAATCGAGCTAGTTTAATAAATATTCATTGATTCCTCATCATTATTTTTTCACGCTTCCTGTGATTATCAAATGAGTTATCCTGCACACACATATCTATCTATCTATCTATCTATCTATCTATCTATCTATATATATATATATATATATGTATATAAAAAATCAACGCTCCCCTATTCATTCTTTAAGTGAAGTAACATGCTCATTTTAATTTTATTCAATGCTCCTCCGTAGAGCACTAAGGTTGATGTGAAATTCATGCGTAAATACATATACTGCTTGAATTCAACCTTACTGACCGTCTAGTCTCTTGAAGCAGAGGTGGGTTACCGGCCTCTGGGTCTGAAGCAAAGGTTTCAATCATACATGGTGGTACTGGATTGGATAATGGATGGTCTTTGGACGCACCGAAGATTTGTGATACAACAAAACAGCTGTCTGTGGATGACCAATATATATATATATATATATATATATATATATATATATATATATATATATAGATAGATAGATAGATAGATAGATAGATAGATAGATAGATAGATAGAAAAGGAGAGTGTATCATTCAATCTGAACAACAAAAAATGATTTGATTATATGAGTGTTGATTCAATTCAAGTTGTCTTGGCCAAATGATACATTCTGTGGGTAAGAACAGGAAATCATTTCAAATAAGAGGTTCAATATAATATAACACAACTTTTGACCATTCAGTCAGATCACATGTATCCATTTATTATATATATACGATGAATATTTCAAACACTAGAAATAAAAATCTCCCTCTTTTTCTCTCTCTCCCCCTCTTTCTCTCTACCTCTCTGTATATATATATATATGTATATATGTATATATATATATATATATATATATATATATATATATATATATATATATATATATATATATATATAATGCACAGTACTGATCTCACTTATTGCTGTTTTATTCGAAAATAAGTCTCTATCGTCATGTAGTTTTCTGACACTGACCACTGACGGTTCAATGTTCACCGAAAATCTTTTTATAAATGCATTCAATTCTTCGGAATCTATCAAAATTTGATTAACTACTGAAATCAATCAACGTTTGTAGTTGGATTTTTGGAAATTAAACTCAATCAATTCGTTGGAAATTCGTAATTGAAACAGAAATAAAAAAACGCTGTTTATAAACAACAGATTCACTGATTTTTTAGGGTTATTTCAGTCCCCAGGACGCTGTTCTCAGTGACTCTTGTTAAAGGAGTTTCAATTTTTTTCCGGATTCTACCATTCAAGGATCTAAATATCCCAGATTCTAGCGTTTGTGATTATCACTTTGGGGATTATCATCGGCAACCGGGTGAAGCAATGTTTTAAGGTGACTTGTATGAATGTATCTCTTTTCTCTTGAATGACAACTAGATAACCTCATTGTGAAACATGCGCATAATATTGTAGAAAACCCGATGGAGTCTATGTATGCATCCGTATTAATCTACAAGTTTTCATAGCAGGGTCTGTGAGGAATAAACTTGTATTTAAAGCAGCTTATTGTAATGCAAGAAGGAATACAGGAACGGATTTATATAATACGATGGGAAGTATTCCTCCGTTGACTTTTGGTTTTCGACGTTCATAAAGGATTACAGCAGGAAAGAAAAAATTCGGTAACCTGTCAAAATGATCCAAACAAGATTTTCCTCAAATGCCACGCTTAATATTAACGAAATCTGAGATTATATCAGGGTCCAGGATTGATACTTTTTTTTTTAATTGTGTCTCCCTAAAGGGAAACCTTTGAAACATACAGAGATTGGGAATCTTGGCAAATCTTTCAAGCTTTCTTCCCGTAAAGATGTCATTGAAACTGATCGAAAGATTTTACATCTGGTGTAAACACAACACATACATAAGTATCTTTTCCAAAGGTGAGTGTCTATGAAGTGCAGCCTGACATAATAGCCAAGCTTTTACGATTATTTCCCGTCTGTGTTGCCGATTTGGATATTTGTTTAATCAAAATTTAGATCTCATACCAATTTTGATGATTTATATCTCAATGTATGACTTGAATTTTGGATAAAAGCTCTATAATCTGTAATTCTTTATTTCTATTAGATTTATAAACATCCAATGGTGAAAAGAATGGAAACACTATGCTGCAATACCTTGTATACCGGCAAATATATCGGGTGAATGCAAAGTTTCTACGATAGCCAGTTGTTGAGTGAGACTGGTGCACACCCATACACACATACACACACATACACTTATACACACACACATACAAACACACACGCATCACAATTATCAGCGTCCTTTGTTGTATATAAACCTTCAAATTTCTTGAACCTCAGTATGGACGTTGCAGAGCAAGTGCCTTTTGAACCTGTCTATATTTTCAAACATTTTCGTTTTTTGCCGGCCACATTTATATTTCGTTCCATAATTGCATGAGATTCTTCCAATACAAGCAACCCATTGTTATTTGGGTTTATGTTTTAATATCTCTGACTCCTGGTATTTTGGAAAAAAATGAGCTGTCTTGTGATCTCTCCATGCGATTTTGATCCTGACTCTCTCTTGAGATCGTTGCAGTTCCGGGATCAATTTTTTCATATGTAGTTACATTATGTAATAAGATCTGGTGATTACTATTCAATAATCACTTTCGTCTATTTGACACCAAATTGTTAACTATGAACCATTGTCATATTTGACTGAGTCTGAAAAAGCCTAACCTTCATTACAGAATTAATGAGACCCAGGTTGTAATTGAGGCAGGACTCATCATCATCATCATCAGTCTTTTAGCATTGTTGGACATAGACCTTCCCCAGGATTTGACACACTTCCCTATCATGGGCCTCACGGGGCCAATACTTCTTGAACCTGTCTAGCTCGTCTCTCCATCTGATACTTAGCCGGCCTCGGTTGCCCATATGGTCTTGGGGGATCCATGTCGTGAGTAGCAATGTCCATCGATTGTCTGCCATTCTTGCAACATCGCCAGCCCACCACCATTTGAGATTTTTAATGGATTCTATGATGTCTCTGACTCTTGTCTTTTTCAGATGCACTGTGCTGTCTTGTGGTCTGTCCATGTGAGGCCCAGCATTATACTCACATGTGCACGTTCCATGGTTCTCAATTTGTAGGTCTGTCTCTTGGTTAGGTTCCATGTTTCAGCTCCATAAGTGACTATTGGGAGGATGCATTGGTTATACACTCTCCTCTTTAAGAATAATGGGATCATCTTATTTTTGAAGGTTCAGCTAGCTCTGCCAAAGGCTTGCCACCCTAGTGTGATTCTTCGCTTGATTTCTTCTTTTGAGGGTTTCACGGAGATTCGTTGTCCTAGGTAGATGTAGTGGTCTACTTGCTCCAGTTGTGTGTCCTCATTATTGATCTTAGTGTTTTTATCCCGGATATGGTTGTTGCACATAACCTTTGTCTTGCTGAAGTTCATGTGTAGGCCGACTTTCTTGCTCAATTCATTTAGTAGCAAAATAGGTCCGAAGATCGAAGTGGTGCCTCAAAAATGTCTCTAAACATATTTTGATATATTTTTACTGGTCAGGGCTATAATTGATAGAATAAACAATGTTTGTACTCTATGTGAGCGTCAAGTCCGCAATCAAAGCAGTGTATTATTTGCAAGTTAAGACCATGAATGCAACAGGACAATTATTTGATTTTATTTTCAAGCGTCAGGGCTGTAATTAAGGCAACAAATGCTGATGACAAGGATCGAACACTTTAGGGGATCTTCAGCAAATACTTTTTTATAGGTAAAAGCCTGATATATGTGACCCAAGGAATATATGCTTTTTTTCAACTTGAATGGAATGTGACTGCAAAGTTTAAAGTTTCTAATAAGGGTGGTTTGAACTGACAAGAATTGAGAAGAAAGAAAAAATACAAAATGGTGAGGATAGAGCAAGTGAAACGCACGTGGGCATGAAATGACATCAAGGAATCTCTTTTCCTCCCCCTTCTCCCTCCCTCTCTGTCTGTCTGTATGTCTGTCCGTCTCTCTCTCTCTCTCTCTCTCTCTCAATCATTCTTCCTTGTCTGACTCATTGCGACAAAAACGTCGAATCTCCAAGACTTTGATTATATATAACGATAAAACAACCCAAAGAAGTGTTATGCACTGGCCCCATGAATGTTTCATTCGGCCCTGAATGAGTTGATTGATATAAAAAATCAACTTCTCTCCATCTGTCTATCTATCCATCTCTCTCTCTCTTTCTCCCACTCTCTCTCTCTCTCTCTCTCTCTCTCTCTATATATATATATATATATATATATATATATATATATATATATGATAGCTCCAATAAACAAAGATATGATCACCAGGCACATAGCAGAATTTCGTGAGTTCTCTGAGAAGCGACCAATATTTTCCTTCTATCACAATGTTTGTTCCAATGGATCTTCCAGTAGAGCGGCCATTCTGAATGATGAAACATTGCATCCGAACGAACGGGTTCAAAAATTCAGATCTTTGAAAAAAAAACACAAAAGTGGATGATATGGGGAAAAAAATCAAGACATCCTTCGTTAGACACTCGTGACACTTTTTGGCGGGAATAATCAGTTTTAACATCTGGATATTCAATACTTTTAATTTTTCAATAGATAATGAGTTTTGTTCAGCGTTTTTATATGTATATCGTGTAGGTCCTGTAGTCATGGAAAACCCTCCTCCAAATCTTTGTACGCAAAGCAAAGCCGTTCATCGATGAATATATATTTGTGAACTAGAATAGTTCGCACACTTATAAACGAATTCTTATTCCGAATATATCATGATTATCATTAATCGAAGAGGAACTTTCTGAAAGTTAAGTTTTGGAGAGCATTGATAACATCTTTCTTGCTGCTAGACTTAAAAAACTTGTCTCGCTATCTTACCGACATTGAAGCTTGTTTAGTTTTCTGTTTGTTTCTTTTTTTTTCTATATTACCAGTCATTCTCATAACTGCATTGATTATTCACACTGTAATCCAATTTTCTGAATAATCAAGTCAACTCAAGCTTATCATAGGAAAAAGGAGGAGAACAACCAAGATATTCCTATTGTTGTAATAATGACTCAATTAGACTTCTATTCTTCACCTTTCTTCGTCTTCTTCGTCTACTTCGTATTATTATTATTATTATTATTATTATTATTATTATTATTATTATTATTATTATTATTATTATTATTATTTTGCCAGGTGGTTACCACTTGAAGTTGAGTGACAGCAAGTCTTGTCATGTCTCCAGCTTTCCTCTCCGCGCTGTACTGTGGTTTCCATTTATTATCGCTGAAAACTGAGAGACAATGGGACTGTTTGGGTCTTCAACCATCCTCTGATCCAATCTCTCCCTCGCTTATCACAGCAGTGTGGTGGCTCATACCCCAACCACTAATTGGTTAGTTTTCCCTCCTCCTTTGTTTGGCCACTGCTAACCGTTGGGGTCGTAGATCTCATATTTCCAGAACTTTCCTCAGTATCTGATCAGTCCATAGTCATGTCGTGGTCTGCACAACCTCAATCCTTCCTTTTATCTGGAGTTCCTCCAATCTCATCTTCAGTGTCTTTGATACGGTTTTCAGTGTTCCTTTTATTATTGGTACAACCCTTCTTCAGTTCTTTTGCCGAATCCCGGTATTTTCCCTGTTTTACACTCTCTTTCCTCTTCACTCCTTGGTCTGCAGGCTCAGCCACGTGTATAATTTGGCAGGTTCTGTGATGGTGATGATGATGATGATGATGATGATGATGATGATGATTATTATCATTATTATTATTATTATTATTATTATTATTATTATTGATATCATTATTATTATTATTTGCATTTGCATTTGCATTTTGCACCAGTTGCCTGGTGGTCAACGTTTATGACTGGGTGACAGCAAGTCTCTTAGAACCTTCAGCCCTCCTCATCACGCTCTCAGGGTCCACTGCAGTACTATGAATTGCACTTACATATCAGTTGCCAAATGGTATGTACCACCTCGACTTTTTATTTGCTGTTATGTTATTGCTAACAGTTGTCCGTAGTATACCTCAAATTTCCCGTATTCTGCTCTGTATATGTCGGGAGTCAAGTGTTTATTGTGTGGTTTCAATCCTTTCTCCTATCCCCGATTCCTCTTTTCTCATTTTCAGCATCTTTGGTTCCGTTCTAATTGTTCTCACTATGATTGATAATATCTTGAATTCCATTTTTTCTTTACTTTCTTCACTTATCCTGATTTTTTCCCAAACTTTTCCCTCTCTTTTCCCTCTCTTTCCTATTTATTCTATTATCTACAACCACAGACACGTATATTATTTAGTAGGTTCTCCTCTCTTTGTTCACCACTACCAGGTCTGGGATTTTCAGTTTGGATGTGATGGTCCTGTTGGATGTCAAAGTCACAGAGTAATTGGAGGTTTGGAACTGTCAAAAGTTTTCCAATAAAAATCGAGGACCTGATGGCAAGATATCTCAGTAAGAAGTGCGATCTCACTTTCATCACTATAAGTACAAAATTCACGATTCTGATTTTCTTGATATTTGCCGTTGCATGCTTATTTTGGTAAGTTCTCACTCCTCAATATGTTCATTATTTGCAGCCTTCCCTTATTTTCAGATAAAATTTTGGGTGGTGTATTTGTTTGCACGATTGAATGTAAAACGTTTGCACAATTCCATACCAGACAATTTTCCAACCCAAGTATATATTCTTTTGTTGTCGCTCTGATTTTTTCTTTGGTGCATTTAATTTGATCGTGTAAATTCTCTACCAGATTACTCTCTTTCATTCTCATTCTCACTGCCTCCCCCTCTCTATCCCCCTCTCACTATACATACATATATACATAAATATATATATATATATATATATATATATACATATATATATATATATATATATATATATATATATATATATATATATATATATATATATATATATATATGTGTGTGACGCAGAACATTTTTATGAGTTTACTTTTTTTGTTTCTTAAGGTAAGGCTCTTATTTTACGTTTCTGTCTTAATGCTATTATTCGTCGCAAAACTGGAACTGAATGAATAATAAGCACTTTAGGAATGTAATTAGTTGATTACTGTTTTACAACAGCCTTGTACAAATTAAATCAGCTTTTTAAAATTTATTAAGTAATGATCACTGTTGTTTCACTTTGTGCCATGAAATGTTTGCTTGCAATTACTTTTTACAAATCTTTTCCAGAGAATGCATGAAACTAGTTTTTTTCCTTGTTTAGTTGATGTGAAATTTCCAGGATGCAATAGCGATAATGTTGAACAACTTCAAAATGTCGTGGCTCTTATAAAGGAAGATCCAAAATGAAGAACGTTTGAATACAGGCTGAACACTTTGCTTTTGCTGTAATTTCAGGACAGAAATGATTTAAACAGTTTCAATCCAAACAGTGAATAAAAACTCCATTCTTGAACATGTTTTACATATCGAGTGAGAATCATATCGACCAAAAGACCAGCTGTTTCCAGCTTGAAAAATTGATCAATTGTAATGACATTTCAAAGTGTTTAGGAAGATATTACGTTTTTTTTGTGCCGAATATTCTCTTCTCCAGCCTCCAAAATCTGAGTGTTATTGGGATAGTCGTCGTAATTTTTGTTAACCATAACATGGAAACAACCGGAATACTTAAACTCTATCACCGTTTTCCGTTATAAAGCGATTACGAAAATAACCCATTGGGCAGTCCTTCATAGCTCGAGCTATTTATAGCCGTGACGCAATCCCGTTGGGGCCTCATATCATGGTTGA
>OY735218.1:55460897-55465897 GCA_963457665.1 Thysanoteuthis rhombus | reverse complement strand
TAAATATGTGTGTCTTACGCTGAATTAGTTTACCATAAGTGACGGCTACATCAAGCACGCTCTTATCCATTGCTGTATCTTTCAGCCTAATTGATTCTATGCATGACTTCACTTAAGTAAATAGATTGCTTTCTCCGTTAATGTGTCCTTAAGCCAAGCCAAATGTACTTCGCATGTGCACTCGGTCGATAGGATACGCGTTATAGCCTTCCTCTCAAGCGCAATTTGATAAGGAGACGTCGACTCAACGAGGGACCCAAACAGGAGAGCCAATATCTCCGCCCGGCTATTAAGATGCGCAGTCGTTTTACCAGCGCACATAGACCTATCGTCAACTCTATACTTCCCTTATGTTAGGGATAAATACAGCCTTTATGTGAGAGTCTTATTAAAGACGACGTCTCATTTGTTCAGGGAGATCTTGTTACGATTCCTTGCGGCAAGAGCTAAAGGTGAATTCAACTCCTCAATTGGGGACTGGTTTTCCGGCCGCTTGATCATCACTTACACTGTATTGGCAAATCCTTGAAGACAAGGAATCTCACCTTATAAAACATTAAGGGCAAGGGCAGGTGATCCATTGATTACTTTTTTTTTCTAGAAATTGCTGTAAACTCTTAATTGTGCACTGGACTGCATTGCAGTTTCAGTAAAATTTAGATCTTCACGTTGTTGATCTGCTACCATCAACCCAAAGACAGCTTACATATTGTTGTTAAAAGATTACGATTTACTTGCTATTTGGTGAAGTATTGGAATCATACCTTTCCCAAGGACAGTTGTAAAAGTGAGCATAACATTCCTCGGCCCAAGTCACTCTCATCAATATTGTTCTCCGTGCTTGGCATCATTATCCCAACCAGCAGCTCCTGATCCAATCATGATTATGAACAGAGAGCTTTCCTGAAAACAGGCCATTTTCATCCTGACCCTACCACTCACTGGTTTTTCTCATCTTAAACCAACTTTATAATCATAGAGACATTTACAAAAAAACAAACAAACCCTGGACCCTCTTTCCTTGGACCCTTCTCACTTCAGACCACATCTTATTCCCACACAGATATAAACAAATTCAAGTCCTCTCTAACTAAACGGCACAGAAATCTCCTCACTTCATTCCTCAAATCCAAAATATGTAAAGAGCATTCAACCTCCTTTGCAACCACTACAAAAGTCTCTGAATAAAGTAACTGATAATCATCGAAATGCATTACAACACGTCCATGTAAGAATTAATATTTTAGAATTGAAGCCCCTGTTTATATTTCTAAAATCTGAATTGTCATTTACCAGCATTCTCCAGAATTACATCACTTTTACTCATCAAACATGACAGAAGCTTTTTGAAATAATATTGACATATAAACGACAACTGATTGAACAAGGAAATTTGAAAAAAGCCAAACGCTGTTAATTACTTCATATATAAAAAGCACCGTTCATGTTGAAAAAGTAATGACATATAAAAAAAAACCGTGAATTATTTATATTATGAAGAATTGTTGAGAATAATTCGCAAAATTTCAATAAACATTGTATTCCCAACTGAAAGATGTTCTGAGTTTTTCTGAGAACGTGGCGTTCCAGTTTGCGAAGTATAGAAATATGTTTATTTAATACTGGGAGAAATTGTTGAATCTAATTTGATTTATGAATGAACAATATATTTTCAGTTGTGTTGCTGTATGGAAAGATTGCTTGAAATGAACTTCAGGTATTTTTTGACAACACCTAAGTGAAATGCGGGAATATAATTGGAAACCCGACATATTCGGTACGTGAGGCTATTGTAGACAGGAATATAAGGAAATATTCGGAAAATTAGGAAAAAGGTTTGAAGTTCTTTCAAAAAATGTTTTACATTGTTTAGGTTGAAATGTCTCATTTGCTCCAAGTGTTTTTTCGTCTTTCATCAATCAAAGACAGACGTTGTTACAGACGCAGGTTACAATCGACCCTTTGCAATCCTAGGTGGCTCCCTCAATGCCCCCTCTATTTTCCTATTCGTATATTGGGTTCAACATCTCTGGTAATTACTTAGACAGATTTTTCACGTCATACAATATTTTCACATGTGAAAAGTAAGATTGGTCTCTGTTTTACTGTGAACATTCCATCCAGAATAAATCATCTAAATATCTGAATATTTCGTCACTTTTATCTTGATCGAAAAGCTAATAAATGAATCAATATTTCTCTACCAATATTTGCCTGTAATGTTTACATTTTATTTCACTCAATTAATGTTCCTTTTTACAGTAATCCAGGACTAGAGAGCAAGTATATTTTCTGTTTGTATATTTGATCAAACATTCTTCCAAATCAGATTCCGGGAGTTCAATGGATACAGTATTTCAAAGCTTGAACGGTAAGAAATTCTACGTATTTTCCTGAAAACATGGCGTTTCGTTTTGCAATGTGCAGAAAAAAGGCTTAACAAATATTGAATAAGATTCTGCTTAATCTAATATGACTTATAGATGAATATTACTTCATCTGTTGTCTAGATGCTCGGAGAAGGTTGTGGAAAATGAACGGAAGATATTTTCCTGATTTCGGAAAAACGTGAGGACTACGTTGGAATCCTGACTAAACATACGTGCGAGACCATTGTGGATGGAAAAATAAAAAACAACTCTATGGAAGTGAGCCAGAGATATGCTGCTCATTTAAAAGTTCTTCACATTGTTTACGCTAAAATTTCATTCTTATTTGATTTACATGTTTTAAATCACTTCCGAGGTCTTCTTTTTTTCTAATTCATTGGTGTCCTGTCTCAAAACGCATTCCTCTTTTTGGCACCCCAGGTTTCATCAATTTCTTTCCTATCTCGAATCGTCTTACCGTAATCTTTCATTATTATATCTTATAATATATGTTCCTGACTGAAATCCTTCTGTAATTCCCCTTTAGACGAACATACTTCCCTCTAAAAACCACTCCCCAGGGAGAAAAATGATATTGATATTTAGCTTCGTTCATGTGATGTTTCCTAAACCTTGCAAAGCAATAACTTGAACTGAGTCTTCAAACCCAACTATAAACTGAGAATACGAATATATTTGAGGGTAGAAAGACTGAATTTACTTCCAATGCTCATCAAATACATATTCCTGATTAGGAAATTATGCTACACACGTCCATACTTTTTAGAGAGAATAAACTCTCAAGAAATATAATCCCGTTCAATGACTTATGTGCATGCATAAACACATCCTATTTGGAACAATGCTATGCAATTACCCGATTAGATGATTGTTTTAACGTAGCGTTGCTCTTCCCATTGGGCTAAACAGTCCAGTGGAAAGGCAGAGGCCCAGTTATTTTTTTTACATAAGTAAATTTCTAGTAGTTTTCTATAGTGATACGGTTGAACCACATGTTCACACACAGAAAACACCATATAAAACCTTTGCTCAGGAACCAGAGGCATAAGCTCTACCCCTACTCAACGCAGGACTGAGGGGTCGGTAGGACTGATTTGAGCAATATATTTAATTACGCAAAATTCCCTATCTACCAGAGTACCCTATACCAGCATTGCATACTTGCTTATAGTAGACGGATGCCCCACCCTACCTCAACCCTAATGAGCGTTGATTTTAAATAATAATTGAGTCATCCACAGACGGGTGTTTCACAAAAACATCTGTTCCTCCATCCACACACAATCGTTGTAATATATATATATATATATATATATATATATATATATATATATATATATATATATATATGTTTGTGTGTGTGTGTGTGTGTGTGTGTGTGTGTGTGTGTGTGTGTGTGTGTGTGTGTATATAATCAACAGAAAGTTCGGTTGAATGTTTGTGTTCCAAACAAGATGGGTTTGTAGAATTGAATGAATAATGACAATTCTTCATTGCAAACATGTGTTATTAGATTATTAAATATCTTTTCCAACAGTGAAATACGTTATCGTTTACGACGCCGAAAATAATTGGCTGAATGTATCTATACTACGTTCTCAGTCGACAGAATATTTTGATTTTGAATACACAAGCGAAATATGGCTCTAAAGTGGATTCAATTTACGCTGTATGAAATCGATAAGAAACTAGTTTGGAAACTTTTGTGTCTATTCATCCCTTGTTATTCAATTGAATCAGTTGGTAATAGCGTTGCCAAACACGAACTATTCCTTCGAAATTTACTGGGAGTCTCAAAAATGTACGCATACTTTAACAAAGTTAATTCTCTTGAAATTTGAAAGGGATAAATCCGTGTTTTCCCGATAGAAGGAAAGTATATTCAACCACCGTAGCCATCAAAGGGAGTGAGATTTTTTTTTATATTTGCACGTGCATGTGTTTCTGTTTTAGATATTTGTGTGTTCCACTGCTACTTGCCATACCGTTTCGCTTACACACTGGAAAATTGACATCCAGACTACTTTAAATCCCTTCTATTTTTTTTCTTGTACAAATGATTTTTTGTTCTTTTGCTGGTGTTATATTCATGGGTATAGTTTATTAGTGCCATTTTGATCCCAGGAGATGTAGATAAATCTGGATTCTTTTTTTTTAACTCGCTAGTGATGACATGAATAGAATTTCAATCTGTCCACGGATCCACGATGGATTTTTCTACAAGACTTAAAATTTTGATGCAGTGGTTGTTCGACAATTGTGTGTAATAGCTAGTATATCTGTTTATCTATCCATCTCTCTGTGTGTCTTTCTCTCTCTCCATATATATATATATATATAATTATATGTATTTTTTTTCTTTTTACGTACTCACCTAGGTACATCAACTTTTAATTTCAGGGGGCTTAACTCCTAGTAAAATTGCTTGTACATTTTTTAGACAACCTATATCAAGTATATGATTAGGTTTCCTACGATAAATGGTCTGAAAAAAAACAAAACAGGGAATTTACCTGCACCCAAGAGGTTCACTTGTCTGGGTTCTTGATATCATCGAAAATTGGAACAACAAACTGAATGCCATTGCCACGAATTCTTTCGGGAAGGGCA
>OY735218.1:55365897-55458397 GCA_963457665.1 Thysanoteuthis rhombus | reverse complement strand
TAGACTAGGGTTGCTAGAATATAACTTCATGATCCTTTTTCTGTGATCTAGGCGATACCATCACTTAACAATGGATTTATCACTAAATTAATAATTAATGAATTTCTATGAATATTTCTTGGAATCATTAATATTACATTCTAGTGACTATGGCCCATCAAATCCTAAACGTTTATGTATTTATATTTTCACTGAACAACTTGTCAACCCCTGACTCTGATTAGTAAAGTAGTTTCTTTCCATTCGGGAGTTTAGCTTGTAGTTTAGGGTTTGCAAAGTTTGGTTCTTGCAAGAAGTAGCTCCAACATTAAGGCGGTGTTTATTGTATGATATAAGTAGAGAGTAATATCAATGAAGGAAATTGTCATTCCCTTCAGAAGACTTCCCAGATATTTTGAAGTAGCCCTACATCAATCATTACTGCTACGCTTCTGCCTTCATCTTTGACGCGCCAATGGAGAGTTTCTCTTCATTTCCTACCCTGTAGGGAATATCCTTATATTTTTGACTCTTAAAGACGGGGATTACTCGTCAATTACTACTGAATCTTTCAAGGAGAGAAAAAATGTCTTAGCACTTCTAATCTCTTGAAGAGACCAAATAGTTCTTGCCCCCCTCAGAGGGCGGAATGATTTAACATCATTTTTCGTCTCTTTTAACAGAGCTAAAACCTCCTTTATGGAAAAAGTATCAGTTCATTTTTTACCCACAAACAGCGAATTCAATCACTCATTGAAAATGGGTGTACAAACGCAAAATAGGAATTATAATTGAAATTCCCTTTTTAGAACCCTCAATATCTTTGTATAAAGATAGATTAATCGCATGTCTATGCCAGGTGAATACTTCAAGTGTTAAAAGAAAATACTATAGCTTTTAAGCAGGTAAAAAAATTCTTTTACTTCTGACTCATTAATGAAGAAAAAGTGTTCACTTCACATGTGACAAAAGGATAAAATAAAGTTACCATCAATTTTGATCTTTTACGAGTGAAAAAAGTTTACCTACAATTTTGATTGATAAGATAAAAGGGAAATTACCTTAAAACGGGTATCGCACATCGATACAGGCTCCTTGAATGGAAGAAAAGTCTCTCCCCTATCTGATACCTGAAAGGAGTAAGATTTCTCAGACACTCTTGATCCCTTTAATCGCAGGAATGAATATCTCAATATATTTTTTTCTTTTTTATCCGCTGATACACAGCAAAAACCTAATTTTACAGGGGAATGTTTGCCTTCATTCCAAACACTCTTAAAATGCAAAAACTAAGAAAAAATGTTTTTCTTAATTTCTAAAAAATATTTTTAAAAATTCCGACGTGACCTTCGAGTATTTATGGTTAATTTGGTTGGGCTGGGCCTTTGGTATAGCAGGAGGGTCCATCATAGAGCTTGTCCATAAAATAGGTACACAAAATACAATGGTGATAAATTTATTAAGACGAGAGTAAATTACACCTTCTCAATCTAGTTACATAGTGAATAAACATTCGTCTTTAAGACTCTCAACAATACGTTTTTTTCCTAATACTTTATTATTTCTAAAACTTTTCACCCAGGCCTATTGAGCAAGTATGCTAAATATGATTGGGTTGCACTAAGAATTCAGTACATTTATATTGCATCACAAAACAACACAAAACTAACAAACTGCTCTCACTTACATATCTATATCTATATCTATATCTATATCTATATCTATCTATATCTATCTATCTATTTATCTATCTATCTATCTATCTATCTATCTATCTATCTATATATATATATATATATATATATATATATATATATACATACATATATATATATATATATTTGTGTGTGTGTGCGAGTGCAAATACGCAAACGTATATATGTATAATGGATTCACATACATTTAAAAATTTCAAGTGGGCTCAATGTTTTTACACGGAAATATTTCCTACTGTAAATGGGACACCAAACTCTCTCTCTCACACACACACACACACACATACACAAATATATATATATATATATATATATATATATATATATATATATATATATATATATATATATATATATATATATATATATATATATATATAATGTTATGCATGTGTGTATAATGAGTTCATTAGATTTCTGCATTGCAGGGAGATTAGATTTACGCATAATATCTTGGGTGTATATTAAATTTACGATTGAAGTTAGATTGGCGAACGTGTTACGTAAAAAGACTGCTTAGAGCTGTTACAATTTGGCAAATTGCCAGGAAATTGCATGAATGTTGAGGATAGATATCATTGTGCATCGCTAAAAACAAATAGCTAAAACGAAACTGTGTGTATTAGTCAATGACCCAAGATTTTGCAAACGGTTATTGCGAATACAACAACAGACTGAGCAAATCTTTACTACGGATACAATTATTTTAACATACAGATGTGGAATGCAAAAAAGTTTGTTAGTTCAATAAGAGGGTATGGGGAGAAAGGGGAGAAGGGAGATAGTTTAATAAAAGTATAGATAGCAAAGAAAAGTGGAGAACATCACTCAGGTAGTTCAGTGAGGGGTTAGGAAAAGAGTTTGAGGGGGTAAAGTTTGGTTGTTCATTGATAGTGATTATCATTATTATTGTCATCATCTTTATACAGTTAGCGTCCATTGTTGGAATTTCGCCAGACTTTCTGTTATTGACATCACAGACCCAGTGCTTAATGAATCAATCCAGCTCTTCGGTCAGAGTTTTATAAATGATCTCTGGGGATCCACGTTGTGAGTTGCAATATCCAGCAGTTGTTTGACATTCTTGCCAAATAACCAACCCATTGCCATTTGAGTTTTCTAACAGTTTCTATGATGTATTGGACTCATTCTCTCGAATATTTCCCTGTTCAACGATCTCTCCACGTGAGAATAAGCATGGTTCTCTCATGTGCTCGTTGTATGGCTCTCTATTTGAGGATCAATCTCTAAGTTAGGTTCCATAGTTCAAACATATTGATGACTATCGGTAGGATACATTAGTTACATTTTGTTTTAGATTTAGCTTGATTTTCTTGTTCTTAAAAGTCGATCTTGCTCAACCGAAAACTTGCATCTTCGGAGTGATCCTTTACTTCATTCCTTCTTCTGATGATGACTTCATGAAGGTTCGCAGTCTTGGGTAAATGAAGCAGTTTACTTTCTCAAGCTCTGCATCTTCGACTTCGATCCTTGTGTCTTTGTCCCAAGCATGTTTGTTGCACGTGACATTTGTTTTGTCAAAGTTCATGTGGAGAACTGTTGAGTAGTCAATTAATGCCTTCACTAATCCCAATTGAACAGTTATTTGGCAACATCCATTCGTTAAATTAATCTATCAAGGTTTAATGAAACTATTCTGCTTTATTTAGAGCCATAAGTATGTTGAAAATGATTACTACCTACCACCTATGTCAATTCAGATTTTGGAATATTTACCCGTTCAACCCCCCCCCCCAAAAAAAAACAATTATTTTCATATTTGAACAAGTTTTTAAAAGTTAACCAAAATGTTTGACATCGATTCTGGTTAGTTCTTGCTTCGGGTTGATTTAATGAATATATCAAGAATTGTATAACCATGTATCAAACTTCTATGAAGATCTTTCTGTTCATGTAATTATCTGTTTGATTGGGTTTCTTGTTGGTTTGTTTGAGCTAAAATGGAATGATTACATCGGTAATTCCCATTTATATAACGATGTAAGAAAACAAATTATCATCAAAACAGCTTAAGGTCCATTGAAACATGGAAAAATTGAAATTGAAATTGAAATCAAAATTTAAATTTACATTATCAAAATTATCATCTAAAGAATTACTCTAGGCTCCTCACTGGCAAACTATACTCGAATAAACCTCTTACTTTTGCTGGTTATATTTTAGTGAGAATAACGATTTATCATTCAACTAAATCAGTTTGGTAGGTAATAGGAAATCATGTTCAAGCATCTCCCAAGGGTAATATAAAAACATTCAAATGCTGAGAGGTAACTTGGAAGTGGGAAAACTTGAAGTCCTTAAACAGCCAAGAGAACATAGATTTACATCTTGGTAGTTCTGAGTATTGCCATTGATTTACAAGTAATCTATTAGATGAGACAGAGATTTCATTTCGAGATAAGATTGTCTGCCTTCATTACGAACCAACTTGTTAAACTTCAGCTTACTTTTTTTCTAGACGACAACTGAAGCCCATCTGTCACTAAGCTACAAAAATACATGTATACTAGTTAAAGTTTGTCCTTGCAAAGACTAAGATTTTTAAACGTTACGACCATTCATTTACATATGTGATATTCCCGCGTTAAATCAAATTCGTTCAGCATCCTTCAAACTCACGTGGGTTGAGATACATTGGAGCTTTAAAACACTGAACTTGTTTACAGCAAAAAATGTATAATTTTGAACAGTGAGTAGGATGATTTTTCTCAAAAAAATTTCACCCCCCCCCCCGATCGAAGTGTCCAGTTATACAAAGAGCAAACTGGAAAAATCATACTCAAATAATAAGTATAAGATTCAAATATTGTCCCTATCTTGCTTGTTTATATATTCGAAACTTTGTGGCTGTTGTAACCTAGAGCATTCTCAATATGCTTGTATGATTCAGAAACACTTTTGAAATCTTTAGCCAGCCCCCTAACCATCAGCCTCGCTTCCATCTGAGGGGCTAGACTCTTCTTTTTTTTCATTCTATCATGGGGAACATCTTGAGAAACATATCTTTTTTCCATGTCTTTTCTTCCATACAGAGCAAATGGCCGAGAAAACCTGCCCGAATATCTAACCATAGATGAGGTTGAGAGGAGAGAGAGCCGCGGGATTGATACTTTTTCGTAGGCTATTACTGCAAATACAACACAAACTGTCTCCGTCGAAGTCTGAAAACAGCTCCCCAATTCCATTGTCTATGTTATCAACCTCTCAGCCCCTCGGCCCCTCAGCACCCAAACACTGACAAGAGCTAATTCCTTTAATCAGTTGTATGAAGCATCTTTGCTCACAAAATAATTTATTTGAGCCTGAGTTTCCAATTAATGAGGATTATAAAAGTTTATGATTAGTGTTTAATCGTGATGACTATAATCACCCAAGTCGATTGAGCTCATTTGACGGTTGTAATCAACGGAGCAACTTTTTTGTTGCTTCATATCATTGGTTTCCACGAGCATCATGTAAAATAAAAATCTCTAACTTCACAAAACGAGAACCAATCAACAAATACTATTCCTAAAATATGTTATCCCTAATTGAAGTGATAGTTTCTATCATTATGTATCGATGCATAATAATTTTGTTTTGATTGTCAATGCTAAAACGATTTTGTCTTCTACCCTGGCTTAATTGAGGTCTCTATTTTGTTTTGACAATGAATGGGTATATCCGGATTCAGGTAATGTCTCTTTTATTTGTTCTTATGACATAATTCTTGCTTTGATGGCATGCAGTTTAATTTCAGCATAAGGTGGTTCCAAGGTCTAACTCCATTCGTAATATTAGGCTGATTACTGAAACTTCAGATTTGTATATAATCTTTTTAGGAATACGTAGTTATAATTACAATCACTGAAAAATTGTCTTTCATAAATAAAACGAGTATTGTTCTTGTTGTTGTTACGGTGGAAAAAACAAAGTCAACCTCTACTCCTGACTTGAACTCGATGTTGACAGCGTATTCTGAGTGGAAGCGACAAGATAAACGGATGTCCACTCGGGAAATCAATTTTAGTGACAGTTTTCAGTTCTTTTATCTGGTTAATGATGATAACAACGACCATCCTCGGAGTCAACTGAGCCTATTCAACGTCTGCATATAATGAATCAACTTTCATACTATTTGCCTATGGAAAGGAGGGATATAAAGGTTCATGCCTTCCCCATCAGTGCCAAAACAGCACAATCCTTTTCAACTTTGCAGACCATTTGCCTATCTGTTAACCACTCATGTACCCTGCATCGAAACACCAGTCTAAAAAAAAGAAAAAATCAGATAATCCCATTCATCAACAAGAGAAGGCTATTCAACAAATCAATTCGTTGAGTCCCTGTTTCCAATTAACTCGGATTATAACAATCCAAAGTACTCAGATCTGGTTAATAATGATGACTTTAATCATCATCGTATTTGATTAAGCTCATCTGACGGCTGCAAATGATGCATTAACCTTTTAGTTGACTTTTCTCATTCCTGTCAGTTATCCTCATATTAAGCAATAATCTCGAACCAATTAACCTTTACTACTTTTGAGAAGTGTTATTTTTAATTAAAGTTATTTATTTATTATCATACATTGATTTATACGTTTAAAATGTTGTTCTTGTTGCTTTTTATCAACTAAATGCTTCCTCCGTGTACCATCGACCGTCCTTGGGTATTCTGTCAAAAGTAGGTAATAGTTTTATCAGATCTATGTGTTTTTTTTTTCTTTTATATCTATGAAGCTCTTTGTGTTACTATAAAGTACTAAAGTGTTTTCGTACTTTACGATAACGAGAACTAAGCACAATAAAACAATAAAATCCAATATTAGCAGGTCTTGAATTTCCTATTTAAGACAAATTTTGCAAAAGAATAATCGATCTCTGTGGAATCTGCAGATGTGATCCCTGGAAAGATTTTTTTAATTCTTTATGATCTGGTCAAACCCGTAAAACTACGTATATCTTTTGAATCATTATTACCCTTGGAAGTGTTGTGCATCATCCACTTGGAATATGAAAGTCGAAGTTTTATTTTTTTGTTTATTTTTTCTTTATAACTAATTCTTAATCGGTGGTTCAAACTCCCACTATGAAAATTCAATTTGGTATCGTTCTGATTCTTTTTGATTTTAATTCTTCTAATTTCCTTGACATTCTTCGTTTACAACGTGAACATAAAGTTGAATTGCTCCCTTACTTCCCATCTGTCATAAGTAACCATGTATATCTCCTTATGATTGGGTGAACCCGATAGATGATGGGGGATTTCATGAAACCTCTATAAAATTGACTTTCCAATATTAGATTTTGGGCTTTTATCTTTACTTAGCAACGCTTTGTACTCTAACTGGTATAGTATAGAGTTGGATTACCGCAAAAAGAAATTTTGCTAAATAAATAAACAAATAAATCAATGATATAGAGAAAATCCCACACATTGACGGATAAACAAACGTTTATTCAACAATCCAACTTTTGGACATTGACCCGGGTTGTCACAGTTTGCAGAGCTTTTACTTCGTTAATTGTGATGATTATAATCATCATCTTCTTATTCGATTCAGCTGACGTCGGATAATGACGCATTAACCCCTTTCGTTGACTTTTGCCATTGAATTCGACAATCTTCCTATTAGATAATAACTGCCACCCTCACAGAATAAGAACCAATTAAGTATTGGAAACTCTATCCGCGATTGAGTTAATTGCAATCGGATAGCTAACATAGATTGTTATGATATATATATATACACATCGAAATCTGAGTCAACAACTCGTAGAATATAGTACACTTGTCCGTAAAGTGTCTTTATAATATGCTGAATTCCTAGCTTTACCATTCAAGCTCCAGCTTTTTGTGCTTAACAGATACAAATTGACAAGGTACATGGCATAAAATTAAATATAATTGTACTCTCAGTTTTTTTTTTATCTTGGAACAAGTCAACACGCATATTTATCCTGACAATACATATCCGTCTGAGTTCGTGGGATAAGAATCGTAAATGGAAATGTGTTTATTCGTCTGTTTAAATTATTTATCTCCAAAGGCGATTCTTTTTTCAGACTTCTAGGTTCATGTTTGGCCCAGGTGTGATGAAAATTTTAAAAGGACCCTGGTAGACATTTGTAGAACCAAGAAACAGACAAAATCATGAAGAATATAATCTAAGAAGTGAGAAAGATTAGTTCAAAGCCAGCTTATATATCGAAACCTTTATTGACGGCATTATATTGATTATTGATTATTTCCGTCAAGATACAATTGGAACTTGATAAATATTATCCCTTTGATCAGAATTATATAGATAAATGTGTTGTTATGTTTATGTATGTTGTTTACTTCACAAGTTATCATATTTAATATGTTTTCATTATCCAAGTTCAGGATCATACTGGTTGAAAATCGGACATTGGTACAGCTTGTGAGAATCATTAAATAAAGACTTTAAAGCTTAAACGATGACAGTAAGTGAACAAGACTCGGGTTGCAACCCTTGAACCCCTTTTTTTGATACCAATATAAAACTTCTGCTGTGTCATCATTTTCTGATTGAAGTCAGCAAGATAAATAAGCACGTCATTAAGTGACTGCAAAAACCCTTTTCATCATTGCCTCAAGGCATATCTTCTTAACAAGTTAAGTTCCCGAGTTAATGTGTCCAATTAACCTGGATTTCGACATCGTGCTAATCTTCGATCCGGTTATTCATGATGACTAAACTCAAGGGAATGGATTGAGCTTAGCTTACCGCTGTAAATAATGCATTAACCTTTTAGTTGACTCTCATCATTGATTTCGATGATGTTCTTATTGAGTAATAATCCCCACCCTCACAGAATGAGAACCAATTAACAAGTAATAGCCGTATTTGCGATTGGGTTAATTAGAGCCACATGGCTAATATATTCAAGTGTGCTACTAATCAACAAAGCTTTGGACGCTGTTTATGGGATCAAAATCGGGTTTGTTATTTACTGAACATCAATGATGTTACGCATACATCGATAGATACGATCAAATTACATTGCCTTGTTTCTAATAACATTTATATCGTCTGCAAAGTGTTACTTCTCATCGTAATCAGAGGATCGTTATTTTACATTATCGATCTACTCAGCCAATTACAACTAAGTTATCATTTTTTTGATTTGAAACAACGAGGGAGAGAAACAAATGCGTCACTGAAAAAACTAAAAGAAATCCCATTTTTAACTATAAAAAGCATGTCCTTTATCTAAATCAATTTTAGGGTCCCTGTGTCCAATTGACCTGTTCTATGCTATTGTGCAGTGCTAAGATCTGGTTATCGAGATCCCTACAATTGAGGTAAAGGATTGATCCCAGATTACAGACGGAAACAATGCATTAACCTTCCCGTTGACTTTAATCCTTGATTCGATGATCTTCTCATTTAGTAATAATCCCCAAGAGAACAATACGCCAATTCTTTGGCTACCATTATCTCTAAAAAAAGAGTCCAACTTGCATTGAGTTATTATCATATATCAATCTATTCTTTTTATTGTTAATACTTTCTCTTTGTCAAATATAAATCATGTCCACTGTGAACTTCTAGTTATTTTCAAGAGTCTACATTTTTAGTAAAGTATATCAATATATGTTATCGTAGTGTTTTCATTGCATGAAGTCATTTTCCTCTTTGAAAAGAACAAAGTTTTTTTACCGAGATAACCTTTTCTGTCTGTAGACAAGAGAAATAAATACGTGTCGTTAGTGAAACTTTAAAAAATTTCGTAAACTGCAGAAATCATCAATGTTCTTGTCATTACTGCTTAATGTAACAGCTTGTGGCTGTGCATCTATCTGGTTAATCGTGATTACTAAAATCAAGAAAATGGATAGAGCTTAGCTTACAACCACGAATATCGCATTAACCTTCCAGTTGACTTTTATCATTGATTTCAGCGATCTTCTTATTAAGTAATAATCTCCTGTACACAGAATGGGAACCAATTAACTATTAAAAGCTCTATTCCCGATTGGGTTAATTAAGACCGAATGGCTAATGTAGATAAGTGCGCTATTGATCAGCCTAACGTTGGAAGCTGCTTATGTAATAAAAACCGAATTCATTGTTTACTATTCGTGTTGTTACGCAGAGACAATTTAATTCATCAATTCATATGAGGGAATTAAGGTTAATGACATCTAATTATGTTTATACGTAAGTGTTATTCCTAATTAAACATTCTGTTACGTATTCTAAGTGTGTTTCAAATCTGGAAGTTTCTTCTCTCTTGAATGTTGCATATGTTGCGATTGCTAACTGAAATTCAATTAATCTAGAGTTGTGTCACACATGAAGTGATTTTTTTCTCTCTCCATTTCTCGAATGATCCATGGAAATACGATCAGTGTTCGTGAACATTGTGGATTTTCTCCGTAGCTGGGAATGTTAGTTCGACCCCCAAAGGCTACACGGACCCAAATGCAATACTAATTACCCGTAGCTTGAAATGGATTTATTCCATTCCGAATTGTTTCACTGGACAAAAACTACCCGACTTTGTGTTAGAACTCAGTCCCCCAATCCCATTCAACATTCCCTTAACCGTTTGGCCAACCACGCAAATACAAACATTCATTCAATATTTTACAATAATACATTACACTGATTCGAAGGGAAATCTACTCAATGATTATATGCGAATATTTGGAGCATATTTAGATAAACATGAAACAGAGAAGATTCTGAAAGATTAGTTCTACACTATCGGCAAATGACATATCTTGACTGGTTTTCTTATATAAATTATCTTAGCAAGTGAGTCAAAATTTACTTTAGGCATGCAAAAAAATGCAATTGAAAAATAACTATTCTTCAACGAATATTATTTAATGAAAATCAGTTATTGTCATAAATTTCAATAGTCCAATTAATCTGCATCTAACGTGAAAAACGACATCAAAGTCTCACACAGGGATCAACTGACTATTCATGTCTGCTTGATTGGCTTTTTCTATGACCATGACCCCCCCTCTCTCTCTCTCTCTCTCTCTCTCTCTCTTAGTATATATATACGTGTGTGTGTATGTGTGTGTGTGTGTATGTTACGATGTAAATATTTATGAGTGTGTGTGTGAAAGAGAGAGAAAAAGAGAGAGAGAGAGCTACCGAGTGAACTGCCGTCTAGTAATCTTCAAAAGACCAAAGGAATTGATTTTCTTGTATTTAATGACGTTTCAATAAGTTGATTCAGTGCATACAGATGATGTACTATTGGTAACCACTTTTGAATCTCGTCTGCCTACTCGAATGGTTGATACTTATCCAGAGTGCCTTTAGACCGTGAGTATTCTTGGTGAATGGTTTATACATTGTTGGTAATAAGGTTATATTATCATATCCTTTCTTGTACAATAGGATCATGACTTTGAAAGATGTTTCGAAGTATTTTTCCTATTTTGCAATCACTGTTTGATTCAGTCCTTGGGGAAATATACGTCTTTCATCTGGTTGAAGGTCCATCGTTATGCCATATTTGCCTGGAATTTTTCCAAAATTGACTCGGCGGATATTACGGCATGTTCCAACACAATGCAAGAACAAGGTGTTCACACGAGGAACATAGAAGTCATGCAGAGCTTATACAAGAATGTCACTGCAGTAATTAGACTACATCGAGATACAAATAAGATGAAGATCAAGACAAGATGACACGATATTACATAATCTATTTGCTGCAACCTTTGAGAGCATTTATCGGAAAACTGACGGCTGGGGGTGAAGATGGATGTGGAGAATAGCTGAACTGCTCGAGATTTGCCAATGGCTTTTCCATGGCGTCAGAACCAACAGAAGAATACAAAACATGTTGTCTTATCTACATAAGAAAAGAGAAAGGTAAAGCTTGAAGTTGAACAGAACAAAGATAAATGTGATGTCCACCGTAAAGTCCCCCTCCCGAAAGATCATAAGAATAGAGGAAAAGGCTCTAGAAGAGGTTGACAATTACATCTACTTTGGAAAGGTAGTAAAGATAAAGAATGAACATGAAATATAACGACGCATAACGTTCGACTGGAAAATAGTTTGTATGAACGGTGATATACAGAAAGAAAACCTTGCAAATGACCTTGAAGCGTATAGTATACAATGAATGCATGGTGTTAGCTATGGGTTAGGGATGCAAAACACGGCAACTGACTGAACGAACCGAGAACAAACTTGAAATCACGCAACGAGTCGGGGAAAGAGCAATTTTACACAAAACACTAGGTGATAAAAAAATAAAAATTGATCTGAAACTAGACTGGAATGAAAAAAAACATATAATAAACTAAATTACAAAAGTGATTGGCAGCACACTTTGCAAGATAAGATGACAATAAATAAGGAAAAAAGACTAACTTATCTGGATCCATGGGACGGTAGATCCAATCAGAAACAATACAAAATTGTCGGAAGAAATAGAAAAGTTTGCCAGTAAAATGTGGCCGATGTTAACACAATGGCAGACGTCACCGAGCATCTCAGTTACAACTTCAATATTTCCTCTGAGAACTGATAAATTCTCAAGAGAAATAGAAAAAAAAAATCAAAAAGACTGCTAGATCGAAAAATGCAAAAAATAATTATTATCTATTTTTCTCTATATTACACAGGAGTGATTTTTTAAAAAAAATTATACTCTAAGTTTTTACACTAATTAGGTTTCCAAAATTAGATAACATCAAATTCAGAATTCAAGGGAATAATGTTTGCTTACTTACGGTTTGTTGCGAAGATCTTTCTACATAGCAAGGCTATTAACTCTATATCAACGATCATTCACGGTTGAAGATGACTGTTCCTGAAGATGTTTCCCATTGAAAGGCTCTGCTTACTTCATGAATTTAAATCACATTTACTTAACCGAAAAAAAAAGAATTAACAAAAAGTGAGGGGAATTCTGAAAATCGACGGATAATCGACAGATTTCACAGAGAAAACAAAGGTGTTATGGATGGAGGCTGATATAGCCGGTTCGTTTTGCACACTTTCGCGAGCTCTTTGAAAAGAATCAGCTTCTCAGCCACGTCTTCCTGTCCTTCCTTCCCCCTAAACCTTCACACGCAGGATACTCTGGCCATCTTTCTTTTCTTCTTCACTCATTAAAGACGTCTATATATGCATAGAATCAAGCATCCAAACTTGTATATATCTATAATATATATATATATATATATATATATATATATATATATATATATATATATGTGTGTGTGTGTGTGTGTGTGTGTGTGTGTGTTTGTGCGTGTGTGTGCGTATTGTGTGTGTTTATGTGAGTGAGTGTAAGTCTTTGTACGTATGCATGTCTTATATGTGAATCATGTGAGGAATAAGTATACAAATCTGTATATTCTTTCTAGTAATCTATTCCCTTGAGGTTTCATCAAATTTTACGCATGATAAGAGTATGTCCAATTATAAAAGTTTTAAATAAAAAAAACAAAGCAAAGCTGCTCTAGATAGTCACACAATATAAACTGTCAGGTAACCAACGTTTCCTAGTTGCATTTGTTGTGGGGTGATCAATTAAAACATCGAAAGAAGTGGTGATCTATTAATAATTCGCTTCTCTCTCGCTCTGTTTGGCAGTAGTCACTAAAAAGTCTGAATTGAAAAAAAAATAACAAAAAAAGTGGTTACAAATTAACGGTCCAGATAAGCATTAATGTACATTGCAAACCGAAGCTCCTACAAAGATTCAATTCAAGTGGGAATTCGAAATAGAGAAAAGTGTTTTCACACATAATGAAGAGTAAACGGTCAAATTTCCAGCCCTGTAGCTCGATTGGTATGGCGTGTACACATGATACATACACACTTAGCCAACTGAACCCATTAAAACGTCCTATTTTTAATATTTTTCATACACCGTTTCAAATAAGTATGAACATACAAAATAAATAGTCTTGAAGACTATGTTTCATTTTAGGGCATATATACGTATATACATATATATGTTTACACTAGTGAGCAATTCATCTTCTGACTGATGAACACACATCCTTACACTAAGTACGTATTATATTAACTTTTACTTGCAAGTTCAAAAGCACTGATCCTCATCGTCTGTTCGTCTTGCACAACGCTGAAAAATATTTTGTTAGTGATTCTTATAAAAAATTGATTTTTCATTTCTTGGTAAATGCACATACACCCAAATTGGCCAACAACCTAGACAGCACTCCTTTCACAACTGACTGCAATCGAGCTATTCTTTTTCTCATTGTCAAAATATGTTTTGTTTCAAGATTCAAAAATTTTTGCTTTGCTCAAGGTCAAACCTCTCAACCAAACCATTGACCAGAACGTTGAGATGTCTCCTGGAGACGCTAATATACAAAAAAAAAAAATAGAAAGAGATTGGCTTTTGAAATTCGTAGCTACGAATACAATGTGTGAAGACCTTGACATTGACAATCTTGATGTTCATATCTCTCTACTGTTTGAAATATACAATATTTGTTGAATGGAATGTGTAATTATTTATACTACATCACTTTGAAAAAAATGCCATTGTAAGCGCCCATTGGCAGTTGGACATTAACAAACGGGAAAGTTCGTCTGCAATTAATCAATATCCAATATCCGTATCGATGTTTATTTTGGTCGTCATCAGTTGAGTGACATTAAAATCACGTGCAGCATTAGAATCCAAAAAAATATTGGTTACTTATGGTATATTCTTTTTTTTTTTCAAATAGTCTTTGGAGTTGAAAAAATTCATCTAAGAACATGATGGATTTTGGTTAACAACAGCAACAACCACAACAACTCCTGGAAAGTGGCAATAATTCAGGAATGACAAATGGTTGGAATATCAAATTTGTCTTACAATAAAAATTCAAACTTCGGAGATTTCAAAATTGCCTTTGCTAATATATTACTGTTATATTACAACAATTGGTATTATGATTAATGAAATATTGCCACTTTTGTTTGACAGTCCTAATTGTTATGTAAATGATGGTCTACAGGGCGTCGTCCCAATGGTTACTTACAGAGCTGAAGCATAGAATTCAACCAAAAGACTGACCCTCAGAATCAGAACCATGCAATATTCACAGGAGAGAAGCATGCTCAATTTTACAGCAACATATCATGAGACAGCATAGTACATCAGAGAAAAAGACGGAAGCCATAGAATCCATGGAAGAACTCAAATGGCAATGGGCTGGTCATGTCGCAAAAATGTCTGGTAATCTTTGAACATCTGGACTCAGAACGTGGATCCCAAGAGATCATTTGCAAAACTTGACCCGGCAGGAAATAAGATTGCTTGATAAGCTAGAAAAATTCAGGGAGTAGTTGCTCCTCGACGTCAACAATAGAGAGGCTTGGTGAATCTCAGGATTGGTCTACATCCAACAGTATAAGCCAAATAACTGCTGCTGATAGTGCTAACAATGGTAATCAATGGAAACATCAAAATATTTCCAATATATTGTTTTTAATTATTCATTTTTTCTCCTGATCCCATAAATGAATTAGAACTTTTTTTTTTTTAACGTCAGTATTGGAAGGAAAGAAATAATGTAATTAATAAATAACAAAATCTTGAATAAACAAAACCACGGGGAGGATATTCAATCGAAAATTATGTCTGATGCCAAGCACTTGTCCGAACTTATTAGCATCTATCCTGTATGGTCAGTGGCTGTAAAGGATCTCTTGGCACACTAAATCTCTTATAATCAGAGATTGGCAAGAATAAAAATCAACGAATGTGAACGTGGTTGCCCTAACTTCATC
This sequence comes from Thysanoteuthis rhombus, assembly GCA_963457665.1. NCBI lineage: Eukaryota > Metazoa > Mollusca > Cephalopoda > Oegopsida > Thysanoteuthidae > Thysanoteuthis > Thysanoteuthis major. Next base: position 55,442,934 of record OY735218.1, on the reverse strand, counting down.
CAAACACTTTAACTGAGAGAATTGTTCAAAACACCGAATATGATGGTTGAAAAAAAAACAACTATATCTTGCGTGCGCGCAAGGGAGAAATAGACAGAAATACAAAGAGACAAAGACAGAGTCAGAGAGTGATGCAGAAGTAAAACCACGTATTCGAATGGTTCAGCACATATGCATACGTTTAGGAAGCAAGATCTGACACCCTGGTAAAAATATTTGCTAAGATTAGATTATTCAATATTATGAAGGTCAAAAGGGACGTAAAGGATTGTAGAAAGATATCACACAACAATATTCTAAGTGGAGAAAAGATGCCTGCCTTCAAATCAGAAATTGAAAATAAGGCTCTTACCGGAGCTCAAACGTTTCCCACTTGCATCGGTGAAAATTACACAATCAACGTAGCTATAAGAGCAAGCCTTCCCAGTTATTTACTGGTATCAGTTTAGTCTAGCACAAGGTTGCATCTGTCTCGAGGCAAACCACTTAAAAATTATTGAGTTTGCAAAAGTTACCTGCTGAAAATCGGTTTCGTACTGTGCACCCAGTTTTTAGGTCTCAAAAAAAATAGAGCTCGGGGAACTTTTACACGTATCAGCTATGGGATTAAAGGCTTATGAAAGACTCAGAATACACCCTAATTAGAATTATCAGCGTAGGGAACCTGCTGCGTATCTTCAGCAAGGAATCGTTTCACTAATATGTTTTGCCGTAGGAAATTGCGCAAGTAATCAATAAGTGAACCGTTTTTGTCTCCGATTTATCAGACATTAGTTTATCAGGGATGCAGTACAAGCACTAGTAAATTATCTGTTAAATGGTGAAAATTTATTCAGTAATTTCCAGTGCAAGTATTATGGCAGGTGGGGCTCCAGTCTGGGGGCAACAGAAGGTCATTACCCCGTCTTCTGGTTACAGCAAATACTTGTTTTTATTCAAGAAATTTGGAAAAGGAGATATATAAGAAAAAAGAAAAAAAAATATATCCCCAAATATTCAAATTCCATGGAATTGAAAAAAAATTATATTTGTAGAAATACATTTTCTCACTTGAACTCTTGATCTTTTTTTTATTCATATATATAGACCCCACACATTCTATGTCCTGGATCCACTCAAATATCACCATAGGAAAAAAAAACAAAAAAAAAACAGTGACGTAGGCGACTTCACATCCAATTTCCTCTGAATCTCCACCAATTTCACTTAGCAGAAAATACATCACTGAATTTTTCTCATGTAACTGTAATTGAATTCTGAAAAATCATTGTTGCAAGGTATTTTTTTGCAACTTTCTGTTGGCTCACTGACGAATTAACTTATAAACCGTCCCTGCAACAAAACTTATCTTGGCATTTTCAACGATAACTAGTTTTATCAAAAAATTAAAGCTCAGTGGAATTCTTCATGTCAAACATGTATGATTTCAAATGATCTTTTAAAATATTGTTAGGTTATCTTGAAAAAAAGGCTAGAAAAAAAACCCGACTCTGTTCAAAACCAACAACGTTGTTTACTCAATTTTTGACGATTCGTTTCTGTAATAAAGTTATCTATTTCGAATTTATTTGATAAAAAGAAAGAATAATGTGAAGCTGATACAATATCTAAAAAAGATTCCCTAGTCGATTCTTCAACCTAATCTACATTTTCGTTTGTATTCAAGTGAGTATATAATTAGATTGGATCGTTTATATTCGATAGATGCTCATGAGTTAATTTCTCTGCCAGATGAAATATGTTTCCAAAGAAATTTTCCTGTCTAAGCGTGTATCTATTTGTGTACCCAATAATTCTTCACTAACAATCCGAGGTATGTTAGAAAATACCCTCGCTCCTTGTATTACAGACACTATGTTATGTTACTTCATTTTCGAAGTTCAAAAAAAAATCAATTTGAAGAGGGATATAATGAAAAAAAATCTCCTGCCTTCGTCCACTCTTTTTCTCCCTTCCTCTTGAACGTTTTCAAGATTATTAGTTTGGTGTGAAACAGACTTATTTGTGCTTTCATAGGCCTGTGGGCGTTTGTTGAATTCTTTCGTCGCTACCAGCTGCAATTTCAATTTAAGTAGCAGGTAGTTATTCAGTCCCTTAATAAAAGAGAAAGTGAAAGATAAATAAACTAAATAAGTTTTAAAATAACATTGGAACGATTTCAGTTTCGTTGAAATGTCTGTTCAGTTCAAAGCCAATATTGAGAGAGAATATTGTTTTGCGCATATGCTCTGAATAATGGCAGCCCCATTAATTGGAAACAAATTTTAAATCCATCGGTCAAATATCTATACCTACAGAATCACAGTGTGAATTTTCACAATTAAGATAAACGAATTAATCCTACCCCATTATTGCAGGATTTGGTAAAACGTTTCTGGAAATGCAGACGTCAGTAAGAAATTCTTATAATATATTTAAATATCTCTATGTGACTTTTACGTACGATTCTGTTGTTTTCATTACGAATGTTGACTCAAAACCACTCTCTTCTAAATTACGTCAATGTCCGTCACTGTTGAGACTCTTCATTCACTATCATCATTTCTTTGTAGTCCCTCGTCGGACATACTCTTTCTTTAGAATTCACCAAGCCGTTCTATCATGGGTGTCACTGAGCCAAGAATCAATTAACTATTCTAGTTCATCAGTCCACCTTGTATTTTGCCGGCCTTGGTTACGCATGTGATATCTAGGGATCCACGTTGTGAGTTGTGATGTCCATCAGGTGTCTTCCATTCTTGAAACATGACCGGCCCATTGCTATTTGAGTTTTCTGATTGATTCAACGATGTTATGGACAACTGTTTTCTCCTTGATATAACGTACCTTCTTGTGATCTCCACACGTGAAGTTGAGTATGATTCTCATTTATTTGCACGTTGCGTGTTTTTCAGTTTGAAGGGGGTGTCTCTCGGTTAAGTTCCATGATCCAGCTCCATAGGTGACTATCAGGATGACGTATAGTCTTTTTTAAGGAGTTTCCGGTTCTTGAAAGTTGAGTGCTTTCTTGTTATCCTACTTAGGCAAGTTGCCATTGTTATTTTTATCATTTTTCTTTTGTTTATCCCTTTATATTTACATTTTATCTGTAATGAGCAAGAATTAAACATTGAATCAATTTTAAAAGGTTAATTTCAGTCTGGGTTTTGACCATCAGAAAACATGTGAGGCATAATTTGGAGCAACAAAAGTATTAACGCAGATGAATAAATAGAATATTTGTACTTCACATGTACTAAAAATAGTAAATAACAATCTTAGAATTTAAAATCAGAATCTTAAAACAATGTTTTTTTTTTACTGTAACATCTTTTCAAGCATAGAAAATTCAAGTATATGTGTCAATTCACTGTACATATTTCTATCGCCCTTCATCCACTCTGAAATAGTTTCATTCACCCTTAGGTGAATATTTTGCCAGTTTGAGATGCACTTCTGTAGAGAATATAACCATCGTTCTTATCAGAAAGAACGGGATTTATTAAATATAAATACCGGTCCTTCGGTACAAATTCTTTCCGTTTTTCATTTATTCAGGTATGCTTTAAATACAAAAAGGAAACGTTGGAGGGCATAGACAGGAATTTTGTTATCGAAGAAACCCAAGTGAAGATTACTTGATGCATATAAACTAATATATGTGATCTTATTTATACACCCACTCGTTGATCCCCGTAAGAAACATCATGGTTCTATTTGAATTTGAGATTATTCGTTTTTAGAATATATACTACTTCATAAAAATCCAGTTGGAAAGAACATAGTTATCAATGGAAGTTCGAGTTATTTTTGTTATCGAAATTGTTACCTTTGAGAGGAAAAGTCCAATGTTACTGAAACACAGAAAAGGGAAAAAAAACACTGTTTGTTATGTAAGATTGCTACTTTGAATACAAGAGTTGTTCTGGGTACATACTGGGATTTTGTTACCAGACAAAAGGGAATAAAATTTACTCTGAGAATATGGAATTACAAAATAGTACCCGTAATAAATACCAGGATTATTCATGCTTGGAACTGCACCACCCCTCAAGATCAGGGTATCGATACGCTCTGTGTACAGTCTAAGCGTCGGTTTCCGGATCAAAAATCTACACCCTTATTAAAAAATGTAGCTCAGTATATATCTATATATCTATATCTATATCTATCTATCTATCTATCTATATATATATATATAAATATATATATATATATATATATATATATATATATATGCTCACAAATATATGCACGAATGCACATGCACACACACACACACATATATATATATATATATATATATATATATATATATATATATATGTATATCACTGTATCTCTCTCTCTCTCTATATATATATATATATATATGTACAATATATATACACACATGCATGCACACCTACAAACATACACACATACATGTATATATATATGCTCACAAATAAATGCACATGCACACACACAAATATACATACATAAAATATATCTCTTTCTCACTCTCTCTCTCTTTCTCTCTCTCTCTATCTATACATACACACATGCATGCACACATACACATACATACACACACACACACACATATATATATGTAATTATATATATATATATGTATATATATATATATATATATATATATATGTGTGTGTGTATATATGTGTGTGTGTGTGTGTATGTGTGTGAATCCATGTATTTGATGATACCATCTTTCAGTGATTTAAGCCGAACTTTAGCTATTGTCTGTCCATCTTCAACGATTACAAATGCCCATAGTGTTTTCGTACATTTGGAGTTTCATGACATTTTTTGATATCTCAATAGCGTAAAAATATTTTGGGCTCGCAACACTTCAGGCATCAACTTGGGCTACTGCTTTGGTGACATTAATCCAAGAAACACCATATATATATATATATATATATATATATATATATATATATATATATATATATATATATATATATATATATATTCATTCAATTACCGTACCATTTGTGCATTAACATTTTATCCTATGTAAAATTTGAACAACTTCTGGTGTCCTACATATTATTCATGACACTACGTCTTTACTTGTAGTATAATATGCCCATTACAACTGGGCCTAGAGGCTAGAAATGCGGTGCAGGGCATACGAGGTGAATGGGGCCTGTGGGTTAAACTTTTCAGTCGATATGGTGTTCATTCCTACGACTGGTTTGCTTCCATTTACACACGAGCAAATATTGTAAAGCGAGCTAAAAGGTTGATACTACCGATGATGATTACGAAATGTGTTTGATGCCTCGAAAATAGCTTTTCTGTGACATGAAATTCCTTTCGGTGGCCTTCCTTTTACTAATATTTGCCGGCCATTTGTAAATTTTGCATAAAACATTGGTCGTCACCACTTTGATTAAAAACGTCCGGACTCGGTCGCATTTGAATTTAAAATTAAAGCAAGGCTTAAAAGGAATTACAAGGATTGAAAGTGGATCGGTGGTGGAATTTTAATTTAATTAACGTCCCCAAATGATTCCAATTTATTTCGTGAGATTCTGTGACGATTTTATAGAGACGACCAGTCTGAAGACGCACATATTTTCTTTTCAGGTACACTAGCAACTATCGTTGTGATTGCCGTCACTGACTGATCTAGTGAAATCAGAGTTACTTCCCTTTCTTGATTTGATCATGTCATGTGTTGTGCCGTCTAGGGGTAAATTTCTTGGATTGTCCCAAAATATCAGAAATGATTATTGAGATATCTTTTTTTCAAAGAATACTTAATTTGTTTAGTTTCTCGTAATGCAGTAGTATTCCTTTATGAATGAGTTATACATCTGAAAGTTTTATAGAAACAGCTAGCTCAAAGGAATATTGTTCTTTCCTTGGAGAATCAAGTTGTGCAGCATTAAAGAAAAAAAGTGAGGGAATACTAAGCTGCCTGCACACAGACATTTAGGTGATTGTTTATTTACCCTCTAGACATCCACGAGCTGGAAACTTTTTTTTCTAAAAATTAACCAATTTCAAAGACGTTTTGATGTCATATGGATTGAGTTTTTGGACACGTACTGTTTTTTTTCCCTATCATTGAATCATTCAAAACGAGAATTTTATTAGTATGTGAGGGGATATCGATCCACCAGTCACCAAAGTAAAGGAATGCTGTTCCCACAGTTGCAATAAATGTGGGTCAGTGGTCGTCTAAAATAAGTTCACCATGATGAAATATTTTTCAGCCACCTTGGTTGCTGTAATAGTTTAGTGTGAAAAATACATGTTTCGATTGTGTAATGTTTCACTAGGAATGATTAAATATTGCCGTGTTCTATTGAAGAGAAAATCAACTTTCGATACAAAAAAGGTTATGGGGTGTAATCATATATCTGTATATTTTCTGCTAAAAATAAACATAACCATATTAACAGCATGGTGCTACCACGTTGCCCAATATAAAAACTACGCATCCTCAGCTCAATCTTGTGGTAACATCCGCTGCGCAAAATCCATGGCCAAGTCATAACCTTCAACTGAAATCAGGTTGTATTCACAGCACCATGAACCAAATTGACAAAAATCTTACTTTTATTGTAAACATTCCATCGAGAAAGCACAGTAAATTGATTTGCATCGATTCAATTTCTAGGTCCCGAGATAAATTTCAAAGGGAATATTGTTCCATTGCCCGTATACATTCAAATATTTTACCGTGCTTGGTGTGGACAAAAGTTATGCCATGGTCGACCAAATCAGTATGACATCGTATTAAGAATGGTGTATATCAGTTCTTCTAAACAGGATCAATAAAACATGTAGCCTGGTTAAAAGCGCTTATTCATAGTTCCATGCATACAAAAGTTGTATCTTGACCCACAAGTTTCGAGAAAAAAAAAAGTTTCATTACCATCCGATAATCTCAAATGCATGATGGGTCAGTTTTCTAAGAAGGTGTTGGTGGATCCGTAACCCAGCGTAATAACGCTTTTTATAGTTTGATGTATAAAAAAAGTTGCCTTTTAGCAACAATCATCATCAGCAGCAGGATCAGCAGCAGCCTTTCAGTGTCCATCGTTGGATATAATCCTTCCCGTGACAACTGTCTATCGGGGACGTCGCTGAGCCAGTGCTCCCCGAATTTGTCCATCCCTCCATATCATCCTACTTTTTGTCGGTCATAGTTACACATATGATCCCTGGGGACCCACGTTGTGAGTTCTGATGTCTAAAAGTTATCTGAAACTCTTGCCAAATATCCATAGCTATTGGAGTTTTCTAGTTGTTTCTAAGATATCTTTGATTCTTGTCTTTTCTTTAGTATAATGTGTTGTGTTATGATCTCTCCATGTGAGGTAGAGCATGATGTTTTCATGTGCATGTTGCTTGTTTGTCATTTTGAAGATCAGCGTTTTGATTAAGTTCCGTATTGCAGCTCCATGGGTGACTATCTGGGAGGTTGCATCGGTTGTATACGCTTCATTTTAAGACTGGTGGGATTTTCTTGTTCTTGAAGGTCGAGTTTGTTCTACCGAAGGTTTGCCATACTAAAACGATTCTTCGCCTGATTTCTCTCTCTTTCGAAGATATATTGGAAGTTAATTGTCTTCAGTAAATCCAGTGGTGTACTTTCTCAAATTTACATTTTCCATTTGGATCGTTTTTTTATTTGTCCTTAACATGTTTGTTGTACATTTCATTCCGATATCGTAAAGCAACTTCATAGGTATAAATTGTTCATGTTTCAGATCTCCCTGCCAAATGGGTTCTGTGAGTAGATTTTTGCTTTGCTCTGGTTATAAATATTTGAAACAGATAGATAAATAAATAGATATGTGCACGTGAACTTACGCATTTATATACGAATAGATAGCGAGATGGATACTGTTTATGTATTTATTTACCAAGTAGAGACATCAAATCACTTAGAGTAAGATAAACAGTGACTCTTTCAAAAACGTCTGCTGTTTCACTGATCAAAGACTCAATTATAACAAATATTGGCTCCGATCACAGAATTATTGCATAATTTGTCTTTTTTTTTCTGTTTTTTTTCTTATTTGTCATTGGTTGAGTTAAGGTAGATTTTTTTTCATTGCTCTTTGTCGGCACTGACAACTTTCAAGAAAAGATAATTGGAAAATTAATTTTTCCTTCAAAGGTCACGCATCTTTTTAAGTCATTTATTTCTAAACATCAAATTGATTGAATAACATATTTAGTTAGCCAATTATCAGGAACCATCATGTGACCAACGTTTCTTGGCAACTGGGCGTCTTGGAAAGATGATCAATTGGAAAATTGGAAAAAGAGGAAATTGTTGAATAATTCACATCTCTAACATTTAGTTTGATCGTTAAATTGTCTGAATTTTCAAAAAAAAGGGATCGAACCAATCGGACACAAACATAAAAACAGAGTTAGCATCAATTTATATTGCGAATACCTGACCCCCCAAAGATTTATTGGAGGGGGGTCAGGTATTCTAAGAAGGAAAGTATTGTTCCTAGACATAATATGAAGCAAATTATCAAATGTCCATCCTTGTAGCTCTATTTGTGCAGCCTATATGCGCGACACAAACATAAATCGCTAGCCATCTAACCAGTCAACAAGCCAGCCTGCCAATCAGTCGGACAGCAAGCCATGAATCCATCCATCCATCCAGCCAGCCAGCCAGCCAGTCAGCCAGCCAGCCAGTCAAAAAGCCAATCAGACCTGCTTATGAATGGAAAAATCCCTCCACCTCGATTTTATTGAGTAGCTTTTTAAGGCAGATCGGAGAAGCTACAGACAAAAAAAAGGATCTAAAAGTTTGGCACTCACCCTGCACATATCTCTTCTTGGATATGGAGTTTTTTTCATGGGACCAATATTCTTGCCTACTATCCAATCATCCACTTATCTCAACTGTGTTTGGCTTGAGACCATCAATATCTACAACCGAACAGTAAGTTTGTTTTTTTTTTCTTGATCTTTTGTAACATTTACTCTTCTGTGGATTTCCTTACAAAGTTGAATTACTGCAGTTATCCCGCCTTTTAGATTTGAGATTAAATAGATTAATGTCTTTGACAAGAGCATTTGATTGAAGCGATCTCAGAGATCTGCAACCCAAATTCGGATAAATGCTGTGCCATATTGTATCTGCATGAACAATGTTTATTTTTATGATGAATCATAAATCAATTTCTTTTATATGAATCATTATCACGCACAATAACGAATACGTCGCGAATCATTTCATAATTAATCTCATATAAGAAATTAAGTTTGCTGTTTAAAAAAGGACAAAAATATAGATAAAAAAAATGTCGTGTATAAGAAGAAAAGCAAAAATTGAGAACAGGTTATGGTAATCACATAGGGGAAACCATCACTTGACCATGGACCTTTGACTATATGTTTGGGGTCATCAAATGAAAAAAGAAAAAAAAGAAGTGACAAATCATTAGCTTGCTTCACTTGTTTCAGGAGGAAAGGGGACATGATCGGTAGAATTTTTCAAACCAACCGTTATTGCTGCAGGACACAAACTGAAGGACCTATTAAGCATAAACTGACGATGCAAGTTGGGTATCCTGTTTAAAAGATATTTCAGGGAAGGGGTCAGAGAACAAAACAACCGAAAAATGATAATATGGCTAAATGTTTAAAATTCCATCCATCTAGCTCCATTGATGTGGCCTGTATGCATAATACATACGTAACCCGCCATCCAGCCAACCAGCGAGAGATACCAATCTAAAAACTGAAAAGTCTTCAATGGAGTACTTCTAAAACAGAAATAGGAAGAGAAATAGTTATGTTCGAGGAAAGGACAGGGAATATATTAACGTTTTTTGCAGGGGGTTTTATTAGATATTGTATATCTGTTTTGCATTCATCACCACGTACATCCGTCAGACAATAGTCTACCAAGAATTTATATAAATAAGTAAGTAGGGATAAAAAGAGAAAATTAGTTCACAAAACAACAAAGTATAAATAAAACATTATGAAAGAAGAAGAAAAGACTTAACACAAACATCACAGGCGAAACTGAAAGAGTTGAAATGAAAATATTGAATTACATTGACACAACTAATTAGAGTTTTCTTGTTAGTCTGTTGTTATTCAAGATGCTAAACTTTGTGTAAGTGTTGAATAACACAGCAAGGTTCTGTGACAATATACGTACAAGTAATCGCAATGCCAGGCTGGGAAATTAGTGGAGGAAATATTTTGTCTGTTATCTTTTTGACTTTTAGGTTTTTCTTTCTAGTGTTATTTTATTTTGTTTCTCATACTTATTATTCTTGTGTGTCTTTTCTTGCCGTTCACGTTTAACTCAAGTATTGTTCAGCAGAGGTGGAAGTCACTTATCAAATCTTTGACACTCAAATATTGAGGAGCAAGTCCGCTCAAATAATGATATGGTTTGCAGACTTGATACTTGCAAGCATCATTGGTCTTGATCTGACTTGAAACTTTTAAGGATCAAAAGTCCAGACCTTGAATTTTGAAGGATCATTGGACTTGATCAGACTCAAAATCTCGAAGGATCCTTTTCCCCAACCAGATTTGGGATTTGCAAGGATCTCTCAGCTGACACATATAGAGGAAACCGGAACCAAGTCGGTGGCCTTCATATTCCAAAAGGAGTCGTCTCTTAAAAATGGACTCTTTACTGTTTGATGCTCAATGACCAGCACAAACTGAAGAAAGATGATTCATTAATAACTGCAGACAACAGCCGATCAGTTCAATAAATGTTGATAGGTTTATCTGAATTATCTGTTCGAACATTATATGTATATATCTATCCGGGTAGGATCAGATAATTTAAAGTTTACACTCACACACAGCACTCACTTGGTGAGCAAAATTCTTTGTTCGTGCCTGGGAAATACCCCTACATTTTTTAAATTTTTGTTGGGAGACTCAAATCCTTCCTGCTGAATTACCGAATAATTTGTGCTGGAGTGTTTCTTGAAAACGAAAACCTTTTTATAGTGAGGACAGCCCAACCCAGCCCAATAGTGATACAGATAATTTATCAAATTTCCGTCATCTCAGCAAAATTTGTATATTGTTTGCATTTCATTATTACGCTCTGTCCTCCCTCTGGAGAACTGTTTCATTTTAGCGTAGTGTTGCAGATTTGGTTGTAGCTTATTAAATATTCAACATCCGGCCGATGAGGTGCTACGGTCAACCCTAGATGAATATGAATAAGACTTTTTAGCCATTATATTAAAACTGCCACGTGAGTCACATCTTTTAGCAGCGTGCAGTATTGGGGCCTATCAATCATAAATTTGAAAGAGAGGGGTGATCAATAAATAAGTTACCCCTCTAGCCTTTTGATGGGCAGAGATAATTGAAAAAGACTGATTCACCCCCTTCCTCCGAAGAAAGTGTGAATACTTCCAGGCACAAACAGATGAATTATTTACCATATACGTATAGTTCCAATTCAATCCCCCTTGAGGAACCAATATAGAGGAGGATTTTTTTCAATCTAGAAATAATAAAGAATACATGTGAAATTATCCATCAGTTCATCCCCCTTTGTGTGACCTGTACTTTGATTCATACAGAAATTGATATAAACATAACCAGCCAGTCAACTGAAAAGCCTGACTGGATGTTCACTAAACTTGCACGTTCATAAAGCATGAAAAAGATGAAAATCAGCAGAGACTTGTCAGTAGATGTAACGATCTTCAAAGCAGTCCTTCTTGGAAAACACGATGTTTAATCCACAAAACAAGCAAACAGAAATTATATGACCTTCAGAAGGAACCAATACATTACGCTGGTCCGATTACTAACCCAATAAATCCTGTCATGTGACCTAAGTCTTTGGATAGCGTATAGTTTCGGGGTTAATCAATGATGACTTTAAAAAAAAAGGTGATCAACGAATAAGTTAGATCTCTACATTTTGTTGAACAGAAATCACTACAGTAATTTGAATTTTCAAAACAAACAAGCATTTATGTAGCCGGACACGTACAAAGGAGCCATTGTTTATGAATCCAGATTATAAATTGAAGAAACATAAGTTCACTGTTTCGATGGACCCTTTCTAATATCTAGCCTGATATATATATATATATATATATATATATATATATATATATATATATATATATATATATATATGTATGTATGTATGTATACACACGCACACACACACATATATATATGTGTGTGTGTGTATATATACTTATAATTATCGTGTCATCCACAGATAGCTAATTTGTTGTACTACGACGGCTAAGTGTGGCTATAGACGATCTGCTATCCCGTCCAGTACAACGAAGATTGAAACCTTCACTTCAGACCTACCTCTGCGCCAGGGAACTGTACGGTCGGTAAAGCTGAATTCAAGCAATAAATGTACTTAGCTTAAATTCCCTATCCGCTCTTCCGGGGGTGGAGATAGATGGATAAAAAAAATAGATATGCAGCCTAAAACTTGGATTGATCAGAAGATATTTTCAGATATTTCACATATATATGTATATATATATATATATATATATATATATATATATATATATATATATATATATATATATATATATATATGAGATCATTTGTACGGTAGAATTTATATCTTTTGGCCTAAAGCGGAGGATCATTCCAGAAATTTCACCCGGATGTTTTTTGAAGAAGTTGATTGGAAGTGACAGAGCAGGTTCGACACCCAACAAGTTCGAACATCCAATCTATTCACACAGCATCAACAGAAGGTAAAGAGGAACAGCCCTAGCAAAGCCGGCACAAGACGTGTCTCCTATATTGTCAAAAATGATTGATTGATGGTGGGTCTAAATAAATCCAGTATGCAGTGTATTGCACAATGGCTCAGGATTCGAGTTGGAATTGGATTCAGTCACGCGGATAATCAACTGGAGCAGAGTTTGGTGTTTCTTTGATTGGGGGATGAAATATCACATCGTTCTGGCCCTAAAAGGCGATCCGATAAATTACTGAGTCCCCGTCATATGCATTTGGGGAGCACTAACGCCTACATATATATATATATATATATATATATATATATATATATATATATATATATATATATATATATATTGTAACACTGAGATGTATAAATAAAAGAGAAATAAACACATATGAGCAAAGACAAAGGAGACACCGAGGAAAGAGGGACAGATAGAGAGATCTGGAAGATGAAATATCTTATCATCCAGGCCGGAGAAGATCATGTGACAAAAATATCAAATCTTTGTCATAAACGTGTGTGCGTGCGTGTTTAAACTGAAAAATATAGCTATATAGGTGAGGGACGGGGACATGTGAAAAAGGGAAGAGTGAGAAAGCTGAAGAAGAGCTTGAGAAAGATTAAGAGAGAAAAACAGAGGGTTACATGAGCACATATCTGTTAACATATATATTTGGACAGAGAGGGATAGAGTGAAAGAGAGAGGGAGAGGGATAGAATAGAACAGAGAGAGGAGAGAGAGGGGGTTTTTCTTGAAAATACTCACACATGCATGCAAAGATTATTTTAACAAACACTGATACTAACATTGTTCATCTCTCCTATTATATATATATATATATATATATATATATATATATATATATATATATATATATACATACATATATACATATATATATATATATATATATATATATATATATATATATATATATATATATATATATATCGCCTCTGGCAGTAGGCATGAATAAAATACTTGATATGATTGATTACTGGCTGTATATTTTCGCATGTTTACTGCTTATATTCTTCAGTAGAAATTTTCGTATTGTTTTTAGCACATTTGGACCTGAGCCAAATAATCCATGCAGGACAATTCTGACTCCTGAAAAAAAATCCAATAAAAAGCAACCCAATGTTGTATCTTTCCCAAATTCAAAAACAATAAAAGATGGAGAAAAAAAACCTTAGGGGGAATAAAAGTCAAGCCACAAGAGGGGATAAACTTTTTGATAGCTCACTAGCTAATATAAGAAACTAGAATTTTCTTTCTATTAGTTTTTCTTAACCATTTCTCTATGACACCTCAATTGTATATGTTTATTTTTCTTTTTTTCTTTTATTCTTCATCTTGCTCGAATCTGAACCTGTTCAGAGTAGGGAGAAAATAAACTTTGAGTTTGTCATTAAATACATGAGCAACATCGGTTGTATTTACTTCCAAATTGCAAAGAGGACCACAAATTCTTTGTAAAGGGGAAACATACTCTTTACATTTAAATAGAGATTTAGTTCATACCCCCCTTTATGCCGAGAACCTTTAAGATTTCATCATAATGCAATGCAAACTCAATGAAGAAAGCGAAACATTCTGGTGTCTTATTCACAAGAATCTAGGTTGAACAAGTGACTCGTAGAACAAACATGTTGAGGTCAAAAACATAGTGATCAAAATCAAAAACGCAGAATTGGAGGAAGTAGATCACTATCTATACCCAAGACCACAAATCCCTATAAATCCTTGAAAGAAAAGGAAACTAAGTAAAAATATTAATCCACCGGCAATCTCCCGTTAGAGCAGGCTCGGTTTTCAAGAACAAGATAATCTCACTAGTCTCAAAGTCTTGTTACTGGAATGTCAGACAACAGATTGACATTAAAACGTAGAACTCCAGATATCAGATGCCAAAATTATGGCTGACAGGAAAAGGGTGTCGTGACAAACAAGACGAATTCTGAAATGCTGTTACTACGACGTTAACAATAGAGAGGTGTAGAGAATTTCAGGAAAGCCTACGTCAAATGACTGACGCTGAAAGACTGTTTAAGCAACACTTGGATAAGTTTCTCCGTTGATATTAAGACTAAATAACACTGGTTAAGTTGCAGGGCAAATGACTTTTAGACATAGAACACTTCGTCCTTAAATAGTTACACCGTTGCTTTGAAAAGACCATTCTGGAACGTTAAATATGAAATAACAATAGAACGACTATTACAATTAAATATGATGATTAACTGAACTATACGCATGTATTTAGCTTTGGATATTTTGGATTACAAATATCTCCCAGCGTGGAAATATAAATGTTCATGTTTATCTACTGTGGTTGGCAGAGAGGAAATAATAGAAAAGGAGAGATCAGGTAGAAAGAGAGAGATCAGGGAAAACGAAGATAAAAGATATCGGAAAAACAAAGAAGAATCCAACAATGAAATTTCGTCTCATGCTTTCTCAGAGTAAAGGTTCTACACAATTACTGGGTCAAAAAGAAAAATCCTGCCAGCTGGGTCACATGTTCAAGACAAAAAAAAAAATGAATAAATACAGACATAGGAAGCAAGAGAGATATTAATTACGAAGAAAAATTGAAGATTTGAGATATGAATATACCTATTATATACCTATATATCGTTATATTTGTAATCTAAAATTGATCTCTTTAACGTTCTGAATCAAAACAGTAATAGCAGCCATGGTATGGTCGAGAGCAAAAGAAGAGATTCAATGAGGTTATCAGACAATTACTAATATTTTCATCAGAAAAGTTTATTACTTCAAGGATAGATAATTAAATATATTCCCAATGAATATGGACTAAAAAAATATATCCAAGTAAGTGAGAAATCAGTTTAATTAGTAAGTGGTGCTATTTGTTTTGTCAGTCAATAAAATTGTCGTTTGAAATTATATTATCTACATATCGGCACTGATACACACGAACACACACATACACACACATACATGTGTATGTATCTATGTTTTGATATTCTGGACAACAAATTTAATTATTACAAAAATAAATAACAGCGTATAATAATTAAAGTAATGTCTCACTCACAAAAATTACGGAGCCAATCATATATATATATATATATATATATATATATATATATATATATATATATATATATATATATATATGTATGTATATATATATATACATATATATATATATATATATATATATACATATATATATATATACATATATATATATACATATATATATATATATATATATATGATATATATATACATATATATATATATATACATATATATATATATACATATATATATATATATATATATATATATATATATATATATATATAATGGAGTTAAGATTCACTACGCAACACGTACATGTTTCCGTCCTGTTTGGGCTTTTTCAGGCAATTTCCAACCCTTATCTATATCAACCTACTGTTTAATGCTGAATGTATCGAACATTTTATGAAATAAACCCATCAGACAATTCATATTGTATTATGTTATATTACATAGCATCCTCTACTTTTATTGTATACACCCACGCACACACACATATATATACATGATGTGTATGTGCGTTCTTGTGTGTGTGTGTGTGTGCTCTGGATGTCAATGGAGTTTCATATATGAGTTATTTATATGTACGAAATACTTCTATATCTATAAATGTGTTTATCACCCTGAAATATTTGCTCAAAAATTACTTATCAGTAACGGCAACACCACCAACATCGTCGTAATCAACTTCATCGTTCCATGTTGTTATTTAGCAAGAAAACTTGGCTTAAGCAAGTCGCCCCCACCCGCGAGGCAGAAACTGTTTATACGTTCTCAATTTTGTACCGAGAAACCACGTTAGCAAAATAACCAAGAGATAAGACGCGTTCCTATTAGAGAATCGTAAGATAGAGTTTTTTTTCCCTGAATTAATATTTCTGCGTGCTCAGAAATTATGGTATTAACAAGAAAAAGAAAAAAAAATTTTTTTTTCAAAATTATCGTGTTTACAAATTTGGATGGAAGCCAAAGAATTCACTTGGGATACGCAATTCAATTCTAACTTCTGCAAAAAGTCAGCAAAAAAAAAGAAAAATCAAATCAAATAAAATATTGTGAAATATGGTGCAATAAGAAATTCTTAATTAACGTTCAGTGGTCGATGTCTGTAAGTCCATCTATATGTCAGTATGTATTAATGGACTTATTAGAGTGCATAACAATATGCACATTTGTGCATCGTCTATTTTTAGATGAATAATTGTCAGCATGTGAATATCATATATATATATATATATATATATATATATATATATATATATATATATATATACACACACACACACACTCATATATATATATATATATATATATATATATATATATATATATATATGTGTATGTATATATATATGGGACAGAGTTCAGAATGAAGGATATATATTTACACACACATGCATGCACGCACACACACACACACACACTCACATATATATATATATATATATATATATATATATATATATATATATATATATATATATATATATATACATGCACACTTACGCATATGTATATGCCCATATGTGGTTTTTCTGTGTGATTTTTCAAATATGTCATTTTATGTGTGTGTGTGTGTGTGTGTGTGTGTGTGTGTGTGTGTGTGTGTTATGGGTGATCATAAATACATAAATATGCATGCACCAACCTCCATATATTCAGGTAATCATGAAGATACATTTACAATTGCTTTGAGAGAAGTGAATACCTTTTTTTTATGCATCCGTGTGGTTATGTGATTGTAAATGTGTTTATATACATAATTCCAGATGTTGGTTTCTATTCATACAGCGATTTTTTTCCATATTTGTAAAATGTATGATTTTTGCTACTATTTTTTGAATAAATAAATGTCAATTCTTGTTTATCATCTGCATTTTAAATGTAGTGAAGTTTCAAGTATAGAGTCACTGATACAACTCAATTGATAGACATGTATGTATGCCCATCGATATAGCCAAATGAGAATTTCTGTCAGTATTAATATGTATGTCTATATATGTATCTTTGTGTGTGTACAAGAGACACAGAATCAAAGAAGAGAATGGAAATAAACAGAGAATGAAAAAAATCATTTTTACATGATAAAAAATTCTAAAATGAAAAAAAGATATGAAAACTTTTTTTAAAAATTTTATAAAATATTCAGAGAATTGGCTTACAAAAAAAATAAATTTCAAGGCAAATTGAACCGTATTGGGTATATCAGAAAAATATGAGTAGGTGAATTTGCAAAAAGTAAGATTTCAAAAAATACTGTTATTTCTGTTCAAGGTTTAAAATGAGATTGATTGATAAAAACTCTCGAGTGACCTGGTCATATCAGCTCAAAGAAAAAAAAAAACACACATATCAAATAATGAATGTAGCTGTTTTAGAAAACCCTATTATGAATCTGAGAAATGATAAATTGCTGAATATCTGCATCTCAACATCTCAAAATTACATTCCGTCGGCAGCTTTCGAATTACGTCGGGCGTGGGTGATGTGGAGTAAAAGTACATAGTTTGTTTTTTTTTTAGATCACCTATTCCCACACTTTCAAAAGTTCCTGTCATGAACATCAACACCATCATCATCATCATAATCATTTTGATGCCTGTTGTTAAGATGAACTCACCTGATCATTCAATTGTTGTTTGCGACGCAAAATTTGTTTTGTCTATCACGCCACCTTATTTTCCTAAAAAACAATTTTACATATGATCTCTTGGAAGTAATGCCATGATTCATAATGTCTAGCAGTTGTCAGTCATTCTTGCTACATAACCAGCCCATTGCCAGTAGAGTTTTCTCATGGACGATACCCCTTACTCTATGTGATTTCTAATATACTCGAGTCAAACATGGTTCCCCTCTGAGCACGTTGTAAATTATTCCGTTTGAGGTCCAATCTTTTTGTTATGTTCCATATTTTACCTTTATGGGTAAAGATCGGAAGATGTATTTTTAATATTAATAGGATATTTCATGTTGGTTGACTTTGCCTGCTGGAAGGTTTTCATTCTACAGTGATCAAGTGATTCTCTGTTTGGATCCTCATTTTAGGGTGATGTCATGAAGAATGCATACAAATGATGATGAGTAATTGATATATATATATATATATATATATATATATATATATATACATATATATGTATATATATATATATATATATATATATATATATATATATATATATATATATATATATATAATATATATAAATATATATTTCAGAATCTTGCCTGACACCATGATTAGCTTTTAACTACCTGCCACTATTTTGATCTGGTGAGCTTGAAAGATGTCTGTGCTTGACGCATTTTTTAAAGATTGATCTTCATGAGCAATTGCGCAAAGAAGTCATAAATATAGTAATCCTTTGAAAACTGAAACCATGCATTTCTACAATCCTTGCTGCACTTTTGGCTGTAGGTTCCATTCATTCATTCCTAGTTGCTCACAGCCAGGCCAGTCATAAACTTCAAGTGAACGGGGGGGTATTTGGTTTATTTTATTGACCGTGCTGTTGACTCCTGTTTCTTCCTTGCGAGGGTTTACATGATCGTCACATGTACTATTTACATGTTCCACAATTGTTTACAGTCACCCATTTGAGTACTTACCTGGCTCGACGTTGCTCACCTTCGATGATCATAGGAAAATCTGTTTCCCAAACTTAATTTGGCCGAAACGTGCACGATTATTCTGAGAGTCTTGGAACGGTCAGTTTTGAACATGTGAAATCATGATTATTGCGCCGTTGCTGTCAAGCATCTTGGTTTACAAAAGTTTTTCATGAATCAGTTTTCTTGTAGATAGAAATATACTCTTGATATAAACCGTTGAACACGATCAAAAACAAAACTGTCGACATTTTCTCCAGTTTTTAAGTTGATCCCAATGGCTGCATATACTTACTTGCTTTATCAATGGAACTATTTGACAGAAAAAAAATAACAGACGTATTTCTTTTATATATATAAAAAATAGTCTTTCAGTTGTTTGAAATTCCATCCATCACTCTAGGTTTTATGGGAAGGATGCTCATTTTGTAATGTAAGTCCGTGCTGACTTGGTACTTTAGTTGCATTTTCGTTTGATTTTGAAGAATTCAAACGACTTTTCCTGTGATTACTTCCCAGCGAAAGGTGAGAAATCATTCTTTTTTAAATTTTCAATTGATCAACCCCATATATTGCCAAAATACGTCGGTCCTGTAACGGTTTCTTGTAGATAACTGGACTGGCATATACTATTTCTTTCTTTCGACAATCTTGTAGCTTAATTTTTCTCCTAAAGCTTCCGCATTATATGTGATTACAAACCATAGTTTACGTTTAGAAGAGTATTTTATTAATGCGGTATATAAAGCTGATTCTATGTAAGGTTTCTTTTCATCGCTATTTTTATGCCTTTGTTCGTTTTTTTTTTATTGTATTTAATATCGTTCACCATTCAAAGACACATTGAGTGCCAAAAATCACAATTCACAGGAATAAGTACCCTTGTAATGTTTTCCATAGATTTCCCACGGTTTAGACTTCATTTCAAGTCATCTTGAGAAAGAAGCAAAGTTCCATTAGAAACTATCTATTCTAACGATCACAAAAGCTGTCACTGAAGCTGTCAACATAGGATTCATCTGTTCTGATCCACTCTAATTTTCTTCTCATTAACTGATTATATAATTTTATCGCGGTGAAAACTGGAAAAGTGAGTTTTTCCTAAATTGGTCTATTAGTTTACATCTGGTCTCATTAGCACCTGTTTTGATTTTTGAAAAAATCAAACGTCCTTAGTGATAACTCTCCAAGTGGAAGCAATAGAATTAACATAATCTTCTCTTTATTTTCATTTTATTGATCATCCTTAACTCGGCATACTACGCAACAGACGTTTCCCTTATGACAGTTTCTATTTATCAACCAACCAAACCGGTGTTTTTCTGTGACCATCTTGCATTTTGAGGCTCTTTTTCTCTTGGTCCGAACCTAATTTTCTTCCTGGAATTAAGGCGATAAAATTGTTACATCTGCCAACAAACTTTCGCTGATATCATTATATTTATGATTTATAGACTTTCACGTCCAGTTAACTCAATAACATAATACCGTTTCCATGTACGCCTGTTTAATTCAGTTTAAAAGAATCGACAATGTCAACCATTTAAATAATCGCATTGAATACTGAAAGTAATACTTTGCAGAAGAAATATTTCTGTAATGTTTTCAATAGATTTTTTTTTCAATTTCGTCTCCAATTTCAAGTATTTTTTGAGGAAGAACCGAAGTTTTTGTCTATTGATTTTATGTCGGATCTATCCTTCATCAGTGAAATATTTTCTTCTTATATTATTCTCGTGATATCCAACATTTGTCGTTTACGTGAAATGCATTAAGATGTCAGGACATAATTTTACAAATTTTAAGATCAATGTGTCAAAATGTTTTCGAGTTCTCCACTGCGTCATTGATCAGTCAAATATATATATATATATATATCCCTTCAGATTGCTACATAAATACACGCGCACAAAGAATATATGTGTGTGAGTGTGTGTGTGTGTGCCTGAGTGAGTATGTCAGTGCACCTGTTTATGTGTTGGTATGTGCATATGCATTCAATGCAAGTGGTGATGTAAATGTATGGGATATTTGTATCTATGTGATATATCTGTTGTTATTGATGTGTTCAGGACATATATTTATCGATTAAATGCTGAAATTAGGTCTTTAGAAATTGTTACACATTCGTTTCACTTCTTCAGCCTACATGTGATATATGTATATGTGTAAGTGTATATATGTATATATGTATAAATACATATGTATAAACTTATATATTAGCACAAATACGCATACGCACATAGTTAAGTGAACTAATGAGTTTTTACTACTGTACAATAACACACACACATATATATATATATATATATATATATATGTATATATATATATATACACACAGTCATACAAACATACATATATATGTCTATGTATGATGATAAATTGCATTATATATATATAACTCTTATTCTGAATGAGCTGCTGTTATCACACAATGAATGTACCATTTGGCATAGACAAAAAAACAATAAAAAAGTAGGGCTGCTGCAGGAATGAGTGTAACGATGGAGATTATTTCAAACAATTTTATACACACATACAATTTATTAATCATGCTCTTTACACACACACACACAAACATATATATATATATATATATATATATATATATATATATATATATATATATATATATATATATATATATACCCGTATATGTGTGTGTTTGGTGTGTACGTATGAGAGCTTGGTTTATTGAATAGCATTTAAATCTAGATTTTTGAGGCTCTTGGTAATATTTCTTACTAGTTGAACATCTTCATCAACTACATCAGAAACTTTTAAGTTTCAATCCATGGAGGTAGACCTCTGCAATACCGTTGTATCTTGGATTGCATTGAACCAATACTTTTTAAACTAATGTAGCCCATGACACTATCTCAAATTTTGTTTGTTGAATTTTGGCATATTATCTGTGAGGATCAAGGTTGAGAGTTCTGCTGTCTAGTGGTTGTACAGCATTCTTGCAATATGGCCAGCCCATTTCCATCTAAATCAATATAATGGTATCTCTGATACGTCGTACCCTTTTTTGTTGTTATCTTTTGATCTCTATACGTGATTATAGGCTGTTGGAGGGTCAATCTTTTGGTTATATTCCATGTTGCAGTTCCCTAGGTGACTATCGGGTGGACACATTCGTTGTATACCTTTCTTTGAAGAATTAATGCTCTTTTCCTTGTCTGTGAATGTTTTGCTGGCTCTAGGTTTAATTTTCAATTCAAAGTCTCCATTTTTGTTCAGTGTATTTTGATGTCTGAGAAACTTTCGAATATCAGCAATGAATATTCCCCCATATCTTTTTCATATTTGGTTACTTTACTGCAATAATTGATCAGTTTTGGTGATACCCTCGGGAGTATTTCAAGGGAATCCTACCCAAGGCAAGAAATAGAGAAGAGGAGGATGATGAATACATACGGTTTATATCCTACTCAATGTGAACCTAATATGAATAATGTCGCCATATATCAAGGGGTTGGGTAATCAAAGCTGCCTAAAAACAATCCAATCAGGGTTCGTTCCTTCATCTTCATTCCAAGCTAGGGTTATATTGGGAGCTTTTTGTATCGTATTAGCTTTACTAGTGAGAAGGAGCAATATACACCTCTGTCTTTTGCCATATTCATGTTTCGTCTGCATCTAACTCTTAGTATAAATAGTGAATGTTTGTGAAAAGAGCATACAACGAGCTATATCTTGTGGGACACTCCTGAATGGATCGGCCATTAATTTGCGAAAGATATACTTATATTATTGAAAATGTGCATTTGAACGTGTGTATTAAATGCACCGATCCATTGTATGTAGATTAATGTCAATTTTTGACTGTTTCTCCTCTTAAGATGACAATTTTTTGAGTTTTGTTTTTAATTATCATTTTAGGTCATGTTCCAAAGGCTGTTTTTCACGGCTTTTTTTTGGTTTACCTAAACTCATCCTTGTTACAGATGGTAAAAATTCAAGATTGATTCAACCAATGATTATTGTAAGCTAGCAGAGGTGTTCAATGCACGTTTTGACACAGTTGGGTGGATTCTTCATTATTCCAATGAAAAAGGTTGCTTTTCGTACAAACTATGTTCTGTCTGACATCCACTGACTGACTAAACGATGTAAGAGGTCATAGCGAAGGTAACAGTTATCCTGGGAGAGGTAACCAAGCCTGACATCCATAGAACTGCGCATGGATTGATGGAGATATAACATTACTATTTCGTTTTCATTGAAATTTCACAAAGCATATTGAACTGCACGTCCTTAATGATGGGGACCTATTGAACATACCATTGAATAATAATACTGTGTTTGGCTCTCGGCCAATACGTTATTCTCACCATGATTAACAACTTTTTCGACGATAGTTGATATAATATGATGATGTGTTGGTTTCTCAGGTTCCAAATATCTATTATGTCATCTATCACGAAAACCACAACAAAAACTGACGAAAAAACCGTTTTTGAACATAACAACACCATTCTTCAATTCTAACACGGTTTATTGTAGAAGCTGTCCAGCATGAAATTACATCAAACAGGCCCCAATGTTTGTTGTATTGTCAAACTCTACTCCTAATCTGACGGAAGATGATCACTACGACATTTATATTGTATTATATATATATGTATATATATACATATATATATATATATATATATATATATATATATATATATATATATATATATATATATACGTGTGTGTGTGTGTGTGTGATCAAAAAACATATTTTTTGTAGAAATGTATATATTATTAGAATTAAATAATCCCCTGCATATTTTTCTGAATCTAAATCTGAAGATCAACGCTGGAAATACGTAAAACTTATCAGTTCAGATCAGTTGGTAAGACATTTGCACAACAATAAAATGATCGTAATTTCAAATTTTATTAGTTGGCAAGCGACACGAAAATGAAGTCGACTACAGACTTTAACCGGAGTTTGACTAAATGAATTTCGAATTATCAGACATCTGTGTAGAAAAGGCATGAACAAGTAGTAAAAATGTAGTCGGAATGCATTTTTACAAAGTTTTCACATGGACATATAAAAGAAAGTATCTGCTGCCCACCTCGTTTTAATGCTCCACAAAAGACTCTAGGGCAAAGATTTGCCTCTCATTAAAATTCATTACATCGTTGAACTGGTTTTCAATAGACATTAGATTCGGTTTTTATCGTCTCTTCGTACTCTTTGCCAATTGAAGTGTCCTGTATACACCGTTTATCGTGCATAGAGGTACAGGAACAATTGAAAGACCAGTATTAAACGAGTATACACAACACAGCTTGCATTCTCAGATAAGTGCTTCTGCAGGCAAACTATTATTCATGGCTTACAAATACAGTGAGATTTCGTTTACTCGAAATTGAATCATTTAACATATTGCTGGTTACATGTTGAGAATGAAATTTGAAAAATGAATATTGGGGGTGCTTCTAGCCTGACCCGTTGACCCATATCCTGGTTCTTCGGAACTTAGCCCTTTTCCTTCCTGTGGGACAGAGCCAACTGATTCTAGTTTTCAATCATTTATTTCAATTCTATCCTCAACATGTGACGGTTGCACTCCAAACTTTATCCACTGCACAACTTTTGAAGACGTATCCAAGTGAATAAAATGCATAAAGTCTTATTTGATCGTTAAAAAATGTGAGGTAACACATGTTATCTCAATATTTCATTTTCTAACGGTCAATTACGATGATGTATATTCGTAAAGACGATATCATTAGTTGGTTTTGCTTACAGTCTATGATTAAAACTGACACAACTGATTTAATATTGACATGGGTAAACACTCAATAGGAGTGACTTGAACGGCTAATCACGTCTGTGGTTATATTTATTGATCCATCATCGTTGCATAAATTATCTGGATAACCTATGTGGGCAAGAAAAGTTTTAAAAAAGTAAATGTGAAGTATAAAATGACATCAATACAATACAATATGATAATAATTCATATAAAATATTGTATGGCTTTAGCTCTACATTAAAAGCATAGCTTAAATGGTTGTGGTGTCTCATCAATACTGACAGGTGCTTGTTAATATACTTGTTTTGTTTTAAAATCCCATAAACATAGCAAACAACTGATGATCCCAACAAAAAATATCATATATTGTACCATGATAATAAGTTCAGGCAAAAGAGTGGAAATATTGTGACTGAGGTAACAGAAAAAATTGAAAAAAAATTTTGAAGCTTAGTGTTAAAGCTGCTAAGCTTTCCAAAGAATATATATGTGCATATATATATATATATATATATGTGTGTGTGTGTGTGTGTGTGTGTGTGTGTGTGTGTGTGTGAGTGTTTGTGTGTGTGTGTGTGTGCATGTGTGTGTGTGTGCGTGCGTATTAAAAACAAGAATCGAAACTGGCAAGATTAGTTCTGTTCTTATAACGTAACGTGCTTCACTAGCTTTGATTTGATAATAATATTTCATGAAAACTATTCCTGCAAAGGAAGTAAAATCCACATTGTTAAACAACGTAATCACTTCATACTAAGTCATGACATAATTATTGCATCGTGCATAGATTTTTTTTTCAGTCTCCAAGACGATTTAATTAGTACGAACTCTGTGTCTGAATATATAATGACTTTTTCTGATTGCTTTTCGAAGGTGATTAATTAGGAACCCGCAGTGAAGCTGTAGCAACCCTGCCAGGCGCAGACAGTGTTATGTTTTGGGAAGCTGTATCCACATTCTCCGACTGTCTGCAAATTAAAACACAAAAGGAATCTTGATATGTTGCCGATTCTACCATCTTTCTGATTCTGTCACGGATAAATTCTTGGTTGACGGTCCCGACTGAGCAAATACAAGTATATGTATTCCAATATTCTCACACTAGCTTAATTGATTTGTAACTGTCAAGTAAAACTATCATCCAGTCCGTCAAGATAGGTTTCTTTAATCTTTAACGTAGTCTGGCTTAATGGCTATGTATATACCATGCGTAGAGGACGCACCTGTGTTGCTAAAGGTCTGGTAATCACTTATTCATTGATGACCTCACTTCAAATCGACATTTTTGTCATTGATCCCCCAACTCAGCAGATCAAAAAGCATAGTGGTTTCTTATCAGTGATTAACCGGACCTATTTCATGTGATAGCTGCATCCTGTTTAGAGGATAAATAGGAAGTAAAAAAAGCACTGTCTATTGTTTAGATGAGGATCATTAGCATTCATTCTTTTTATCCAGACGATCTATTTTACACCTTTTTCCAGGGTGATAAAGATTCGGTAAAACGAATGTTTTTATTTTCTCTTCAATGGAGGAAATGGTTATGTCATAAAATTCCATGTTTTTCTTTTCCTGTCCATGTTAGGCCAAGGTGTTCAAAAGTCGTCTCCTGTTGAGTAGTAGACCCTTGTCGGATAAATCCTTAGGTGACATGTTGATGCATGCTGTTTATTTGACATTTCTGGTCACTGCCATCGCATATATATATATATATATATATATATATATATATATATATATATAATCGGTATATAATATATATATATATATATATATATATATATATATATATATATATATATATATATATATATATATATATATATATATATATATATATAACACTCGAAAAAAAAAACAATGAGCGGATTGGTCAAAATGTCGTGTCAACATAAACAACAAGAAGTTCAATCGTCTAAAAATCACTTGTAAGCAGAGTGGGTTCAATTTGTCTATAAAGCAAATTGTTGTTTTTTTTTCTTTTTCTTCTCCTTCCTCCTTTGAAGGATAAATGTACTTGCCAGGAGAAAAATTACAGCATTTACTTACAAATTTCTAGACGATGCAAAAAGGCCGACCTTGATTATGTTAATAATTGTATTTTTGATTGCGTGAACGAATGGTATTGGCAGGATACTGTTCTTAAAACACAATTCTCAAATACTCTGGGATGTTGACGTCTAGATCAAACATCCCATGAACCCAAAGAAAAATGGATCTGATAAAATGACCTTCTAAATCCTGCTCATTGCTATGCAGTAAGTCATCATGTTGATAGAGAAAAGTTCAAGACATACAAGTTCAAGGTCTTTGTATGAAAAATTAGTATACAGTAAATAATGAATTAAATCTAAGGAATTTTCTCTGAATTTTTTAAACAAGTCTAAGATACTGTCACTCAAGAAATATTGACGTTGTTGTTGTTTTTGATGTTCAATTCTGTTATTCTTATTCCGTTGTATATTCCCAACCGATGATGAAATTTTGTCAACTTTTCATTCTCCATATTAAAATTTTATTTGATCGTTCTTACGTCACGTTCATTCCCCTCTGCTCTCTGTTTCATTTTTCTTTTCTTTTTGCTCTCAACATTTTTCTTTTTTTTTTCCCCTAAGATGGAACACTATTTGATGCCTGAATACTTTTGAATTTTCCACGAGTTAAACCTATGGGAATTCAAACAGAGAAATGTCATTTCATCCTTTGCTACCAGAACAGCTTTAGTTGAACAGGTAATTTTATTGGGTTATAGTTTCTGGAACACTTGTGTTTTTTCGCTTTCCGTTCGATATATTGGTCTAACCTTGAGTCATTATTATCAGCTGTTTAGCATCTGTCGTATGGACATAGACCTTTCTCGAGCTTTATCAAAACTCAAAAGCGTTGCTTAACCAATACTTCCTGAACATGTCTTGTTTGTAATGTAATCTGATATTTTGCTGGCCACGGTTTTGCATATGATATCACGGGATCTTCATAGTAAATCATGATATCAAGCCATGGTATAGCATTTTTGCAACACGACTATCACATCTTCATTTCAGTTTTCTGAAAGATTCTACGATATCTATTATTCGTGTTTCGTTTGTAATATACCGGTTAGAACCATCCGTGAGATGTTGAGCATCATTCTTTCCTGTACATATTGCTTGATCTTCAGTTCGAGGTGCAATCATCTGGCTGAGATCCATTCGGGAATTTAATCTAGCTCTAGGTTTTACAAACTTCTAAATAGTAAGCTAGAAAGACGCACACAATAATTTTGAACGCAGAAAAAGATTATCAACTCAGCGAATTTTGTGCACATCTTCGTCGGAGATTAGTTTTGCAGATGTGATTCACTTATGGGAGGAATACTTATCTATATTTGTGTACATAAATATAACCATGCGAAAACATTCAAAGATGGACCCATAAGCAAATGAATCCACCTGCAGGAATAACGCTTAATTGTATATACTGGTCCCAAGCGGTTATTCCGATCAGGAAATGTGTCTTTGCAACCAATGAAAAAAAGGTTTCCCAGTTATGTGGTTTCTCTAGGTGAAAGTTATTTTCATCAACATCCATCAGAAGCGAAAGATTTAATTTCCTTGGCTTTTAATGAACTTATTTAATATTTCATAGGAAGTTAGAATTCTAAAAATACTAATAATATTTTACCCCAAAATATTCAAGAAAAGAAAAGAAAAAAAAAGTTAACAAATGGATGTAGAAGTATAAATTGAATCGTTGATTGAAAAATGCCACCAAAGTTATGACACAAGTAGATATGTATAAAGTAGTTTATCGCAGATAATATGATTTGTTACACTCAAAACGATGGTTCTATTAAATATATCTTTCCACCGAGACGGAATGTACAATCTGTAATGAACCACTGTGAATATCTTTATCCATCTTATGGGAAATTGAATTGTGACTGGCCCCGGGTCAGACTGACCATTCAAACCATGGGTTTGTTTCTATGGCCCAATGAGGTTGCATGAAAAGGTGCAGGGTTTTTTATGTTGTATGTTTGATAGGAATGTCTTTCTCCAAGTAGATAGAGGAAGAAAGACGGATACAATAATAGACATACAGACGAATGGTGGGGGAGGTAAGTATAGATATCTATGATATATATATACACACCCATAGATAGAAAAATTAATGAATAAGTACTTAAAGCAAATATACGAACATATGATCAGGCATGCACAAAATTCTACCCAAGGTACAGATTACCATTTGTCTGATACAATCATATATTCTTAAATTGTTGAATTCAAGCATACATTTCAATATCAGCATATTTTCAATGACGTATTTCCATATATATATATATATATATATATATATATATATATATATATATATATATATATATATATATATATATATACATATACATATACATATACATATATATATATATATATATATATATATATATATATATATATATATATATATATATATATACGTATATATATGTACATATATACATGTTTTTCCCCTCTTTTGCTCTCAATTTTCAACTTTGCCTTCATGAGTATATGCACAAAAGCCATGCATATTTCTTTATTGTAATACTTTCCTTCCGTCTGAAGTGTTTTTTTCATAATTTTAGTTTGAAAATCACAGTCATTTTCTCCCACCATTGCGTAAAAGCTGAAACCCAGCAGAACTTTGACGCTGAATACATCTTCGAAGAAGCCATTATTGGTTTGGAAGTACTGAAATTCTTTGCATAATCGGAGTCATTTGAAAAATATCCAAAGAACTTTTCATAGAATATGTGGAGTTGAAGAAGGAAAAAAAAAGGGAATTGAAAATTACTCCAATTCAAAATTCACTATTGCAGAAAGCTGAAACTGGATCAGATCAGATGCAATACATTTGAAATTTAAAAAAACAAGCAAAAAAAAACAGAAGAACAAATCTGTGAGATTGATTCTGACGAATATTAGTACAAATATTTTATAAGAGTTGAGAATCAAAATATAATGGTTTTATAGAGACAAAAAGAAAGTTCATTGACGAACCTATGTATCTAAAACTGATTAAGGAATTATCAATGCGTAATTATCAGAATTTTGATCGGAGAACTACACCGTTCAGCATTTAAGAGAGCTTAAAATAAGTAATATCCTTGCTTAAGTCATCGAATCTGACACGAAATATTCTTTTACGAGCTGATTAATATCAGTCCTGCACTATTTTGTGAAAACGAATAATACATGCGCTGTACATTTATATGCTCTAGAACAGCAAACAGAAAAAAAGATCCCCGATATATATTTCTGTCTATACGTATTTGGTTCAATAACTGTGTTTCCTATTGATTGATAAAAACATTCATTTTGAACAATATATTCTCAATCTTCAATGTGAAATCTTTCTCCCTCAGTGTATTTGATACAGTAGTGAACGATACAAACATAGACTGAACGTTATGCACTGAAAACTGCTTATCCAAATCCAAATGATAACTGCGTCAATCCATCCATGTATACATCAATTTGTTTATGACCCCCTCGAGAAGAATATATTCATTAACTAATTCACAAATTACTTTTCACCTGCTCATATGAATGCCTCATATTGGACTTTTCATTGCGATATGAAGGTACATTTCCCCTGGATGATAACTTAATGTTTGGCCACAGCAAGCCCACGATTCTAAAGCACAAGATGTTTCTGAGAGTAATAAACATGCAATGATTCGTCTTTTCGTTAAAAAGGATTGTTAAAAAGTGACAATATAACACATTAGTTAAAAAAATGCTGAGTAAGCCAATTAAAACAATTATTTGATGAAAACCTCTCGCCCTAAAAATTCACATTGAATTTCCTGCGTGTATTCTATCTGACAAAATAGGAACGATTTTTAATGAATGACAGGTCCACTAAGTCACTCAATAGAAATTTTCATGTGATCAAAGTCTTTTTGCAGCGTATTTTGTTAGGGGTGATCAAATAAAACAAATCGAAAGAGCGAGAGATCAATAGCACAAATTATGATGTTTAGCATATACTAATGCAGCGGCAACATTCTCCAACTCTATAAACCCTATGTCGAAGAAAATTTTAACAAAATTGTAGACCATAGTATGGTGTAAATGTTGAAAATACCAGACCCCTATGTCAATCAGTACGGCATGTACACGTTGTAGATATATACATGTGTGTAAAGTCATTAAACCGGACCAAAGCTCTGTTTGTGTATTTTCGAAATAAGTGAATTTTGCCATCAAAGAATCGATGATTGTACGTTGGAAATTTTAAAATTAGGGAATATCTACTTGCTGTTAGTTTGATCCTTTCTGTTCAGAGTTTAGAACTAAAATTACTGTCAATAATATAATCAATAATTTACAATTACCCAAGCGGCATTGCATTATTAAACAGTTACTCAACGAAGACCAATATGCAATCAATTTTTTTTGGTTGCATGCTGTGTTAGGTGTACTCAATTAAAAAAAATTGGATGATAGGAGATCGAGTAATACATTACTTCTCTCGTCTTCTGTTGCATCCTTAAAATGTCATAAAAAACGCCGCTGAGCACAGACACAGGCATGAATTTAGCATAGACTTGCATAATTAATGTAGGTCTCCCCTCTGCACAAAAACTCACTCTAGAATGGGTTAAAAAAACATTTCCTTTTAGATATAATAAGAAGCCAATGTTTAAAGTTAGAACTTTGTAGATTCATTGATTCAGTACGTACATGTGATATTCACATCCTTAGCTGGACAACCAGAATCCCTTAAAAAACTGGAAATAAAACATGTTGACCTTGTTGACAGTTCTAGCTGACGGTTTCTCATTTATTTGATCCATATGTGAAATGAAATTAGATGGAATTAGTCCATAACCCTCCATCTTAGTATAATCAGCCTCGGCACTCCAAGAATATTTTCTTTCGAGAGAAGCTAGCTAAAATTGGAAACCTCAACCCGTTCAATAGAATGACCAAGTTTTATGGAAAATTCTGATACATTAAAAGCTCCTCCATCTTCCCAAACAGAGTGAAGAGCAACATCTTCCAGGTTTTGGCATCGTAAAAGAAACAAGCACCAGGGTGATGTCAATGCCAGACAGTTGTGCCAACGAACTCGGATCGCAAAATAGAATGTTTTGGAGGAGAACCAAGACTGGTTTTATTCTGTGCTCATACGTCTGATATCAATAACTAATTTAGATCAACCGATTCTATCGATATAAATAGCCTCTGTGAGTGTTCATGTCATTGTATCTATTCTGATTCCGTAAGGAGATCTCTAGACGTAAAAGAGCATTTCCAGGTTCCCATGAATAAACGAAATTGGATGCTTCTCCTCAAACTTCTTACAGTTGATGCCAGTTGGTATGAATCAAGGTTTATGCGACTCCGAACACACACAAAGACCGCAAATATGCATATATCTTTGTATTATTTATCAAATACACATATAATAACTCCATCAACCAAAATGCATAATGATTACATTTGTAGGTGATTCATGACATTTATACTTATATTCACTTGTTCATAAAAATACTCACATCATTCTTGATCAGTTTTATGTTATCAGAATGGACATTGGAATCAATAAACCAATTTCAATTCTGAGTCCCGTGTATTAATGGTGTGACTCAACTTCTGTAAATTTCCGTATCACCCTGATAAAGGTCCACTAACTGACATGCTTCTATGGTTTAGAAAAAAGTTTCTCACTTCAAACACTCTCAAATGCTCATGAGTTTTAAGTTGTTTTTACTTTGAGTGATGGATAAAGCTAAGTAACTTAGCTTGCCTTAGAGATGACATCAAAAATATAGCACCGATTAAAATCATACATCTATATAAAGTGAGATAACTTATTCAGCCGTCTATAGCATTTATCGAAAATACGTTGAGAGTGGTGGGGTAAGAAGAGTGTCCTAGGAATGGATGAGCAACAACTCTATCACAAAGGCAGTGACTATGCAAAGGGGAACAGGGTAGGGGTATACAAAATGTTCAAGATATTCGAACCTGGCCGCTGAGAGGAGAAGGGTAGGAGTAAAATGAGTTCGGATGAACCTGTTTTCAAGTGTCCGTTAGTGGATCACGTGATTCAGTTTCAGGGATATTAGCTTCAAGCTCTACCCACCAGTCCATTTTTATAGGTGTCTGCTCTTACGTAAACGATTTTTACGAGGATTTTACAAATATTCTTACAGGTATTGACCAATTTATGATAAATTCTTCAATAATGTTTTTCAAGTGGGTTGGTAAGAAGAACTGGCCCAACGGACCCTATCAAGGGATAAAATAGCACACATCACTTTAACATGAAGTTAAGTCAAGGCCTTATGCTCAACTCAGATCGGTCTTACTCTTTCAATGCCTTTTACGCCCACGTTGTGTTTGGAGATCAAGAGAAAAGTGTTGACAAATTGACCGGGTGCAAGCACACAATAATGCCATCAATATTATTTGCAACCTCAAAGATGGAAAGAAAATTTGTTCATATGAAATGCGTCTCTGCTCTTACCATGTGAGCTAACAACGCTCCTACAAGGTCAGCAGTCCAAGAAAGCGCACTTCTCATCCCTCTATTCTACGATTTAAAGTATAAATATCTACATATGTAAACATATCTGCGTTCTCCTAATGCTGACAGTGTGTATATCAGCAAAATGGATGTCTGGAACATTTTATTTATTCTAAATATTCTGTATCCTTCACAATACACATAGTTTCTTTTTAATGTTGTTATGACAAATTTTATGATTTAAAGTCTGAACGTCAAGTATTATTGTGTTAATCATTTTCAAACGTAAATTGTATACGCTTTCATAATCAGTCATAAAGAAGGGCTAATAAGATCATAGGATGCCTTTCTTAGGAATGATATAATTGAAAAAGCTATACAAATTAAACATCAGCTGATGTGTAGCTCATCTTTATGTGATTTCAAGCACGATGTGATTATTTGGATCTGCAGGTTTTTGTCTGAAGAGCATCCACGTCTATCAACATGGATCAACTGGATTGTCATTGTTTGTGTGGCTTGCAAGGCTTGGAATAACCATTAAAGCTGATGTTTTATCCAGCACCCCTTCTATATTTTCCTTTTCTATCATTATTTATTGCGAGTAAAAGACATTTTTATAGATTGTACAACTGAAGAAAGCTATTGAATGAATCAGAAAAAAAAAACAAAAACAACT
Organism: Thysanoteuthis rhombus; assembly: GCA_963457665.1. Classification (NCBI taxonomy): domain Eukaryota; kingdom Metazoa; phylum Mollusca; class Cephalopoda; order Oegopsida; family Thysanoteuthidae; genus Thysanoteuthis; species Thysanoteuthis major. The sequence continues at coordinate 55,408,609 of OY735218.1, read as the reverse complement.
TGTCAAATTATAATGACCCTCCCAATATTTCAAGATAATTTCCATACTTGAATTTACACGGCACAAGCCTAAATGGAGATATTTGGAAGGATAAAGATATTGGATGGTAATTGATTGTAATAGATTCATCAAAACAATATTCTGCAAGTGAGGCATTTCCAAGTAGATAATATATGCTCTGACGGAACAAACGGAAGCAGAAAACTGGATATTTGTGACAGTATTATGCTCAACTACGATTTCATAATTCAAAGGGGATATAGGGTTTAGCAGTAGGCTTGATGATAGATTTTTAAGATCAGTGTTTGATATTAGGTGGGGGTTGCAATCGATTTAATAAACATTGATTTTCTTTCCATACCCTTAAATCTACGATGAAAAATATCTTCCACTCAAAACATGATTATCAAATGATAATCTTCGTCTACATTTTGTCATGTACAAACTCTATCCTGGTTATCTCTATTGCAAGAATCGACATAATGTTTCGGTGAAACCACTTTCCTTGCTTCTGGAAGTATTTATTGATAATTAAAACCAAAGTACAGCTGGCTTATTATTCTGCAGAATTAATAACTTAGGAAACTGTCATTCTAGCTCGTGGCATTCTAATAAATTTAATATTCTTAACACGCTAATGACTTCATAAAATAAGTCTGCCTGGAAGCCTTGCCACATAAAGAATATATTAAAAGCAACCATTTTCCGGATCCTAAAAGAGCTTCGTCAGTTTCTCACCTCCAACCAGATTATTTGCTCCATTCACTTCAACCAAGAATTTTGAGACAAAATGAAAACTCCTTTGTGAAGAAATTCAAAAGGTCTAATTAAAGAAATAAAGCACAGCTGCAAGTTTTCACTTCGATTGCCTGATTCATTTCGTTTTTACAAAAATGTTGTTCTGAATAATAGAGGGAACAGACAAAATACCAGTTTCGTGTCGGTGTTATTGAATTTCTCTTCGAATAACAATGGAAATTAACGCTTTATTGAAATAATGTTATATTTCCCCATTAGACCGAAATCTGTGGGAACTGAAATTGTCCTACGGTGAAATTTGCTCAAATACACATTACTGGTAAAAGTCAGCCAAATTTATACGCTCATCAAAAGGAGATCTGTTTATTTAATAATGTCTCCTGTCACAAACTTTACGTCATCACATGATGATGTAGAAAAATATAATTTAATGTTCCGTTGACTTAGTAAAAATATAAAGGTACGTAATATCAAATCTGATAGATAAAAATCATGAATTATTTAACAGTAATTCGAATTTTTTCTTTCCTAATTTTGTAGCGAAACATTTTTATCTGGGAAACCAATGTATATATATATATCACTATATGATAAGAAAAATGCTTCCAGAGATAATATTTTAATACGTTATAAGTACAGAGCGGTCACGAAATTGCTTAAACATCTTTGCAATTTTTGGTTGGATAACGAAACCCTATGATGGAATGTTGGCATGAGTTACAAAACTATTGCATTCAGAAACTTGAGAAAACAAGGATGCGATTCTCTTCATTTTATGTCATTGGTGAAACGTGTGTCGTGGTTTCAGCCGCTGATATGAGAAATGTCATAATCAGAACATACTGAAGAAATACAGATTGGAGCGACGTATATTTGAGAAGACCAGCCTTCAGAGTTTCGACCAATACAGACTTTTGGTATGGATATATAAGTAAAAGTAAGTGCAATAATAATACAAATTTAGAAATAGAATCATATTCCTGATAGTCATTACTACAATCAAACTCCATACTATGCAACCGACTTCCTTGACACCACTGATAAGAGGAAACAAATGGTCATAAAATTTTATATAGTTTTATGAATTGTCACCATTCTATCTTTACAGACGATTGAACTATCCATCTATGGCGTATCTGTAATGATAGCGGGATGTTGGAGCGAAGTAAAATTGAATATTCAAATATTCAACTTCACTTTCGACTGGTACTTCTTAAGGAAAAAAAAACATGATGCAGGGGCATATGCGAATATATACTTACACCATAAATTTCGAATACGTTACTGTATCCGGTCACGCTCATTCCTTCTCCCTTGAGACACATCATCATCATCATCATCATCATCATCTCTCTGTCTCTCTCTCTCTCTCTCTCTGTCCCACTCTCTCTCTCTCTCTCTCTCTATTTTTATTTATCTATCTATCTATCAATGTGATTTTTGGACTACTGTTACGACTCTTCAGTTGGCCGAAGGGGAAATAAGAGCTGTATTTTGTCCCTAAACGACCTTGCATTGTTTTTCAACCAGTGCAATGGTGGTGGGCATGCAGGATGGAAGTATCGGTACACATGTCTACTGCAATCCAGAGACAAGTGGGTAGCAATACGTCTTGCTTTACAGCTGGGGCTGTCAGAAATACGTCAAATTGGGCATCAAACCGCCTCATAGAGACTGATTGGAATCATAGTTGACTGATTTTTTACCCCAAAAGCTAGAAAGACCCAATTTGTCCGGCTATTTAACCCTTGAGAGAATAGAATGATTCATGCCCTTTCTTGGGGAATTAGAGCTAAGTGAATGAATAGTCCAACCAGAACTGCCTATTTCGTTTTATGGGCTGTTACCAACACCGTCAATTGTTCTTTGTCTCATGCACATAGCCATATCCGAGGAGTGTAAGCAAAGTGAGAAAATTACGTAATCTATTCTAAGCAGTTGTGACCTAAAATGTCATCTGGGCAAAACTTATAAAAAATCCAAACATTGAACGTATCAAATTTAGCAAAAATCAATATTCATATTGTATGAAGAGAAATCGAACTTTTATGTCGATAAACATTTAAATATATTCCACGGGGAATATCATTTTTGTACACGATCAACGAAAGTAAGTGTAAATAATTTTTTTGAGAAGACAAAATACGTTATTTTGAGACGGACAGGAGAGATAGGTTTCGGGTTTCGTGTATGGTTCTTAAAAGAGAAAACATTTCTCCGTCCGAGAACATTTGCTAGGATTACAATATCCATTAATCCAATACTTGCATGAATATTTAAACCCATGATCCTTAGAATACAACCTAAGTGTCTCAAAAAGTTTTTCCCCAGGAAAAAAGATTATGCTTTACATCACAGTGAGGGATCAAAGGTCATAACAAACTTGGCTTATCTCGGGTCATTCATCCTCAATTTATTAAAGTTTAAAGGTTAAAGAAAGCGGAATTGATTGTTATTCAAAATCTACGCCTTCCATTCCAATTCATTTATTAATAGGTCCTGTAAATATCATTTGCAAACTTCAGTAAACTAGTCCACCTGAGTTGGGCGTCAGAATTGGGAGTGTTTTTAGTCCAGCCAATATCATTGATATCACATAATGAAAAAAAAAGTCAGTTTTCAGTAAAGAGTGTTTGACAGAGAAAAAAAAGAAAAAAAGAAAAAGATGGGAATGTTTGATCAGCGTAATGGTTAATCGGCCCCTAGTCTCAAAAACAAAGGAAAAAGAAAAGAAGAAAAAAGTCCTCGGCTTAAGGGTTTTTCTAACACTGATTTTAAAAAAATAACAAATAAGAAGTGTTGCTTGCACCTGGATTCAATTCCAATATCCTAAAGTTACAAGTTGCACATCTTTATACATTGTCCCATAGAAATACTGAATATTGACTTCTATTCGTGGTAAATGATTATATAATTATTTGGTTTTGAAATATTTGAATGGCATTTTAATGTACCACAGTACTTACTGCTGAAAAGAAAGATCAAATATTCATATACGAAATTATTTTCATGTCTTCCAACCATTTACCACCATTTTAATTGTTGTTGCTTTTTATCGCAACTAGATATCGAGATGAAGATAAATAGTAACAAACATTATTGAATAAGATCGATAATAATTCATAAACTGAAAAACAAAATTTAAACAAAAGGCCTGGATTAGTGAGGTTGTGATCATTACAGAAAATGTTTTTGTAAACTAAATTCAAGTTAATGGCAAATGATTTACTGAGAAACAGGAACAAATTCATCTTAACTTTGGACTGTTAATTGTCACAAGTGCTGATCATTTTATTAAAATCAAAAAGGATTAATTGATTGATTAACTATCCTCACCATAATGAACGACGTTTTTTTTTAATAGATTCTGACCTGACAAATCATGGCTTCTCTCTTTTTGTGCCCTCTCCTGATGTGGGAATCGGAAAAGAATTGAATTTGGAAAGCTGGTGAATTCCGATGATAAAGTCCACTCGAGAAGTTTGACTGCGATGAAAAAAAGTATGGATATAAAAGATGTCAGAGATTCCACTAAAAAAGACGAATGGCATCGTCTCGCCAGAATTGCATACAGACGCTGAGTTTCTCGACTCGGTAAAGCATAGATTGCTCAGCAACGCCCGTGACAGAGCGGTTTGGCAGATCCTGGAAAGGGGCCCGTGTCGAACAACTGCCGTTGAAAGTCTGCCCCTGATGATGATACCATCATCAAGTTAATGTTACGTCCCTGAGAATGATATTTATTTTGAGTTCTGTTTAAGGAAAACGGTATACGAGAGCACAGTAGAATCATAGCTTAAGGGCGTAAAATTAACCAAGGATTACCTACTCTTTTTGTTTTCCAACGTTAAGCGAAAAAATTTACAAAAGTAAATATATGAATTCGAGACTGTAATGGATGAGTTGATTTTTTGGAATGTTTCTATTTGTGCGCCTTTTTAACATCATTTGGGCAAATGTGTAAAAAAATTGAAGATTTGAATCAAATAATTTTTTTTTCTGTCGTTGAAGAGGATAAATTGCATTATCACATTAGGGAATTAGGAAGCAAATTAAATACCACTATTATTTGACAAGAACGATTATTATTGGCAGTTTGCAGATACAGTGCAAGTGTTTTTAAGCTTTTTAGTCACTAACACAAGTGAGTATCCCCCACCAGAGGCAGTAGTTAGGTTTTGAATCCTGATTAAGATTGTAAATTCCAGAGCTGGTTCTTAAAGTGAGAGGATTGTCCCCAACCTTAAAAATAGAGCAACGATTTCATGCATTATTCATCTATCTATCTATGTTAATATCTAAGTATAAATAATAGTCTGTTAATACCTATATGACTTGGTCTGTTATTATTTTTCTAATTTTAATTTCACTGAAATAAAATGTTGAATTTTACCGATGATTTCTGACCTTTAAATCGAGCAGCACAAAAAATCTCATCGAACGTGAACCTTTCCAGATGCATCAGGCCTTAACATCATTCATTGCATGAGAGGATTATTGTCGCTAAATGAAAGAAATCCACCCACAAATAACCTGGGATTGTAGGAAAAAGAGGAAATGACTCAAAGGAAATCATAAAAAGGAATGATAAAACGTAAACGGGGATCTCCGGCAGATATAGAAGGATCTGAATAGCGCATTAATGCTAACATAGCGAATTTTCTGCTTATAAAAGCATTGTGTTTGTATAGATAGGGCAGTTTCAACTTGTTCGTTCTTTCACAATGTCTCCCTGAAGCTTTGATGATTAGAACATTTGTCAGTTCCTAATGAAGATGTATTTAATAATCCATAGATGGTTAGAAAATGGATGGAGTGAAACAAACATTATGGTTAATCTAAAAGACAATACAGAAACTTGAAAGGTAGGAGAATGGAGTGTTTTTATTTCCGTAACATGTTTCGGGAAACTGGTTTCTCCTGTCGTCAGAGAAAAGTATCCCTTGGTCCATCCGTGGAAAGCCTGCTAATTTGCGCCTTTCCCATATGCATGTTTACCTTACATTAGGGACCAATTAAACATCAATATTTTAGAGGCAGATTTTCAAGAGTAGCTGTGTTTTAGAAATTGGATAACAAAATACAATCCCTCTATCTCCCTTCCTATGCGTCCCCAGCGCAAGATCAAATATGGTTGCACTTCTGCTTTAGCTGAGTTGTACAATTACCCAGTGAAATGTCAGCGAATGATAGAGATCTAATTATGTGCTGTGATTGTCAGATGTTTGATAATAAGTAGCTGGAGGCCTATTCTGTATTGCAACAGATCACGGAATAAAACTAGGATTGATTAAAATGCTTGGAAAATACCTAAACCCTGAGAGAAAAATAGTATAAATGTCAATTGATCAGGTTTCTGTTGTTTCCATAAATACTGGAGCAGTCGGAGGAGTCCTTAAGAGCCCTGGAAAAAGTTATGAAAATTCGGGAATCTGACGTGAATTTCTAACATAGAGAATACTGCATCTAGTCAGCTGAACTACTGACAAGAGGGTTGAGATGTGGAAGACACTTGCTGTCACTTCTGTAAACAACTTCATGGAAATATGACGAATACGATTGATGATAAAATAATGATGACCACAAACAAATTTGCAAAAAAACTGACTCGTTCGACCTTCAACATATAGAAAGGAATGCAGTTAAACCTTTATGAACGCAGATTTCTAGTATCTGAATGTGAAGATATTTTCAAGATCTGTCAGCCAAAACTGGCGATAGGACTGCTGTCAACAGAGTTTTTTTTCAGTTTTCAAGTTGTTCTGACTGACTGGCTAGCTATGTATGTATGTATTACGCTTGCAGGCCGTACCAATGGAGTTAGAGGGCTGAAAACCCAATGATTCTTCATTATGTCAACAATCTTTTTTTGTTTAATCCTCTTTTATAATAGGATTTAGTGGAGATTCAATTTGCTTGGTTCATGGAAAGGCAGGGAGAAATCCTCATTCACTGATCACCCCTTCCCAAATTTTAGGATTGATCACCCCTGACACGATGTGCAGCCAAATGACGTTAGCCATATGATATCTTCTATCGAGTTACTAATTATGAATGCATGGTGCATATATGTTTATACATGTGTGTATTCATATGAGCGATCTCACACACAATGAGCACATAGAAAGACAGACACACACACACACACTGAAACATATATACGTACTTGGATGTCCTCTAACCTATATCTCTCCCCATCTATCTTTCTTTATATCTTTCTCTCTTTCTCTCTCTCTCTCTCTCTCTCTCTCTCTCTCTCTCTATAGTTCTTGATATAGGTATTTTTTCTATTCAAGAAAATACAAGGAGAAATAAAAGGGAAACAGATTTTATTCGTTATTGATGCTTAATCTCACTGCTCCATCACGTCAAATTGCACTAACGAGACAGAGAGAAAAAACGAAGATTATCAAACACTGAATGATTGGCGTCAATGTAACAGTGAACATAGTAGGAGAAGACCTGACGGAAGAGGGTATGATAAGACATAAAAGTATGCCCGTGAGACACGGAAAACAGATAAGCGCAATAGCAGTCGTCGTGGAAGGAGATCAAAAAGGTTTTTGTTCAGCAATAAATTTTTAATGGCTGTTATCTATCTACCTATCTATCTCTCTTTCCTCTCTCTTTTTCTCTCTTTCCCTCCCTCTCCCTGTCTCTCTCTCTCTTTCTATATATATATATATATATATATATATATATATATATATATATATATGTGTGTGTGTGTGTATATCCAACAACAAATCTTCCATTTATATGATTATATGCATATGAGCATGCTTGTGTGAGTATGTGTGTATGCGATCTCCCAATAAAGCCAGTAATAACAGGGAACTGCTATCATTTTTACCTTACAACTCAACCAAACACCTTATTTTCTTTCGCATCACTGTTTCTGCTACGGTGTGTACTTAAGCGGAAATAAATTTCAAGTGTTTGTCTTTTCTTGTTTACTATTGACCATTGACTCTGCAATTTTCTGCGAATTCTTTTCTCCATTATTATTAACTCTGGCTCAAAACAAATAAAAGAACGAACAAATCTCAATGAAAAAAGAGACAGCTGGTCATGAACAAATTTAATAAAGAGATGTGGTATTTTGCTGGACATTGTTTTCTTTTGATTGTTCATTTTCTTGTTTATATATCATGTTTACAATTTTTGGGATTTGATAAGGCGGAAATGAAACGAAGAAAAAATGAACGTATAAATAAACTCCCTTTTAAGCCCCGACCTACCCCCCTCTCTCTCTCTCTCTCTCTAACTCTCTATCTATCTGTTTGTCTATCTATCTATCTACCTACCCACCTATCTACCTATCTATCTCTCTTTCTCTCTCTTTATATGTAAATGAGGATCCTGGAGGGCTCAGCGTCTTTTCAGGTCCTAAGTGCACGGAGCTTGGACACGATGTATCGAATGGCTCGTGCAATTGGGTTTTAAGTTTTATTCTATTGTTCGGACAGTATGATTGATCTGTGTAGTTGAACAACAAGACGTGAACACTCAAGAAACTAATATATATATATATATATATATATATATATATATATATATATATATATATATATATATATACACATATATATATATATATATATATATATATATATATATATATATATATATATATATATATATATAACAACAGCAATAGCTGTTATAAACACACAACTAAACAAAAGATTTTTTTCAATCTCTTCTTATGACGAGTGTGATTGTGTTAATCCCTGCCATGTCATATCGGCAAAATTTTCGATCTCATCTCACCATTTTGTGTCTGGTCTTTGTTATTTGCAACGGGCACTGATCGATTAGTCCTTTGTTCAATATGTTCTTTCTTCTCACTACGTGCCCTGTCTATCTTTCTTTTGTCGTTGGCAAAATTATTCGTATGATATCCTTCATCCTTGCCTTCTTTCCTATGCACGTCGATATCATTTTATCATTCATATTCATAATATTGCTCCCTCAATTCCATGCCTTTCTTTTTTAGTGTTTTATTGTCTCTGAACAAAATTACAAAAAATCAATGTAAAATGTTTTTTACCAGTTGAAAAGATCGTTAAAAGTATTAGAATCATTTAAATTCGGAAAAAAACATCACTTCGCATAGTGAGATTCTAAGAAATTCTCACCGTCCATCATCATCGTCATCATCATCAGCAGCAGCAACAGGAGCAGCAGCAGCTGGAGCAGCAGCAGCTGTAGCAGCAGCAGCAGCCTCCTTAATGTCCATCAGTGGACCTTGTCCTTCCCCTGAAATTTGACAAACCTTTTTAACAGCATCGAGATCCAATACATCCAGGAATCATCTGAATTTTCACGTCATTTTATCTCCTGTTGTCCTGTTTCACATGGTACGTATCAGGATACACATTGTAATTTGTCATCTCCGATGGTGACATTTTTACAGTACGAGCAGTTCATTGCCATTCGCCTTGTAATCTTTCCTTGTAATGTTGGCATGGTTCTCTCCTGTGAACGTCGCTTGGTTCTCAGTTTTAGAGACAATAGTTTGGTTGGATTACATGTTTTACCTCCATAGTTGACAATCGGAGGAATACATTGGTTGTCAAATAACAGGTAACTTAAACAATCTTAAACATAGGAAAATATAATTTTGCTCACATCAATAAGCTTTCATACAAATATAGATTACTTTGTTATATGCAAGCAGATATGCAAGATATTTTTTTGATTACTATAAATCGATATGAGCAGAATCTCCGAAGGATATATATATATATATATATATATATATATATATATATATATATATATATATATATATATATATATATATATATATATGTCCCATTTGATAATTTTAAAAGAAAAAAATGAAGTATGCCCAATAGTTTACGAAGTGGAAAAATTAACTTCACAGATATTCGGAAGAATTGATAAATTCTTTCATTGAATATGCTGGTAGAGAATCCAGAAGTTTTCCTTTGTGAATAGAGTTCTTGAAAATGATATCGTAAAATGGTCTGAATGCAGTCTGAGTTGAAAACTAACGCAACGAACTTGATATTCATATGGGTGCACATTCAATAGAAAGGACATGAATGATGATTTACGTCTGTTGTTATATATTTTTCATTGTTGAATACTTTTTTGAAACCTGCGTAAGTAAATGGTGAGTAGTATAAAGTAATATTCACATAGAATACACATGATGATACTCTGTGTAAGATAACTGACGACATGTATGACATGAGCAATGTACTAAATCGTAGCTGAAAGAGAAGTAGTGTTTGATTAACATTACTGAGGAGAAATGTTAATACGACTGCTTTTTTTGAAAACAAAACCTTCCACATGACAACCAAGAGAAAATTCACACAGTCTAACCATAACAAAGTTATAGTTAACTATTTCGTTCAGAAGTGTTGCGTGATGATGTAAGACGAAGGGATTTTTTTGTCTCTCTATGGTTTGGTGTTGGCAGCAACGTCACTGGAGATGTGGAAGGAGAAAGGGAGATGCACGAATGACTATCGGATAGTAAAAAGGGTATATATGATGAACTGAATTCAATGTCTTCAATTTAGATGTATACAGATAAAGAAGGTGATATATCAGTAAATGGACAATTTTTATCTGATAAAAACTGATCATATATATGTCAGAAAAAAACATATATCCCTGTGTATGTCAGGGTAAAAAAATACGTAAATAAATCCGAAAGAATACACTAAAGTGTGAATAATTCACAAAAATGGCACCTTGACATAACTGGATATACAGAACCTTAAAGAAATGTAATACGGCGTGCACGTTGCTTATTGTCTATATTTGTTTCTAAATATGCGTAAATTTTGCTATTTTGAACATTAATCTTGAAAAAAAAGTTTGTTTGCTTGAAAACAGAAGCGATAAAAACGGACTACTTTTCTCAATATTTATCGCATGTAAATATACACCATGGACTTTGAACTTGTTGAGCGAAAAAATGACAGAATGACATAATTTTTGATGTAGCAACGAATTCATATATCAAAAACAGGAACATATTTTTGATTACAGTACATTAGGCAATAATCTCAAATCAAAATATTCGAACTCTCATAGATATAGGAACGGTGCATAAGTTTTCCACGATGTTTTTCTATTCCGAGGACTAGTAAATAAAAATTGAATCTGTTCATGAATAAATACTTGCGTTTTCAACGAACTTTTCGTTACTAACTTTTTTGTCGGTGTAACTTGAATAGACATCGATGTTGTATACTTCTGAAGATATTTTTTTACAGGGACAAACATTTTTCTTCCGAATTCACTGTTGTGTATCAATTCATCCAGAAAGAATACGTGACCGATTGTAATTGAAATCATACAATTCATATCTCAAGCCTTTTTTTTTTGCTGGAAAAATTCTGTGCTTTCAATTTACAAGTTTGTCTGTGAGATATTATATATGTATTTACTTTACTACCAATAAGTATTTGAATAAAACTATATTTTTCATTTATATCCTGTTCTGGTGAGTGGCAAACAGAAGCTTTACGCTAGAAAGAGCACATTCGTTGCAATTTGGAAAACAAGGAATGCATTTACTAATGTTTTTTCTGGTTACAAATGGTAGAAGTCCAGTTTTTTTTCTGATAAAATTAAATCGTTGAATGAATCCAGCCTGATACTGTTTTCTTTCTGAATATTTTTCCAGAATCGATCGATGAGATCGGAAACTTAAACCAACATTTCAATTTGGAGGAATTGTCAAACTAATCATTAGAATTGTTTTCAACAGCACTAATGTATATTTTAGATGAATTCCAATCATAGGCTAAAATGCAAAGTTTATGGTTATTTAAATATTCATGTTCAAATAATCAGTTTTCAATGTAAGTGTTCCAAAGACCTCGGCAAATATAGACTTATAGGCTATTCAACTGAATTTACAAACTTTTCACAAAAATCATTACCAGCTGGATCACGGAAGCACTAGATGAAAACCAAGCACAGGAACAAGCTGGATTTAGAATAAACTATTCGACCATGTACCATATCCTAACTATAAATCAGCTGAAAGACAAGCAGACAATCATAAAATACCACTTGCTGTAGCACTTATAGATTTCAAGAAGTCGGGTTAAATAACTGTTGATCCACCCTCATATTTATCAAGGCAAGTGTATGTATCTATTTCACTTTAAGTTTACATGAAGAGAATGCTTTATAACATGAGTGAAGATTGAGACTATCTAATCTATGTCATTCCGTGTCTGCATAAGGGAAAACTGATACTCTGTTCGGGTTTCATTGCAATGTAATCACATTATATCATTGATGCAAAAAAGACAAAACAAAAAAAACATTATGCTACGTAAGCATTTTTTTCATTCAGACAAACCCTTGAACAAATCAATGTCAGACCTGAATTAGAAATTCTCTGATAATATTAGAGAAACAACGACGAATGATTTCCTACAATTATATAAAATTAATTTGATTTCCCTATATCTTAAAACGCTCTTCAAAATATGTGGTACAAGAGTATTGGTACCGAGAACAACGTCATCAAAAACTTCTAAATGATACAAGAATAGTTCATAGATTTTGATTTGGGGGAGATATCATAAAAAGTGTCATTAGAACCGTACGATCATAAATGGACCCAATCAAGAGGAATGGTAACCTTTATTATGCTATGCAATAGTTATGCACGTTCTACAGTATTATATTTGGAACAACGAAGCAGGATTTCAAATCAATTTCTGTGGTTTTGATGTGCTTCAATACAAAATATACTCAAAGTAACACTGAAAAATGTAGACCTAAGGTTTTCAAGTTGGGTAGGGAGTTACTCACAAAAGGAACTTCAGTTCGTCAAGGGGGAACGACAATCCAGTACAAATAAACAAAATGAACGTTTTGGGCTTCAGGTAGCAGGGATGTGTAGTGCAATTTGGAGAATAACTGCTCCATAAAAGGTCTAGAATTTCTTTGCCAGAGTTGATTCTAAGGGAAAATATTACTTGCAAGAACTGATTTTGAGATTTGTTTTTAATAATTTTATTGACAAAAGTAGGGAATGACATTTGGAAGCTTTTCAACCATTAACGTACACTATTCTAGAAGAATATAATCAAGCATTGATTTGGTATATTGAATTCACTTCTGTGATCCTGACGTGACATAAATTTTTACAAAATAACAAACATGGTAGGTGAACTTTACAATTCTTCCTTAGTCGATAAGAAAGTAATGCTCTTATGTTGGTTACAAACTGAGCTATTTCTGCCCGTGAATAACATCATTTTCTCCTATCTACATCTGATTTGTGAATGATGTCTGAAAGAGTCTAGACACGGCATCAACCACTTTACATTTTGATATTTCCAAAGCTAAAACAAATTCGACACAATAATTGGGCGTTCAGTGGAGGTTGTATTCACTTTGCAATGATATTCTAAGAACAGATTCCTCTCCCCATTTCCACAAAATCCATTCAGTTTGTAACAATTGTGGATTTCCACAAGGCAATGGTGCTAGCCCAACATAAAAGATGAACCACCTCACGGAGGCTTTAGAGCTCCTATCATTCTTCTCTTTATCAATAACTATGGAGAGAAGTTGATTCAAGGGTTTTGCAAGAGCATTACTGTGACTCCATGTCGTAAGCTGTTCAGTCACCCGTATCTCCAAACAGTATTTCCAAACATTTAAAACTATTTTTGCCACAGAATCGATGGCAACAGAGAAATGAAAATAAACGTACCAGAACGAACTTTCCCCTGACCCTCCTTTTTTCAAGTCGTCAAATATTGCTCTCCCATAGAACAACCTGGTTACATCGATGCTTGATTGATCGGACGACTTTTTTTTAACTGTGTCAAACGGCAAGAATCATCGACCTGAGAACACGCCGATGCTGTGTTCAATTTTTGTTAAACTAAGCCTCTACTCGTAAAACGTACTTGTAGTGAAGATGAAAGACATTCTTAATCGATACGGATATATCATTGATGCAAGTATATTGGCACTACTGATCGATTGATGCGTACACAGAATGCAATAAAGGATCCAATGATGCTTTTTTCTTCGATTCCAATATACTTCATAAAATCTATAAAGAAAAACTAAGCAATGGGAAATAAAGAATATTAGTTAGGTGCTATCGAACTTCTAAAAAGGATGTTTGTACAAAAAAAATCAAAAACAAGTTTTGTGATATTGTCAGGAAAACAGAACTCATGTCAAAAGCAAAAGTAAGAAAAAAAAAGAAAACATCTTAAAATTGTCACGTTTGAGTTTTGTTATTCATAAAATCACGGAATCGAACAAAGGTAAGCAGAAGGATCTGAAACTTATTGTTCGAAGTAAACAGTTTTAAATATTGATGAAGTTAACCTGATTAGTCAAGCGGGTATGTGAAATAATTCCGGGAGTTAAATGCCCCTGATTGGACAAAATCCAGGTTAATCTGGATCAAGATGTAGCATCCGTTTTTCTCCCTCTGTCAATAAAGAAGGTTATATCACAAAATTGATTAGATTGTTTGCCATCATTTGGTAGATCTCATGGCACTGACATTGAGTTTCATCACGAAAGTGCCTTCCCACTCACTGAAAGTGGGGGCAAAAAAACGAAACATATGTGAATTTCTCCTCTGATGCAGTGGCATCTCCATGCTGACTGTGAGATTTAGAATTATATCGATTCCAGCTTAGTCTAGCAAAAGGCCAACTTGGTAGGGTTAGCGCTTTTGAAGATTGATATAAGAGAATGTTATGATTGGTGAAGATCATCCTGTGTTAAAAATCAGTATTCAGTTTACTTGTACGGATATGAATTACTATAATAACACACTTACCAATTATGCTTCAGTTCGAGATATGCTAAATTTAACATTGTATTCCAAGGCATAATGAAGGGAGGTGGAAATCAAAAAAACTTGTTTCACGCTAGTCTCTCCAGTGGAGTGTCCATTTTGACCTTAAAAGTCCATTTTTCGAAGCCTCTTTTTCTATGGCTTTGAATACTGACTACTGGCACTGGTGAGTAGTAACGAAAACTTCAACAATATCAAAAGCTGTTTACTTCGAACAACAGACGAAAAGCCTTTGAGTGACTGTTTCCAGTTCTGATATTTATAGTGGCTGTTCAGGAGTTGATTTATATTGCTTACTTCCGACAATATATATCGTTGATTTCGCTAGGAGTAATTTTGATTTGTTTACATGGATAATATTCAGGTACCCAATCTCCTATTGAAAATCCTCGGGACCAAACTTGCTTCATGATTTTAAATTTCTCAGATATCAGTAGTAAAGGACAACGTATCCATGGTAGAAAATTAATTCAATTTTCAGGGAATTGAAATGCTTTCCCGTGAGCCTTGTAAATATTCACATCGTTTTGTACATTCAAACTTTGAATAATATGATTTTTGATTTTGATATCAAGATCGACCATACATTAGTGGAAGCTTCTGGGTACTGAAGACACTATTCAAGTAATTCATTTTTTAATCTTACGTAACAAATCTCCGGGGAAACAGGAGATTTGTCCGTGGAAAGAGGCATTTTTCTGAGACTCTTAGTTTTTAGAATCTTTAATTTATCATTATGAATTTGAAATAGGTTGGAAATGCTCGATGCTGTTCAGCTGACTTCCAACAATGGACGTTAAAAGACTGATGATAATGAAAGGTATCAGAAATGTCCATATATTACATATTTTAATTACGAATTCTTTGTCTCTTTTGTCTACCCTTTCTTCATCGGTAACATTTACTAACTTGTTTTACCCTGTTAAGTTATTCTATGTGTTTTGAACATCCTCATTTCAGTCTGTTATTACCGACTAATCTGATAAAAATGTCACCTGTTCAGCGAAAGCCTGATAAGATAAACATTCTTTCATTCGTCAAATACATAATCTACAAAATTGCTTTGCTGCCAAACATTTGTCACTGTAATATTCAACTCTCCGGGAAGAGGCTTATATTTATTAAGGTTTACGTTCATGCTGCTTATATCTATACGGATGTGTGCTCAAAAATATTAGAGTGAATCTATAGCAACCCAGCAGAACAGATCCAAATTCCCTTTAGTTTTTATCGAGTTTGTTTTATTTTCTTTGCTTTATAAAATTCACCCAAACGCATGTTGTAGGAAATATTTTGCTTTGTATCCGAAATGATATTTATAGTGACTCACATCCAAACTGAATGGAAATTCCTTGCATGTGGTATTCTTTTTATGTGCATTCTTCATCATTAATTAGAAATGTATTGCTTATGGATGATTAAAGTATACTGGAAGTTTCATCGAATTGGACACAAGAAAAATTTACATCAAGACATCCTGTCAGTTTCCAGTAACTCAAATTCGCTTACCAACACATTATACCAGTGTTTTTTTGTTGTTTTTGTTTTTTGTTCTTTGTTTGTTTGTTTTTTCATAGGCTGAAAGAACAACACATCATACCAGCGTTTATTCCATAAGCTGGAAGAGCAAGTCCTGAGCAGAAAAACCTTCATATTTCAGTAAACATGCACCCTGACGAATGAGCCAATCAAATTTGGATTCGTGTGTCACTCTATGAGGAAAACCAATCATTTGATAAGAAAACTAATTTGGTAGTTTCATTTTGGCGACACAAAAAGTGATACGTTGATAAAACGTTCGAAATGTATTCGTAGTTTTTTTTTTTTTTTTCTGTAGCTTTTTAATTTCAACCCTTATTGCACTGCTGCTCTGAATTGTATCGTTCCGGTTGATCTTGATGTGGATTTCTTCAACTCCCGGGAAATTATTATAGATAATCCAGCGATAAGCCCCTTAAAAATAACGCCGAAAATGTCGTTTTTATCTTTCGAAAATAGAACTAAATAAATAACCTTAATACTATTTTACTATCAAATTGATGCCGACTTGAAAGAATTGCGTCACATGTTCCAATCAATTGATACTTCATCTTTTTTCTTTCCTTCTGTTTTGAATTATTCTATGGATTTAGTATGTACTAGTTCGTATGAGTTTTTCTTTTCAGTTCCTGTGCTCGTTCCATCCAAAATTATACACACAGTGGAAAAGATTCTCATTTTCAAAGCAACGTTTTGTATTGCTATTTGAAAAAAGGTACTACATACACACTAAGCAGGAAGGTTTACTAGCTATGTCCTTGAAACCCCAGTCGCGAAAACGAATTGATTCTTCCCTCAAACGAATCTTGAAATGATTTTACCATGTTGTGTGGAATATAATAGTATGAGTATAAATGATTTGGAAAAAACTTTGATAAATCTTATCAGGTACGGAAGATGAAATAATTAGGCATCTTTGGGAGTTATCAGCTGAAATATTTATTCGGAAAAAATATGCTTCTTTTTCTGTTGGTTAGCATGCAATCTCATCTTTCTAGTACTTTTTGATAACTTGAATCAGTGTATTTTTTAAATGTTGGATACCTATTTCTACTGTAGTAGGTTTACAATGATGTCTATAGAAGCCTCTACATTCATCGATTGAGTAAATGTGTTCATATGTTTTTTTTTTGCTAATTCAGCTGTGTTTTACCGTTTCTTTGCTCATTCCATCCAGAATCAGACACAAGTGGAACCGATTCATGCTTTCCAGGAACGATCTCAGAAACGAGAAAGGAACTAATGTAATTCGAAAAAAACCCAAACATTTTGACACCCCAAAAACAAAGACTGCACGGGAAACGTTTTCGATCCTAACATTAATGTCCATCGAAATTTGCTGAAATAACAACAGATTTAGAGTTTCTGTCTTTTCAGGTAGCGTTTTCTGACACTTTTGCAAACAAATAAAAACTGGATGCATATCCAACGGATAGGTTTATACTTCTATCATCGATGTACATCGAAATTCACTAAAGTTAGACGGGATCTGACTGTAAAGAACAGTTTCTGCGTCAGGGTGAAAATTTATGGATTGCATGTCGTTTCTGTATGGTGCTGCCGCTTACAACATGCTTTGCTCATAAAAAAAAACAAAAACAGAAACAAAAACCTCCATCGGTGACAGACTGTTCAGCTCAGTGCCGAGCAAATGTTGAATCTTCTGTTAACTCTATGTATTTTGCATGCATTGAAAGCCATGGTCAGGTGGCAAAAGTTAAGCTTAGAAGTGGAATAAGGGAGCAAAGGAAGGAAAAAAGGCAAAGATCAAACTGAACAACTGGGAAATAACAAGGGATAATCCAGGGATAAGCTCCTTAAAAACAACACGGAAAAACGATCAGTAAATAAATAACATCAATACTTTTTTGTCATACAGATGTCACCGAGACAAAATCGATTCTTTTTTCTTTCATTCAGTTGCTAATTTCCTATTTATTCTCAATTCTTTCGTTCATTATATAGTTTTTGTATTATTTAAATCAAATAACAGATTCGAGCAGCATTTTCGACATCCTTGGAAGGAAAGCCCACAAGTACATACATCAAACAAATTTGTGCTTCTAACATTGATATTCATCGGAGTTCATTAATAAGTAAGAAGAAGGTAAGGAACAGTGTCTTCCAGGTGTGAAAGCCTTAAGAGTGGCTTACCTTTTCAAATGTCCTGCCAACCACTGCCAGCAAGCTGCTCATTAATGAAAAATGATTGAAAATAAGGATAAATCGAGTATTCAGTTCAGATCTCAGCAAAATAAAGCAATATTTTTCATCAACTCCCTATATTGCTATATTTTGGAGCCATTTTCATTGCTCCTCTAACAGACTCAAATCGAACAAGAAGGCAGTTTTCAGTAATTGTCAACAACCCCGGGGAGAATATCATGGATAATCCAGCGATAAACCCCTTAATGATCTGGCTGTGAATGTCATTTTTTTTACCCTCAAAAATAAAAGAAAATTTTTAAAAATCACAAAAATAACTTTAATCCTGGTTTATAATCGCGCTGTTGTCAAAGTGACATCAGATCTTTCCTTTTATCCGGTGAATTTTCCTGGTATTTTCATATTCCTTTTGTTTTTAATTATCTTATGGATCTGGTATTTTCAGTTTAACCAGTGCTTCTTTTCGTTTCCGGTACCAAAATTAGATAAACGTTGGAAACATCCCGAGCAAAGTTTTCTTCCCTACAAAAACCTGGGAAATCTTTAGAAACTAATGATCCTAGAAATGATTGCCTCTTCAGCCGTAAAGTGGCAGGTGCTAATGGCCTATTCAAGGTCAAATGAGCAGATGACAATAACCCTAAACTCAACACCAAGACTGAAAATACTAACCCAAAATCTAACTATAAAAAACACTAAACTCTTCAACCAGAGTGGTGATTATTTTGAAACAGGAATGGTGACAATAGTCATTGCATACGCTCTTATTATAGTTCATCGAAATTAATGAAAATGAGATGAGATTTGGAGGAAAATACCTGTGTTATCTTTCATGTGATGAGCTTCCAGTGTGTGTTGTGTCCCTCATACAAAATGAAAGGACAAATTTGACAGACTCTCCTGTCCAAAGCCCCCCAAAGTATTTATGTCCTTGTTAAAACTCCATGTATATATCAAAGTATTGAAGCCATCATCATGACTCCTGTAATATTCTGTGAATTGAATAAATTGATTATCAAAGAAGTGGAATGAGAAGAAAATGAGAAAATGGAGAGTCGGAAAAATATCTCAACACTGGACCCCTTGGAAAACACAAAAAAAAACGTCGTATTTAATCTCTCAATAAGAGAAAAAAAATGAAAAAAAGATGATTTTTCATTGTCATGCTGGATTCAATGTGACAGATTTGCATTACTTCTTTCGTTTAGATGATGATTTAACTATTTCTTCAATTCTTTCTATCTTTCAATCATATCATGAATGTGGTATTTTCTAGTCCACCAGTGGTTTGTTAACGTTTCTGAGCACATTTCCCCCAAAAGATAAATAAACCGTTAAGGAATTTCTGACTTCGTAAGCAACGTTCTCCGACACCTTTGAAGTATACGAATCAGATTGTCAACGAAAAAGTTTATACATCAAATACTAATGTTCATATGAATTCTCTATAGTGAGGAAGGTTTCGAAAAATTGTCTTCGTGGGGAAACGTAAGATTGGTGTGTCATTTCTGAAACCTGCCTTAACTGCATTCACGCATTAAAAAAACTACGTGAATCGGTGGCAGACATTTCTGCTCAGAGTCTCTCAAAGCGAAGCAAACGTCCATAAACTCCTGATATCTCTATATATTGATGACATTTTCATTACTTCTCTTGCTGTCCAAGTGTCGAATAGGATCGCCAAGCGTTTTAAAAATTAATTGGAAAGAAAAAGAAGAAGAGAACAAAGTGGACCCTGCGGGAAATTATTTGAAATAATCCATCGATAAGATCCTCATCTTTTTATATTCAACAGAAAGATATTGATAAAAAAAATACGATTTTCGGATTTCAATCGCTACATTTCTTCCTTTTGGTTGATGATTCCAGTTTTTTCTTCATTCTTTCTACTTTTAATTATTTCATAGATTCGGGATTTTTTGGTTTATCGGTTTTTTTTCTTTTGTGCTTGTCCCTTCTGAAATGAAAAAAAAATTGGTGGAGATTCAATCTTTCGTAGCTAAGTTTCCTGACATCTTTGCAAGAATAAAGAACTACATACACCATCCAAAAAGTGATATGCTTCCAACTTTAATGCTCATTGAATTAACTGAAGTTAGCTATGATTCAAAGTCAAAGATGAGTGTCTGTGTTTGTACAGAGACTTATATATGGCATGTTTTTTCAATTATGTGCTACCAGCATCAATGTCATATCATTCTGCCCTGAACCCGCAAAGAAGAGAAATATTTTGTTAGCTCCATACATTTATTTATATTGGAGTCATTGTCCAGAATTCTCTAACAGTCTAGGAGTTGGATAAAATGGATTTAGATCTCTTTCAAAATAACACTGAAAAATGAGTAGAAAAATGAACCCTTGGGGAATTATGAATAGACCAATCAGTAATAAGACACTTAGACCTAACGCATAAAATGTTGTTTTTCTTACTAAGCAAACACGAAATCGAAAAAAAAAACCAACGTTATCATGTAAATGAGATAAAATTGCGTCAGTTTTTTTTTTGATGGGCTAATTCCACCTCTTGTATTACTTATTTTCTAATTACTTTATAAATATTTTACGTGTGGGTTTTCCTGGTTTTTTGCGCTTTTCCCATAAAAAAAATTGATCAAACGTGGAGGAGTTCCAGACTCTTCAAGCAATGTTTCCAAGATACCGCTAAAAAGTACTATATGCACACTTGATTGAAAAAAATCATTTTCCTTATAGTTTGCATTCATAAAATCAAGTAATATGTTCTTTGCCAATATCTTAACCCCAAGAAAAGCCACGATTTGAAATTAGCCCCCGGCCATAGTTTCCCGAGTGAATACAATATTGTCCCAGTCAAATATAGGGTAAAAAAAATGTGCCATGCTTAATACTGCCGTCTACCTTACTTTGATTATTTCTGACATTAAAATGACTGACTTTTACTATTTCATCGATTGTCATCGTCATCATCATCAACAATAACATCAGCCTTTTAGCACTCATCATTGGACAGAGATTTTCCCTGTATTTTGCAAGACCTGTCTATCATGGACATCGTGGTGCCGGAGATTTCTGAATTTATGTAAATAGTCGCGCCATCTTTCTTCCTATAAGCTGCAATTCTGCTGACAATCTGCAGGGATCGACATTGAGAGTTGCCTGACATTCTTGCAACCTGTCCAGCCCATTGTAATTTAAGTTTTTTCTATTGTTTTCATGATATATTTGACTCATGTCTTTTTTTTTCTAATATACTGTGTTGTCTTATGATCTCTCCATATGAGGTTGAACATGATTTTCTCATGTGTCAATTGCATAGTTCTTGGTAAGGTGGTCAATTTTCTAGTTATTTTCAATGTTTTATCTCCTTAGGTGACGACCTGGAGGTTGCACCTGTTTTTTATCCTTCTTTTTAGGACGAATTGGATTCTTGTGTTCTTGAAAGCGTCGATCTTACTGTATCAAAAAGCTTGCAATCCTAATGTGATTCTTCGCTTGATCTCTAATTTTAAAGACACCATGCATTAGCTTCTCTAACGTTTGCAATTTCTAGATCAATAAGATATTCTAACAGGTTTTTGCCAGGCTTAAATTTTGTGGCAATAATGTCGCTTTTTCGAAAACATCTGAAGTGAGAAGTGGCTTGAAGGCGTTGCTTAGAGTAACAATTTGTAATGGAAAAAAAACGAGAAATCCAAAGAGAAAGAGGTGGTGTTCATGGTAGTTTCAGTTTTCGTAATTTATTGCTTCAGTTTGGTTCATATGAATAAACGAGTTCGGTGACGGTTCATTCTGCCTATCAGCCAGCAAAGTTAAGAAGTCATTTTTCCTTTAACTTCATATATTTCTAAACACTGAAGCCATCGTCATGACTCCTGTAACAATACGAGTGTCGAATAGGAAGGCCTAGAGTTTCAAAACTATTATGATAGAAAGAGAATAAAAACAGCAGACCAACACGAGGGAAGTTATTAGAGATAATCTATAGATAAGAGCCTTGAAAATAACGACAAAAAGAAGTCTAAATAGATAAGGCTGATCTTTTTTTTTATAACCACACGAGATGTCAGTTTGTTGGAATTGCATCACTTCCGCTACACCGTTGAGAATTCCCCGTTTCCCTCCATTCTTTGAGTTTTCAATTTTTTTGATGCATTCGGTGTTTTCGGGTTTATCTTTCTCCCTCTGTTTTTGTGATCCTTCTTTCAAAAATAAAAAAAAAGAATCATGGAGGAAATTCTCGCCATTCAGGCAACATTCTCAAACACTTTTGCAAAAAAATCTACATCAACACTTCACTAAAATGTTTATGATCTTAACATTAATGCATCAAAATTCACTCGAGTGTGCTGTGTCAAGAGGAAATAACAGTGTTTTCTGTGTTGCTGCGAAAGTTTTTTGGTGACTCGTCCTTCTTTCATGTGCTGCAAGCTACAGTATGTTCGCTCATAAAATGAATTGTGGTAGTTAGTTCTGCTAAGTGCCCCACAAAGTGAAAAAGCCTTTTTTTTTTTTTTGTTGTGTATACATATTTTCCTATATTGAAACCTTTGTGATAGATGGATATGGTTGGGAGTTAGAATATTTGGAATCTACGTCCAAAAAAGACTGAAAAAGAAGTGGACCGATTCGGTTGGAATTCCGATGAATTTCTATCGGTGTTTGTGCGACAAGACCTTTAAAATAGTGCAGGGATTAGGATTTTCTTCCAAAGAACTGAAGTGATAACGTTAATCTTATGTTAGTACCCAACAAGATGTCAGTGAGTCGGTATCTTTTCAATCAATTGATAACCGAACTTTTTTATTCATTGATCCTTTCTCCCGTTATATCATGGATGTGTTTTGTTTTTTATCGATTTAGCTCTGTTTTTTTCTGTGCTCGTCATTTCGAAAGGATTTTTAATTTTTTTTAAAAACCAAAGATG
This sequence comes from Thysanoteuthis rhombus, assembly GCA_963457665.1. NCBI lineage: Eukaryota > Metazoa > Mollusca > Cephalopoda > Oegopsida > Thysanoteuthidae > Thysanoteuthis > Thysanoteuthis major. Next base: position 55,385,399 of record OY735218.1, on the reverse strand, counting down.
AAAATTGTTGTTTTAACATTAATTGTAATCGGAATTCACTTAGGTGAGATTATTTCCATAAGGAAAAAATGTGACTGCATAAGGAGTGAAGGCTTACATTTGCCATTTTATAGAAAATCATCTTCTTTACTCCTCGGATCAGCCTAAGGAAGCTGCATAACTAAATTGGAAATCCCAGCAAAAATTCTCTTGGGGTGTGAAACATGTGAACTCCATCGATTGTGTATCAACTGATGTAAACTAACCTTGTGTCGAAATTGTCACCTGACTTTTTGTTGGACTACAAATGTAACATGAAGACAATTTCACATCCAATATACTGCAGTGGCAGTAGACAACACCTACATTCCATTTTTCAGATGGAATACAACATATGTCCTCCCTGTAAAGTGCTTCCAGTTACAGTTCTTTTCGGTTGTAATAAATAATCGAGCATCACTGACAGAATGTTCTGCTCAGAGAACCCCAACTGCAGTCTTTTTGATACAATCATATATTTCTATATTTTGTAGTCATAGTCATGAATTCTGTAACGGTGTGAGATTTGAATAAAGGAGACAAGTGATTTAAAAAAAAAAAAAAAAAGAAATGATAGAAAAAGAAGTGGAACTCAGGGGAAATCATTCGAGATAATCTATTGATAAGACCCTTGAAATTAAAGTGGAAAATCTCGTTTTTTTATCTCTCAAAAGGAGGATAACGTTCATACAATTGCATTATCGCATTTTTTTTTCCAAACTGAAGAAATTACTTTTTTCAGTCGACAATTGTACTTTTTTTTATTATTTCTATTTTTAATTATCTCATGGCTTTGATATTTTTTTCATCTCGATTTATATTTTCGATTCTGCGCTTTGTCCTCAAAAAATCTATGATAATTCGCCATTGGAATCAAGTAAAAATTTTAATCAAATAATAAATATGGTCACAATAAATCATTTTTATTATATCACTGACGTATTTTTACTGCAAATCACCTTGAGTAGAGTATTATAACACCTTTCGAAATATCTTGATCCGGTGGATAATAGATATTATTTTGACACCTGTCAATATGAGGCCCAAAGAGATAAAAAAACCTTTCTTTTTTTTTTCTAAATCATTGAACATTCTTAGAATAGGGTACGTATCAACCTGTTGACCATCAACAGTCAGTTGGCTGAGTGTGGAAACCAGCATGCATACGTGTGGGTGGTTCCAGATATTGACCAGAATCGTCTACACTTTTTTGAGGGGATGCCACTATCGGCTGACGGTGAATCTGAACCTATCTTTTCGAGCTCATTGAAAAGGTGCAAACTGGGAGAAGACGCTCTGATACTAGAGAATTTTTTTTTTCTTGTTAGGGGCCAAAAAAAGATTCCAAAGTAAAAAGAAAAAATGCACGTAAGGCTCGAATGAATGACCAAGATTAGAAAGATTGAGTATAAAGAGGGGGTTGTAAAAGGAGTGAAAAAAATCTGAGTTAAAGATACTGATCGAGAAAAACAAGGATGAAAAACGGAGGTAGTAGGATAAAAAAAAAGGTGTGAAAGATGAAAATAATGAAATTAAAATGTGAGAAGAAATTTGAAGGAAAGAAAAAAATCGGTTGAAAATAAAGAATATGAGGAGGATGGTGATGGTGATGGTGATGATGAGGATGATGATGATGATGATCGTCGTCGTCATCATCATCATCATCATCCTCATCCTCAACCCAATGATAATGATTGGAAAGAAGAAAATATTAGCAGAAAATAGATATAAAACAGAAAAGTTAAATGTTAACATCCACCGTGCATAAGACCTCATAATTCTTTATTTTGAATTAATCACTCTCTTCACTGTGTTGTATATGATTACTTTTATTAAACATCTACAACAAATAGAATATGTTTTCAAATTGAGAAAATATCAGTATCATATTTTGTAAAAACCTTTTTTTTTATCAAAGATTCATATCAATCCAGTCACTTATTTTTCCAATATCTTTTTATATATTGTGATCTTCATTAGTATTATACACAAAATTTCATAGTATAGTACTATGTATTAATTTATCCTGTTTGAATCATCAGAAACACATACAAACGTAAACCCGTTGCCACTTTAAGAAAATAACCAATCACATTCCCCCAATTGTCTTAGGTGTAAAGAAACACACCAAATCCAGAAGAGATTAAACAATTACTCACAACTAAGGATAAGTGAAAGTGAACCCCAACACTGGTAAACAGATCAAACTAAAAATGAAATACTTCCTGAAAGTAAAAGCTGATGTCTTTATAACACAATAAAAAAAAGTGCTTACAGTATCTCCTGCTAATCTATGACTACAAAACAGTTAAATATCTCAACTATGTGAAAAAGAGAAATGTAACAAGTAATGATTACAACTAAACAAGGAAAAACAAATCAAAATAAAAGATATATAAATCAAATAAGCGGGTGATGTTCCACCTTTAAACAAAAGACACGGCAAAGAATGACCTAGATAAAGATCTGATATAAATTGTATCATCCGATTGAAGGAACCTAAACAGGGCAGAAACATAAACATGTTTGTGTCCAAAACCCTTTACTTCATCATATCTTAAGCCTTACTCTGACTAAATGTTGAATGTATGAAACACTTAATGAAATAAACTTACCTCATATCGGATATTGCATTATGTTATATCATATTGAATTCCAGATTTGCATACACACACACACACACACACACACACACATACACACACACACATATATATATATGTATATATATATATATATATATATATATATATATATATATATATATATATATATATACACACACACACACACATATATATATATATATATATATACTCATTGAAATGGTCAAATGTAGAACTTCAACAAACCCTCAATCTGTATACATTCCAAAAGAATCTAAATCATGCCGTAGAGCAAAAAGTGTCTTTAATTGTACTTTTGATTCAGCTAGAAATAACCTTGTGGGCAATCAATGGAGTATTGCAAACCATTGAAGGGGCTTGTTAGATGAAGTAAGACTTTTGCCAATAGTCATTGTGAAAGGAGAGAAAAAAGTGGATAGAGTTCCTTGTATCATCAATCAAACAGGATTCTCTATTGATCATTTGCAGGAAAAGGATGGACTGAAAACCAAAACTGTCACCTAATATGTCAGCATTCCTTTCTTCAGTTTTCAAGTTGGCTAGCTGGTTTGCAATGTGCAATGCGATTGAACTAGATGACTGAAAATTAAAAGATGTAAACCTTAATATGTCAGAAAATTTTTTTTTCTGTAACAAAGTCCCGTGTGAATATGTTTTTGCTTAGGGTCAAATTCATTATGTTTTTCAATGCTAAATTGCTGTCATGATTGTGTTAAGATGCTTTCCCGCTGTTGTTTTTTATTTGTTTTGTTTACTCGTTAAGTAAGACGTTCCTTAGTGATTATTGGCCCATCAAATTCGAGAGAATTAACATTCATTGATAACCCCTCTTCCCAATTTTTAATTGCTCACCCTAACACATCATACTGCCAGAAGACGTTGATAACATCACAATGTCCATCGGGTGACTAAGTAGACATGGTTTTTTTTTGTTGTATTGTTGAAAAGGATTTTCGATAATATACAGCTTAAAATTTGTATTTGCTGTGTCAAAAACATTGAATGATAGGGATTTGAAATTTCATGAACAATTTACAGTGAATGACTAATAGGAAATTGGACATTCACTCAAGTTTGACTAAGGCCCGAAGTTAGAATAACGGGAGAAGATAAAGATTGTGCAGGACCAATTCGTCGAGTGGAGAGCTTACTTGCTTGAAAATCAGCATCTGATATTCTGGCTTTAGATCAGTTTCGAACAACGATCTCGGTGTTGGTTCAAAATATATATGTTCACAGAGCCATTCAAAAGAATTCGACATTGACAGCGAATGAAAACTTGGGCTACACTATTTTTCTCTGACTCTAGACATCAAATTTCTTTTCAATTTTTAAGTATTTTTTTTCCATTATACAGATAGTCAAATATGCCAGTAGAAAATGCTATGAAAATAAATCTGGAATCTTTAAAGGCGAAACAGTTTTCAAAAAGATTATTTCAACTACGTATAAATAGCAGTGCTATTGATCGTAAATATTGAAAATGTGTTTATTCAAAATTGTTAGACACCTGAAGAGATAGTGTTGGTTCCAGAATTAATAGAAGAACAGGAGAGGTGCTTTTTTGTGTTTCAGATGCCTTGTGAAGTCTGCACAATTAGTGACACCGGTAGAAGTGCTTTAAGTGTCAGGAATAGCATTTTTCTCTTAGGCCACATTAATAGATATTAAGGGCTTTTTATCGATCCAAGCATGGAAGCAAGCAACAAGCATACAAACAACCTGTTCGAAACAGTAATTGTCGTAAAGGAGGTAACTTAGTCAACCACTATATAATATGATATATTCTGGACGGTTCGGTTATTTCATTCACGAACTAATCCTATTCGGATGGCATTTGATTGAAAAAACAAAGATCAGATAAGGAAAAAAACAAACAATGTAGCAGTGAATCAACCTAATTAACGAAACAGATTAACAATGGTTTCATATGTTTGGATTAGTTGAAAGATTGTGAAAGTAAAATCTACTTCAGTTCAATTATCTATTATGAAATGCAAATTCAGAATATGCATAAGTTATGTATTCAAACTTAGGTCATATATATGTCCTCCCTTAAGATGATTTGGATGCACTAAGATCTATTGTTATATGCACTTCTGTGGCTGAATTCATATATATATATATATATATATATATATATATATATATATATATATATATATATAATGTGTACTGTAGATAGTGAGACAGACTCGGGAGTGAGGTGTTTGGTGGTAAGGTTTATTAATCCTTATAAGTAAATAGTCCATACATGTTTCGGAATTCTTCCCATCATCAGTGGTGTGTGCTGTGTGAGTGTGTATTAAAATGTACCATGTGGAACTAGAGTCCACTGCCAGGAGCTATGCATTGTGGGTGAGTTTTGTTGTCAGGGCTACTGGAGGCCTCCTGCTGAGTGGAACGATGTCCAGAGGGTATCAGGTCTTTGGTAAAGCAGCAGCAGTTGGTCTTGGGAAGGGCAGAGTGTGTCAAGGTAGGGGCGAGTGATGTGGAGTTAGATTTTTTGGTATGTTTGGGGTAGTGTAGATGGAGGGTTGGTGAGGTCAAGGAGCTACATAGGTATCAACCTTAAAAGTTATTGAAAATGTTTTGGCTATGATTTGGACAGGGGTTATAACAGGCTAAGGTGAAGTTTTTTCCCATGGGTCTGGGTGACTTTGAAGCTTCCATTATTGAATTTGTCTTAGATGTGGGTGTGAGGATATTAATGGTAGGAGTTTTGTGTATTAGGGTTCTGTGTGATGAGGGTTGTTCAGTTAGGTGTTTAATCCATTAGGATATGGGGTTTTAAGTTTGTTGATCCACATGTCTTCGTGTTTCTCTAGAACTTTAGTTATGTCAATTGGAGTAGTTTTTTTCTATTTTTTCTATGATGGTAAAGCTAGCGTCTGTGGCAAAATTGTAGTCAGGTGTGCGAAGTGTAGTTCTACCTGAAGTGGACTACGATTGTTTTTTGACTTGATCCTATGTCTATAATTGTTTAGTCTAATGTTAAATTGCCACTCGGACTTGCCTATGTACTGTAACTTACATCTATTGCACTCTAGAAGGTATATAATGTTCTTACTGCGACAGTTGCTATTGTGATATATATATATATATATATATATATATATATATATATATGCATGTGTTTTACAGAGTGCGTTATATTATATACAAACTTATTTAAAGTGATCTCCCCTCATTACACGGTTAATGCATCACTCAACCTAAAAAACATGAATAGAATAAACTATTAAAGAAAACTATGCCACAGCAGGAATCGAACCTGCCACTGAGTTAAACAGCCACCTTGTAAGGTATTGGCCAAAATAGTTGCTTTCAAAACCAATTCTCAACTGGTTTATTCTTGGTTAATATGCTCTTTTCAACACCACATTTATGTATTTAGAAATGGATACAAGTTATCTGATAGAATGATACATAAATTGGATTGAAAGCAGTTTTTAGGGCCTGTGCATATAGATTAGGATAGAGGGACAGGATGTATAGTGTTAAAAGAGTGCAATAGATAGCAAGCTGTGACTTAAACTAATTATATACAGCAACATTTTGAACAGCGTGACTTAACCTTAAAATGGCACATGTGGGATACGTTAGAGGACAGAGTGTGTAAGCAGCTAAGATGATTCATGTAAAAGAATAATCATGAGGATTTAATCGTGGAAACGTATGAAAGGTTGTCCACCCAGTCACAGTAGGTAGCACCAAATTAAGTGGAAGCAGGAACAGTGAAAATATAAACATGAAAAAAGAAATTCGATCTGAAAGGTTCCTGTTCTTCCACGTGATCAGAACTGGCGAGACCAGATGGGGTTTTTATTTTGCTAGAGGAGAAAACATCATTGATTTCAACCATCATCTCTCTGACAAACATTCCGAATAAATCAGGAAGTCCACCATCATAATAGGAGTTAGTTCCCCTGGTACTGTGCGTGGCAGGCCTCAAAATCATGTTTTTGCAGTACTATCTTGATTTTCATAATCATTGGATGACCAGCTTATACCAATTCTGCACCATCCTCATGGACAGATTTTTGAATGGGTTGAAAGAAGGGGTATGGTCATTTGAACGAAAAACGATAAAAAAATCACTAAACAGGGTGTTCCTCGGGTAAAAAGCTCCCAGAACAAATAAGTTCTGTTTGTTTTAAACTGGAAGGTCTACAACCGATGCATCCTCCCGATAGTCGCCTAGGGAGCTGAACAATGGGTCCCTAAACAATCTGAAAACCATGCAATGTTTACATGAAAAATAATCTATCAAGGTGAAACCCGAGTTCCAGTAACGTTCAATACGTGGTCCACCGATTCGTTCAAAATCTTATTCAGAATTCCTTTTGAAAAACTGATAATTTATTTGATTGGTAATTGGGTTTCATCGAGTTAAACCCCATCACCCAGCATCTTATACACTGTTTTACGTTCAGGATTGAATTATTTCGAGACAACAAGACAATCAAACGTACATAGTAAGAAATAGATATACTTTATCACCGTCTAAATTTCGTATATAAATATTCAATTTTGTACAGACATTCTCATTATTTTTCTTTGATCTTTTTTTTTCTAAAGAAATCTGCGACGGCTTATTTCTCTATTTTTCTATGTTCCATGTATAAAGATCAAAAGAGTTCAGGTTTCTTTAAATTCTCTTCTTACTCTTTGATCTTAGAAACAAGTGGAATTGATAAATATTTGGTTTTGTTTTGTCGGTAAAACGAATCACTGATGCTTATGTTAATCGAAACAAAGTAGACATTTTTAGATACATACATTTTCAGGTAGCTGTACACATACGCAGAGGAAGACACATGTACACATACAAGAGTGTCACATGTTTGTTCATATGCATAGTTGAATCGTGAATTGTGCATTGAAATATACGTTCATATGCACAGGTACAAAAGTATCTACAAAGTTCATTTAGTACCTTTTCTTCAAAGAGAGACATTTTGCTAAAATGTCCGTATCTTTAACTGAGAAAATCTTTTTACTAGGACTCAATGCAACTCAGTTCGTTAACAGATCCGTTCAGATCCACATTTTGGTGATAAGAATCTATAATACAATACTAGCACACCAGAAGAAGAGTGAGAGGTTTCAGTTTTGTTGAGACCCCAGGGTGATTCAGAGACTTGTAAATGTAAGACCCTAGTCAAAGTAGGACGCTGGTGACTCATCAGACCCTGGTCAAAGTCAGGAACTGGTGATTTGTCAGACCTTAGTCCAAATCAGAGGCTGTTGATTTGTTGGACCCGAGTCCAAGTTGGAAGCTGGAGATTTGTCAAACTCGAATCAAAGTTGGAGGCTCGAGTGAATTATTGATGAAAGTGTAAAAAGAACAAGAACTACCAAGTTCAGGGTAAATTCTTCACTGTTACACTTGTTATATTTTATTTCTAATTTTGAGGAAAATATTGGAAGTAGGAAGAACTGTATTTTACTCATACGTGCCTGTAAAGAAGAAGCAGATGATCTGCATATTTCAGATTTTATTGATTCCAATTATTATTGACATTGGGGAGACAATGGCTACTTGGAAAACTTTTGGCTTAGAAAGCAGAAGCTACCAATGGAATCAATTCACTAAATCCAAATATGACCTGAAGTCTCTATGAAAAAGAGACTCCCTTTGGATGAGTCGTTTAAATCTGAAATATTTGTCAAATATATTTGAAAATAAATAAACAATCGTAAAAGAGTACCAACCTACTCTACCAATGGATGTATTTGGTATAATCTGATTGGAAAAATTACTTCTCTTCCTAGGCAGAGATGTAATAGATATATCATCGTAATCACGGAGTGTGTTTTTTCGTTTTCTTTTTGCTTAATTCTTTTTAACAGCTAAAAGACTGTTTCGAGTAAAAAAAATAAGATTTTAGAATATAATGACCTCCTGGTTAGACAATTGGAATTATCTGGACCTCAGTAGTGTATTGTAAAAAGTTAGAAGACGGAAAAACAATAAGGAAGACGATACGAATTAACTGTTAGGGGTTGGGGTTTTGGATTTGGTCTCCCCTCTGCCTTTATAGCATGAAATTACAGACAATCATGTTGTCCAACTAATAAGGTATCAACTAATCAAGAACATGTTTTGTTTTTATTTGCATTCTGCTTCAAAGAATAGTTTTGACACAACCTGCTTTAAATGAAGAAGTCAGCTGTTTATTATATCTTCTTATAAACCTGAACCATGCTATCATCGACAAAACATTACAAGTTAGAAAATATTAACCAGGAGGTAAAAATGTTCACCAAGCAGAATAGTTCGTGCTTACGACCCATATGACTCAAACATCATTGAAAAATGTCAAAATATTCTGTTGAAAATGACACTAACACCGGCGCAATCAAGTGGTTAAAACAATACTCAAAATAGGGTGATTCAATCTACCACTGTGCCGAACAAAGTACAGTCCACCTACATGTATTATGAGAAGATACCATGACCCGGTTTAATCATACTTGTTCTGATATTAAGTGCCCCCAAATTCAATCGCTGTTACAGCCTCGAAGCAGTTCTTATAATTGTTCATAAGCGATGATTTTCGACAACTCTTTCTTTGCTGAGGTTTCTGAATCATTAATGTTGGATAAGCCTCTAGCCATCACTGTGGTATTTACTTCACCCTAGAGATTCTTGATGAGTTCCAGGCAGCTCAGTAATGGCCCCAGGCACCAATAATATATATATATATATATATATATATATATATATATATATATATATATATATATATATATATATATATATATATATATATATATATAGTTATGTACACCTTTAAACCCTAAACATTAAAAAAAACTCTTTCGAAGGAATTTTGAGTCACTTATTTCCCCATAGAAGTCACACTTATTTCCCAATAGAAGTCAACACAAGATTTCATTTTTAATTTGGAACAGAATTCATCCTGCATGAGTGTTGAACAAATAGCAAATCAAAGACCCAAATACTTAAAAGAATTAGGAAAACGTTCTTCGAACCAGACTTAAACTGCTCCCATCAGGAAACAGCCATGAAGCAACTCTTTACTACTAACAAATGTAACAAGACTCTTTGGAAGCAGGGGTTAGAATATATTTACATATATAATTTTCTCTCTGCATTTCTATCTATCTATCTATCTATCTATCTATCTATCTATCTATCTATCTATCCATATATATATATATGGATATCTATCTATCTATCTGTCTATCTATCTATCCATATATATATATATATATATATATATATATATATATATATATATATATATGGATAGATAGATAGATAGATAGATAGATAGATAGATAGATAGATAGATAGATAGATGGAAATGCAGAGAGAAAGACAGAGAGAGAGAAAGAAAGAGAGAAGCAGTGTATCGATGAAGAACATAATGCAAACCCATACTGACGTCCCGATTAGTATAATTAATCAGAAATTAGCGAGATAAAGAACAATAAATGAAATAAAAGTCTTTTGATCCTCGAATGATATAAGTATTAAAATAAAATTTGAACATCATTTACTTAATAGAATATTTGCATGATTATTTGAGGGTATTGGACATTTACCCTGAAACAGAAATTTGAAGAAGACGTCAACACATTCAGCCATTCCCAGCCGTGAAGAAAGGTATCTTTTTCTATATTAACTCTTTTTTTCATCTCCTGATTAGCAAGGATAACCATTAGCCTTTTTGGCTGAGTTTTTATGGGTTCAAAAATATTTACAAAAATGATTTGAGAGATTGAAAAAGAAATGTATCGCTCTCCTTTTATTCATCATACATTCTCCCTTGGATGGATTATCCAATGTACTTGCCGTAACTTTTTAGGTAAATGAATATTCGCAGTCACATTTTTCAATAAACCATTTAACGCTACTGTTCCTCAAAACAGGTCACGTAGGTCAATCAATGGAAACTGTTATAGAACAATGTCTTTGGCAACATGATCATGCTGAAAAAAATCCAGAATTAGGGTGATCAATCAATGAACAATTATTCCAAATATTTTTTCGTTTTTTGTTGTTTTTTTTTTGTTTTTTGTTGTGCACTGATTTATGAAAAAAAATCGATTTTTCAAAAGAACGAAAACAAGTGTTGACATTTGTCAAACATTTTATCAGTAAACTAGAATAATCCCTGTAAAAATAGCCAGACTATCCGTTTATGCATTAGATATATATTAGATGCATAATACCAGCGATTCAAACCGTAATGTCCATCTGAACAAACTTAGAATATCACTGAGAGCTATGGAAGGAGTAATGTTCAGAATATTTTCAAGATAAAGACAAAATTTGACTTCGGTGAAAGGGAGGGCTAAATTGATCAGAGAGGGATATTTTCCAGATGATTAAATCACATTAATAATGGTTAAACACTTAGGATGGAGTGATGATAATATATCGAACAGATTGGTACCCATGGTTCAGTGAGTGCAGGTGGTGGAGATCAGAGACAGGGGAATGGGTGCCGGTTAAACGTGGTATAAGTAAGCACTGCCACTGTTGTAATGGGAAAAGATGTAGGAGGTTTTGATCAAAATGATGTTGATGACCATGGTGATCAATTCATTTATTGCAGATCAAAAGTGAATACCTGAAAAGAAATTTATTTTTCCATGGATTTCTTTCAACGCTTTTGCGTTCTGTTTTCAATGTTTTGATGATAGTTGAAGGCATATATGGAATACTAGCTCACCTACTACTACTACTACAACTACTACTACTACTACTACTACTACTGCTACTACTACTACTATTATTATTATTATTATTGATTTGCTATCTGGTTACCTCTGGATACTGAATGACAGCAAGTCTCCTCAAATCCCCCTCGCCCCACTCCACACCTATCGAGGAATGGATTTATAATCCAACAAAATATATTCTATTATTTGAGACTGTGTTATCTGGTGAATATGACCTGGGAAACGTTAAAAGAATTGAGAAAATAACTAGTGCATTCATTGTGTAATAAGAAAATCGGTAAGTCATTTTGAAATATGTTTCACATAATCTAACACATTTATAATGGGTCTATCAGGTTATTGAACCATTTCATAAGATTTTTTCTTCTAGAAACAACCGACAGATATTGACAGTGAATGAATCCGATTAATTCTGGACACAGAAGATTTTTGGACTTCTGACTTACCGGCTTACTGTTTTGCTCAGTCGTAAGAGTGATGCAGCTTCAAGTTTGCTAGACATAGGTCAGTTTTCTGCAGCAACCCATCATTTTTATTGTTTATGTTACTTACGTTGTGTAGGCCAAACGACACAATCACTGTCTGATAACAGGTGGCCATTCAAAAAAGAGATTTTTTCACATAAAACGCGTTCAGAATTATATATATATATATATATATATATATACACACACACACACACATTCATACACACACACACACACACACATATATATATATATATATATATATATATATATATATATATATATATATTGAACAGAACGGAAGGATGGAGTTCTTTATTGTTACATTGTGAGTAAGACCCACAAATTATAATACATTTGAAATGTTTTATCCTCTAAATACATGATTTTTGTTTTCTAACTGAAAAATAAATCACTTCCACTTATGCCCCGTTTGCTTAAGCGGGATGGACTTTCGATGTATTCAGATTACCTTAGCAACTGGCTTCAGATCACAGTAAAACTTAATACAATCTATGATAAAATTCCCTGATGAATAAAAAAGAACGGACATAAGAGAATACTGTTCAAAATGTGTCAACATTTAGTATTGATGGAGAAACAGTCCCCTTTGCGCAATGGTCCCTTCAAAGTACCTCATTGAAACCTCACAGTCATATGTTAGCGTCTCCCTTACTTTTTAAACAGTCTACAAAGCTCCCTTTCAGGATTATCATCGACTGCCTAGTTGAGTTCACCTCAATCTTGACCACTGACTGAAATTCCCAAAGTAGAAAGTGATAGAAAGCCAAATCTAGACTTTAGGTATTAGGGGAATGCTGCTAGAGTAATAATAGACCTCAGTAATGCGATGTTTTGCCAAAAAACACTCGCCAAAAGACGTGGAGAATGATTTGAATGGTCATTTTGAATGCCCTGGCCACACAGTATACAAACCCATTCAAGAGCAGTTCACTGATAACTGAGTAACCCAGCGGAGACTGGCATTTTACACAAGTGGGGTAAGGTCCCTTTTGATGGGTTGCCAAGTTACAATGCCACGAAACTGGTTATCAAGATTCCAAAATGGCTGGATATTTCCCAGACGGGCTGGTTATGGTTTTTGACAGTTGTATGCTACAATTATAGTTCACATCGTAAAGTCCATTTGTGTTTTTTTCCTTTATCCAAAATATAACTTTGGGAAACACCAGATGGTTCGACAAGTTCAAATTTAAAACAACAGTAAATTTACAAATTTGAAAAAAATATGATTTTTTTTCATAAATTTCATACACCATTGTACTTATTTTAGGAATGAAGTCAAGCTGTTATTGTAGATAATAAATTATAAAAGAAAGGTCTATCCAATTACACAACTTACCTTTGTTTTTTCGTGAAAATGAGTCGGCCAATCAGCGTCGGGAATCTGAGAGTTTGAAAAAAAAAATTAATGCCACGTGCTCTGAATATCATAATATTTTTTTTACCTCTCAGTTTATCAGACACTAGAAGATACAATGGAAGTATAACATATGCGAGAGAACGAACAGAGTAAAAAGCAGAGCGAATTCAGATAAGCGTCATTTGAATGTTGACGCTGTTTGAATAGAATGTAGAATAATGCCCTGAATATTTCAGTATCTTACAATGAAAGCATAAAGTACGTATGCAAGAAGCGATGAAATAATAAAAATAGAAGTAGTTATAATACACATTATTTCAATTCATTTTGTTATTAAAATATTTTGCATGTATCCAAACATTGGAAAAACCTTTTGCTACTTTCAGAAAATGAACGTTTCTCCATTCCCCATAGAATAAACACGACAGACACGTGGCAAAAAAAAAAAAAAAAAACGAACCGTGAATAATCACGAATATTTAGCCACGCGTCCTTTATTTGCTTGGTTGAAAACAATGTATAAAACTATTGAAATTTAAATTTCATACAAAAAGTTCCCTTTTTTGTTCTGAACAATTGTAATGATGCTTTCAGCTTGTCAGGTAAAATTTTTTTACAGTTGGGTCACTTTTTGAATTGAAATCAAAGCTAATCAAAATAATGTGGACAAAAAGGACGTAGAATTCATTGTTCGCAAATGAATAAATGAGTAGGAGGGGCCTCCTAATAAATAGAACTTGATACTTGTATTCATTGATAAATTGATCATTTTTATGTAGATAAAGATGAATGCTGACTGAAATATTATCATTAAGTTGCAAATGATAATCCCTGCATTTTAGGGTTACCTAAATAGATAGATTGATAGATAGATGGATATATAGATAAACAGAAAGAAAGAAAGAAAGAAAGAAAGAAAGAAAGAAAGAAAGAAAGAAAGAAAGAAAGAAAGAAATCATACCCAGGAGAAGTCTGACCACAGACCCTACACTATTGTCATTCTGTTGCAGGGCTGAAACTATCTCTCCTCTCATCTTCTTCACATATCACCTAATATTGTTGGTATAACCCTGTAGTTCCTTTCTTTTTCCAGTTCTCTTGCGAGGTCCTTATATTTCTTTCCCTCATTCTGTATTGATTCTGTGACCCAGAAGTACGGCCACGTCTGTCATTTGGCAGGTTCTTATCCATTTGTCCATGAAAAGCTGGTTTTGACTTCTTGCTTGATTTGGATGGTCGGTTAGGATGTCAACGAGTAATTTATTTTCACTATTTTGCAGGGTTGTGTTTGGGTCGGGCAGAAACCATATGTCCGAATGGCCGAATCCAAGTCGTTTGCGCAGTTCCCAGAGTATAACTATTGCTACCCTATTGTATCCGTTTTTTATACTCTTTCTGGGCTAATCGGTCACATTCACTTTTACGCTGGTGAGTCCTCTGTAGCCTTCTTTCCTGTTTACATACTGTCTATCCGAGTTGTCTCTATGATGAAGTTCTTTCTTGGTTCACATTATTATTATTATTATTATTATTATTATTATTATTATTATTATTATTATTATTATTATTATTATTATTATTATCATTATTAGGAATCTCACACCAGTTGCCTGGTGGTAACCGCAGGAGTTTGAGTGACAACAAGTCTCCTCAAGTCTCCAGCCCTCCTCTCCTAGTACTCATGGGTCGCAGTAATTCTGCGATTTACTGTTTCACACCGGTTGCCCAGTGGTTATCGCTGAAGGCTGAGTGACAATAAGTCTCCTCAGGTCTTCAGCTAACGTCTCCTCTCTCTTTCGCATATCATGACAGAGCTACGATTCGTTGCAGTCCTTATATCTCTAGCACCTTCTTCAGTATCCGTGCAGTTCCCAGCAGTGCTGTGGTCTGTACAGTCTCTATCCTCCCCCTAATCCCGATCTCCTCCAGTCTCTCCCTCAGCGTTTTGGGGACAGTTCCTAGTGCTCCCACTATGACCGGTACTACCCTGGTTTTCATGTTCCACATTTTCTTTAACTCCCTTGCTAGGTCCTGGTATTTTTCCCTTTTTTCACCCTCCTTTTTCACTCTATGGTCCGCAGGTACAGCAACGTCTACTATTTGGCAGGCCTTCCTTTTTTTGTCTACTATTACTAAGTCCGGTCTTCTTGCCTGGATGAGGTGGTCAGTTTGGATGTCAAAGTCCCTCAGTAGTTTGTAGTTGTCATTCTCCAAAACTGCCTCTGGCTTGTGCTGATACCACTTTTCCACATGGTTGAATCCCATTTGTTTACTTAGTTCCCAGTGTATCATCGTTGCTACTCTATCGTGTCTATGCTTATACTCCTTCTGGGCGAGTTGGCTACATTCACTAGTTATGTGGTTTACTGTCTCATTTCTTTCACCGCACATGCAGCATTTGCCGTTTGTCTGTGTTCTGTCGACTTTTGCTTTTATGTAGTTTGTCCTTATGCTTTTGTTTTGGGCTGCCATGATGAGCGATTCTGTTTCTCTCTTAAGGTTTCCCTTTCGTAACCACGTCCATGATTTCTCGTCTGCTATATCCTTTATCTGTCTTTTAAACTCGCCGTACAATTTTTTCCCTTCCCACTTTTCTTTTCTAGTTTGCTGTACTGTTCCATTGTTTTCTACTTTATTGTTTGTTGCACTATCTCTCGCGCTCTTTATGATTTCTTCACTATTTGTTTGCACATATCTATCTAGGACTGTTTTAGCTCTCTGGACACAATCTCCTATGCTGATGAGTCCCCTGCCACCTTCTTTTCTCTTAACGTATAGTCTATCCGTATCATCCCTAGGGTGTAATGCTTTATGCATCGTCAAAAGTTTCCTTGTTCGCCTATCCATTGATTGGAGCTCTTCCTTTGTCCATCCTAGGAATAGTCCTGTATACCTAACTACTGTTATTATTATTATTGGACAGTTGAATCGTTGATTTTACGCGTTATGATGGCTGATACAAGTATTCCAATTGTAACAATCCTGAGGCACTATCTAAACATTGTCCTCAGGGCAGAAAATCTTTGTCACAGTTTTTCTACTTTTTGAGTGAGTCTGGCTTGCTGGGTATCTATATATGCGTCACACGCAAAGGCTACAGCATTTGGCTATATGACTGAAAATGTTAGGATTTATTACATTAATTTGTTGTTTTTTATTAATCCTCTCCTAGAAAAATGTTCCTGTGTGGAGTTCGATGTATAGTGTGAGTTTGTGCTAAATTGATTCCTCAGTTTGAGTTCAGCTATGTTCATGCTTGAATTGTGAAAATTCAGTCTTTTTTCAGTGATCACTGCCCAACAAAAGATTGGGGAAGGAATTTATTTGTTAAACACTCCAATTTCAAATGTTCCGATTGATCACAGAATACTTCCAAATGATTTTATCATGTGGCTCATCCTATTGTGTGAATAACCACACCTATATATATATATATATATATATATATATATATATATATATATATATATATATATATATATATATATATATATATATATATATATATTGTTCCTTACTTGTTGCTACTGGTCCGTTCATGGATTTGGGATGCATCTGTTAATGCTAACATTATGCAGGTATCTAAGCCTGACATTATCTCCCATGAAGTGCTTTATAAGTGTTGTCGTCTGACCCACAAAACTAAATAATGTGATATATTTTTTTTTTTTTTGATGTGATCTTTTTTCAAGCTTTTGTCCACATCTACATTAATTTCTTGAACATTATGAAACGGCAGTTATATCATATGGCCGTCCTCAGGTGACAAATGCGCATTTATTCAAACGCTGAGATAAGAAGGGATGACTTGGTGATCGACTCGAATGTGCGAGTTCTAAAAAAAGGGTCGATTTTATGGTCACTAAACCTATTGTCCGGAACTGACGTAGTTGACTGTAGCTTGTGATCTGGGGTAGAGAGACACACCACTTTTCTGAGCTCGTTCTTTTCGGTTATGTGGAGGGGGGTTTGAAGGAATGTATCTTCATAACACGATATTCCGTAAGCACTGTCATTTTGGTTTGAAAAAAGAGTAGTTAGAAAAAAATGGTGACTTGGAGAATCGATCCCTGTTCTTTCAAATGGAATGGAGCGGCTGAATGAGCACATTCAAGTCAAAACAACCCCTCCCAACCTCTGTGAAGTATCCAGTTATCACCTGATTAGAGTAAAATGGCCGAAACGTTATGTCCAAGAGATGAACCAATATAATGAACACTTCACCTAATGATCATCACTCATCTGAAAATTGAAATGTTTCTTTAATTCTGATAAAATCAGTGTTGCAGAATAGGGAATGCTCCGTTCTAAACGCCGAATCGTCTCTTATTCAAGGCTTTATCGCCGCTTATCGATTCAAATGATATTAGGAAATTCAAACTATGGAGGGAATCTAACCATGTATGGGGTTCGTGTGCGAATTCTTCTAAATATTTGTTTTTTTTTATATTCCTGTTCCTACTCAAATGGGATGATCTCATTGGTCAATTTACTCTCCTAAGTCAAATGGGATGATCTCATTGGTCAATTTAATTTCCCCACTCTAATGGGATAATCTCATTGGTTGATTTGCCTTCCTATCATGACTTAACGATTGATCTTATCTCGTAAAAACTCTTAAGATTTGATGCCTGACCGCGCAGAAAAACAAATCACTTAGATTTTACGAAACATAAAATTTAGATACCTGTATCAATAAAACAAGTTCCTAATAGAATAGATTCACAATCTTTAGTGCCGATCTATACATAAGTGATAAACAACCCTGTCATTTCAGACTGGTATAATTTAGTATTTAATACATCAAGGATTCCTGATGTATCTTTTCTATCGGGCTCCCTGATTCCAAACTTCCAGTGTTTGTAATTTCCGGTAGTTATTTCAATTTCAGCTCATATATCATCGAACAAATATCCTGTTTCTTCTGTAGATGTTTTCAGGCTGTTTTTCAATTTGTTTATCGTCTTTTCTGTTTTTTCCAAGTGTTTGCTGATCGGATATATATATATATATATATATATATATATATATATATATATATATATATATATATATATATATATATATATATCATATATATATATATATATATATATATATATATATATATATATATATATATATATATATCATGTTTCATCACATAAAACGATGGATTTGTGTTAGTGATTTAAACGCTCGTAGCTGTTCTGTGGAAGTCTTTGATTTCTATTCCTGATGCAAGGCTTTTAAAATCCATTGGACATTAGTCCAAACACGATTTCTTTTATTTCTGATGCTGAAAATATGCAGTTGAAACAATTCCCTGAAAATTTTCCCTAAAAATTATAAAAAAAGTAACGTTTGAAAATTTGGATTTAGAATATGAGGCCAGATGAATGAATCTGAGATAGGTAAACAAAGGTTAAATTTATCTGTTATATCCATGTGCTAAAATAGAGGATATTGGCAAAATGATTCCAATGGAAGACACTCTGCAATTGTTCTGTTCCCTGTTTTAAAATGTCCACCATTCTATCAACAAAATACCACACAAAGGATTAACTAATCCTTCTCCAACCCTGAAAGTACTACCCCCACTTTGTAAAAATACTTATCTGTAAATTATAAACCTGGAATACTGGAACAAGATACGAGTTTAAGTCCACAAATATTTTCTAATTTACATATTTCGCTATCACTTTTACCGGTTGGAGAGTATATAGACTAAGAATTTTATGATGAAAAGCAACAATAATAAGAAAGATTGAGAGCAGTAATGAAAAAAAAAAAAAAGCTGATCAACCAAAAGTGTCATATTGAAAGGAAACAATGATAAGATCAGCGAATGTTATCATTAATGTACTGAATTAAAAGATAATTTGAATTATTGCAAATAAAATAACTTACAAAAATACAAACACAAGCTACAGATTTGTTATTGAATCAAAAAAAAAAGGATGATGCTACATTAAAACTCACAGATAATGTTGGTGAATATAGCACTGGGAAGAATGAAACACTAACCATGAGATGAATGACATGAGTTATAAATAAGTTAATTATAATGAGAAATGAGTAATCCATATAAATGAATGCATAACAATATCATGTAGATATTTTGTAAAAGAGATATCAGACGGGATTAGCGGTAGATGCTAATAAATCAAGAACAAATGAAACACCTTTGAATATTTGATACTGTATAATATCAAATGTAACTACAAAAGATGTAATTTCTGGTCAGTACTTTGCGTCAGAGTTTGTATTCACAGAAGAGTGTTAGGGTTAGGAATGCAATCGATA
>OY735218.1:55330897-55360897 GCA_963457665.1 Thysanoteuthis rhombus | reverse complement strand
AGAAAATGTATGGCTTATTTATGTTCAGACTTTCGGGCGTGTTAATATGGTTCAAGCTATGATTGGTAGATTCTGAATATAATACAATGAATTTAATGAAACATGGGTAAATCAAATTATACGTAATTATGAAGAGACATGACTGTAGAGAATCATAAGAAGAATTTCTACCATATTAACATAAAAAGAAAAAAACAGGTCTGGTTAGTCACCTAATGGGAACCAACTGATGTTCTTTCACAGCATGCCTTGTTGAGGATGAGCAATTAACACATTGGAGAAGTTGGGTTATCAATGAATAAGTTACATTCTTCGCATATCGTTGGGTAGTGATCAATTGGAAGTCTGAATTTTCAAAACACAATGCAATTACTGCCCGGTAAAAACTAAAGAAGCTATTCAACATAAAACTATTGAGGAAATTGACCTCCATTAAGGACACTTATAAAAAAACAAAGGACGTGTTTTTCCAGATATTATAAAGAGCTTGATTTTTTGGTCGTTCAGCTTGATAGATATTTGGAATCATTTACATACATAAATAGTGTGTGTGTGTGTGAGAGAGAGAGAGAGAGAGAGAGAGAATTATGTTCACTTAGAAACCTATGTTGACCAGTGAACAGTTCTGTTTGGCGGTTTATTGTTTCTAGAATACAAAAAGGAAGTGAACATCAAACTGTCTGCTGACCTCAATCGAGGAACAGAAAAGATATTTCCCCGTAACGAATAAGAGAATCAATGGAAATCATTAAAGCCACGGATCTTTTTTCGCGATGGGTGATAAGCCGACGCCATGATAAGCCAATTTACAAGTTACTAGTCACGATCTCGAGTTCACAACTGATTAAGGAAAAGAGAAAAATCGGTAAAGAAGGGGATATTAACTGGTGATATCGCCATTGATAGGGACGTGATTGCGCATGCGCTGTTCGGAATTAGGCAGCTAATAAAGATTTCTTTAGATTCTGTTCGGCTCTTACTCTCCTTCACTGTTTTATCAAGTCATTATATCCTAGCCCCATTTTATGTATGACCCATTTCTTTTTCGAAGACAATTTTCGAAGAGTCACCGAAAATCAATATCCACGACGAGAGAAACTGCTTTTTTTTATCATTGAAGCATTGATAATCTAGTTCTGCATCCATGCTGATTTTATCAATAAACATGAATTTTCAAAGGATCTATTCGATTTATTCAAGTGAGCAAGGCATTAAACTAATTGAATGAATGAACCTGCTCATTCTATCGGTTCGTTGACCGTAACTTCTTGAAGATGCACATTCCCTACTAAAAGGGAACCAAAGACAAGCAAAAGGCTTACACTCTTGCCAGTCGTAATTGACCAGCACTCGTGTTCCTCTGGACATAGCGTCAAAATAACTCCTGTTGTCTCAACCAATTTGATCATCGTGCTATCGTATGAAGTGCAATGAAAATAATATACCATGTGCAATTAAAATCATTTTCAGGTAGTTTCATCAAAGCTACTAAAAAAACACGTTAATGATCTAGAAACAATGATCCGTGTGCTGAACATGGGAGAATTTCATATTTTGGATACAGCTGACCTAGTGAAATCTATCACATAATACACACACACACACACACACACACACACACACACACACGCACGCACACACACATATATATATATGAAAAAGAAACATCTCTAATGACGATGTATATATGTATATATATATATATATATATATATATATATGTATATATATATATATATATATATATATATGAAAAAGAAACATCTCTAATGACGATGTATATATGTATATATATATATATATATATGTATATATATATATATATATATATATATATATATATATATATATATATATATACATGAGAAAGAAACATCTCTAATGATGATGTTAGGGCAAAAAATAGACATTTTACATCCAAATTAATTTCATTACATTCTATACTTTAATCTGATATCGTCTTCTCGTCCGGGTCGTCCTATATTGAAATGAATACTGTACTTGTTTAGAGACCTTAGAAGACATGTACACACACACACACACACACACACACACACACACACACACACACACACACACACACACATACACACACACTTACACACACACATACGTAGAATAACACACTCGATGTTTTGGATATTCTCTCCGGTCATATATGGGGATGGGTGATAATGACGTCCATCATTTTCGTTAACCTCATGACCTTTCTAAAATGTCTCATCCTCCTGGAACACACTTGTGTAATGTCATATTTGGATCGTGTGTGCGTGACTTTGTACTGTTATAATTAGGTACAATCAATCCTTAGATGGATGGATATGGTTTAAGTAAGAGGCTTATGTAGACACACGTCATGGACGATCACTGATCAGTCAATCAAGTGACCTCCTCCGTTAGAGGTCAAAACCATAACAATGACTTTCACCATTGATTTCTTACATTATGTGACACTATAATTACATTAGGTGACGGAAGACACTTGCTTCTCTTCGTGTTTATGATTAGTGCACATTTCAACTGTGACATGTATTCATCTTCATTGACTTTAGCAAGTTTACAAAAATATTTGGTGCCCATTTTATCTAATTTCACCATTATCAAGGCTAGACAAAAACTGTGCAAAACAATTTTCAGCTCCCTACTTGCCAAGTGACATCACCACAGAACACCTATGATTAGCTCTTAATTTGACAGTGGTGACAGCTGTGCCGTTGGCTGTCATTAATGGAGTTTGGGGTTTTGGCCAACGGTAGCTCGGTAATGGCTGTTTCCCCCCTGGGGGTCCTTAGGGGTACACGATTCAGGTTTTGGATTGCATTCATGGGGCGACGATCGGTCCTTCTCAGTGGCTGACAAGGGAGCATTTGCAGGTTGTAACACAATTCTTGACTTTGCGCTCCATATTTTGCTGTAAGTTGCTGTTATTGTTGTTGTTTCTTGCTGAAAAAATATAATCTCAAAATTGCCCCCCCCCCATTAGAAATAGTTTAGAGCATTACCTGTCCCACCTGTACACACCACTAGATATTTATTTTTTGTAGCGGATCATATGTCAATTAAAATGACATCTGGGCCATCAAAATGGGTCCTTTTTTTTTAACTGCAAGCATTTGAATTTGGAAGAAACGGAGTGTCCTAGGAAATGTAGCCTACCCTGCATATAGTTCAAGTCCTTGTGGTCGCCCTGATTACAGATGTCCCTTACAAGTATGTTATAATGTTGTTTATAGTAAGGAATATCACTGTACTCTTTATGTAATAATGTCTTACTGGATAGGGAAACAATTATGTCAATCGTTAAATATGGAGAATTTTTTGTAGTAATCCAAAAAGATGTTTTGTAATAAATTTTCCATGTTGGAAAATGATTTCAAGACAATATTCCTACTTTCTGCTGCATTGTCTGGCAAGGAAATGTAACTTGATACACTTGAGGTTTAAAACGCTTGCACTTTTTTAAACGAGCTTCTTCACAAGAATATTTAAAGAGTTCTTTACAAGGCTTGGCGCTGGATTAATTGATTCTGTCGTCAGCATAAGATATGCTAGATTGATTATGAAATGATAGTAATATTTATTTGTCGACTGAAAATAGGATACATGTTACCGTTTGAGGTGACATCTTGCCCCTTTCAACTTTCGTAGCAATACACAGAACAAAACATATGGCTTTATGCATGTTAAGTGTGCCTTCAATGCTGCAATCATATAATCTGGAAATATTGATAATCAATCGCACTGTATTCTGTCCATGCAGAGAAAAAGATTTGTTACGAGTGTTTAGTAATCCTCCGTTGAAAGATACATAAGGCTTGATTGTCAATCGATGATATATATATATATATATATATATATATATATATATATATATATATATATATATGGAATGGAGCACTCTGGTCGATAAGGAATTGTGCGTAAATAAATGTATTGCTCAAATTCAGTCTTACCGACCGTCCAGTTCTGTGCAGGGCAGGGATTAATTCCAGACACTGGGTCGGAGCGAAGGTTTCAATCCTATTTCGTGGTAGTGGATGGGATATTGGATGGTCTATTGCCACACTGAAAAGTTTTAATACACCAAAACAGCCGTCTGTGAATGACACTGTTTATATTTATATATATATATATATATATATATATATATATATATATATATATATATATATATATATATATATATATATATATATGTATATATATGTGTGTGTGTGTGTGTGTGTGTGTGTGTGTGTGTGTGTGTGGAGAAAGAAATAAGATATTGATTCTAAAATGACCATCATAATTGAATACTGACCAAATTACGCACATAGAAGTAGCAATTTTGAATTTTGAGGAAGACCTGTTAAAGGAGTAATGCCACTTCCAGGAACTTTTGGAATCAACTCCTTTTCCCCAAAAAAAGCTTGGAAAAGTTTTGTTCTTTCCAGAGTGTACACCGATTTCACATATCCACTTCCTTATTTTCCAATCTTGTGCAAATAAATATTTGTCATGTTTCTAATTAGGAGACCATCACAAGAACCGCATGGGGTACACGTTCCAGAGATTAATTCTTTGAATGTCTTATTAATTGCAGTTTTTCAACCTAGCTTAATTAAATTCCAAATCATTTAGACAAACGGTAAAAAAACAGTGAATGAATTTACTATCTGTTTCAAACAACTAACTCGAAAGAAAATGTTGTGTTTTTCTTCTCGTTTTTAACTCATTTGATTGAATTTCCTAAAAGACGTTTATTTAAGCGCAGAAGAACTGATAATAATTAAGCAGGCTCAATTTTATTACATCCACTCCAAACTTTTACGACACCAACTAATCAGATTGGGAGGATGATCAGTGGTTATCGTAAAACGGTGAATTGCACTAACGTCTCACAATAACCCAAGGAAATCAATTTTTGTTCTTCTTTATTCTCTATTTGGATTGCCAGATACTGAGGACAGATTTTCAGTTTTACTACAGTAACTACACTTAATGATTACGCTACTACGTAATTAAAGTTAATGCCTACGGGGTCATGTAACTAGTGTTAATGCCTACGGGACTGTGTAACCAGAGGTAATGCCTATCAGACCACATAACTAAAGTTGATGCCCACAGGATCACATAACATATGTCAATCACTACGGGACCACGTAAATAGAGTTAATGCCCATGGAATCACGTAACTACAGTTAATGCCTTTGGGACCACGCAATTAAGGTTAATGCCTCTGGGATTATGTAGCAAAATTTAATGCCGACGGGACTACATAAGTCAATACCTTTCGGACAACGATTGTTGGTCAGCGTAAATCAAACAATAAGCAAACTACGATTTGGGGGTGATGTAATGAAACATTCAAGAGTGAAAGAAGAGGGAATTAGGTTAAGAAAGCTATAAGTCGAAGAAATAATATCGGTGTATATAGTGAACTGCTAATTATCATGAATATCTAGAAAAAAATACCCCTTTAAACGGTCTAGTACGGGGGTGTCCAACTAGCGGGGAATATTTCCAAGGGATGATATTTAAGCGTTTTGGATTCAGGAAATGAGTACAACATATTTTGAGATCGTTGCAAAATAGATCTTTTTGCGTTGCTGATAAAGTTAAGTTTGGGTTTGAGAATCTTTTATGTAGTAGAAATCTTTGATAGTCAAGAGAATAATTCGGATTTCGTGAACATTGAAATATGGAGAAATAATTCGACTATACATTTTTTGCCTGATACATTGTATCCTCTCATTTTGCACGAGAACATTTATCCGAGTTTTCATCATGAAATAATTGGACAGTATTCGAACAGATATAATTATACTGTCGACCAAAGTGGTCAAAAGTTTTAATGTTCTATATAACACAAAAAATTGCTCCGATTTGTGGAAAATTTTGCATGGTATCTAAATGCTTCAGTTCGTCTCAAATATCTTTCAAATATGAATCTTCAAGTTTCCAGGAGCGGAATTGAAAATTAGAAGAAAACAATGTTAATATATCGTAGTAATGTCTACATTGTAATAGCGAGACACCTAGTAACGATATTCAATTTATTCAATTCACCGGTTCTTGAAAGCTTTGCCGGTTGAAATTACAAAACTTTGGCAATGCCACAAAAGCATTTTCCAACCAATTAGTTAGTGTCTTATAAGAATTGTATATGAATGAAGACAAGTCATGTGGCTATCACAGAAAAGACGGGAACCTTTTGTCTGATCTACGAACGGAAATTACGACTATCATCCAAATAACTTAACCATAAGGACAAAGAGAATTTTACGAAAATGAATATTGTACAACTTCTTTCCAACCAAGATATTTCATGTGTTTATTAGGATCTCTAAAACTGTCGGCAAAACTGTTGATATTTGTTTCTTTGGTTTCCAAGTGAGTCTGTCTTTATATATACTGACAAACATTTTTTTATGTTACGCAAACAGGCCACACCAATGGAGCTAGAAGGCTGAAAATGCACATATTTATTCCTTAATATGTTCAGAGGAAGAAAATTTTTTTGCTGCATCTTCAAAAACAGGTTGGGGGTGCTCAATCCAGTGAGTGCTAAATTTGTCATCAGCTTATATCCTGTGGAATTTATTTCATTCCTTTGAAAATTTAAACTACTTTTAACGTTAGCATCTCAAACAAACTATGCCGGATGTGATTCATTTAGCTATCATCATTTTCCAAAACTTTTTGATTGATCACCCCAACAACAACAAAAATGGCAAATGCCATTTATCCCATGATAGTTTCTGTAAAGTGACTATCCAGATTTATTCAATATTCAACTTCAAAGTCTGAGAAACTAAAAGAATGGACCTGGTGGTTAATAAACTTATGTTATTTTTGGTTGTTAAACCCTCTCTTATCTTCTTATTCTCTGTTCTTAAATTAACTGCAGTGTAGTAACTATTCGATGCCTGTGCACGCAAACACGCTTATATTCTCTCCCGTAGTTTAAATCCTTCAGGCATGCATCTGCAAAGGCAGAGGGTGACTGCTGCATAAATATCTAGAAAGCCTGCGACATAAACATGCAACAAGTCGATAGCTAGCAACATCGACATGCAATCATCTACACAATCTTTATTAAGCAATAATTTCGGTTATAAACATCTATATTACAGCAAACATGCCTCATTTAAGTGTAATCACGCACATTCGGGAGCATGGCTACAAATTTTTCAGCAAGACAGAAGTCCTTGGTCATTTCTCTTCTGCCAGCCTCATCAATACAGTATCAGTTGAAAATATCATGCAGTAATTCAGGAGTCACACCAAATCGGAATTTATAGTTTTAATAATTCTAGCATGTTTTCCATTATTGAATGTTCATCAAAATTGTCTTTAAAACTATCAAAATTTTTTAGCTGGTCAGGCCTGTTGGCAGACTGGCTATCGATGTATCACTGTTACAGGCTTCATCTATGAAGACAAAGGGCTACAATTTCCAACCTTTACACCTTTTTGTATTTAAAAAAATATTTTTCCCATAAATCTCTTCGTAGTAAGTTTTAAGGCAGGTGTGAATTTAAATACAATCTATACTACATTGGACAAAATGTTTGTCTGACACTTGTTCTTCAGAAATTGAGTCAACAAAAATTGGCAAAGGTCAACAACTGATCATCCCCAACATGATGTTGTTTACGTGTCGGTTTTTATTGATAACCAACAATATCTGGTATTCTTTTTTCATTATTCTTCAACACACAGAATCATCGTATTTATTCAGGTATTCCGTAATCAATGTTTTTTCAGATGTCACTTGGACATTAAAACCTTTTTTTTTTCCCCATTCATTGTCACTTCGTATATCAGATATCAGAACGTTATTCCTTGACTGCTGAATAAACACTGGGGATTGTTTATAAAGAAAAAAAAACCCTCTGAAGTGTTGTAGCGGCATTCAAGGACACAAAACTACAGAAAACAAATTCTTTTTTTTTTTCATACGGAAGAAAGTCGTAACAAAAATTGGATTCACAATTTCATGCAAAGTCATTCAGTAATCTATCTCATTAGTTTTTGTTTTTAAGGCAATAATGCAAGAGAAATAATTTTTAAATCTTTACCGATATCATGCCTTGGACCAAACGCTTACAAGACTATGCTGAACAAAACAGCCTTCCCAAACTTCCACCATTTAGTGCATAATCGGCTATATACCTTTGTTCTCTGATCGATACTTGTGTGATAAATTCAAATCATATATATATATATATATATATATATATATATATATATATATATATATATATATCATCATAGGTCGCCAAAACTCCATCTCCCTGGTCATCCATCTGTCCTCATCGATGACAAAAACTACTCAGTATGGATCCATGAATCTTTTTTTAGTACAAATTCGATCCCCAATAAGTATTTTTTTGCGAATTTGTTTTTTAAAACAAGCCCTTAAAAATATTGGGAGAACGTTCCCATTCAGGGGGTCGATAAAATGTGAAGTAGACTGCGTTCTTTATCCAGAAAATAAAAAGAAGTTTTACATATCTCATATCCCGATGTTCATTGGTTATATATGGAAAACGGTATTTTCATTTGTATATTTATGTCTTCATGTGGTTATGTTGATCTTCACTTTTCCAAAAGACGAATTCTTGGTGTCAGAACTTTTGCCAATCACATCTAGGGGAACATTTTATTATTTTTTTTCTTACGTGTCTCATTTGAGAGGTATATTTTTTCCATCTTCTAGGGATGGAAAGGCAAGAAAAAAATCGTTCTCACTTCGATGGGTCAGTATCGAGGGGATATCTTCTTTTAGTTTTAGGGGTCAAAGCTGAGGGAATGATTTTTTTTTCTTCGTTTTCAGAGGTCACAATCGAGTGGGAGATTTTTTTCCCCATTTTTAGGGGTTCAATTCGAATGGAACATGCGTAAGTTCTACTTCAGGCGTTAATATTGAAGTGAAGGAGATAATTTTTCACTCTAAGGAGTCAAAATCGAGGTGAGATAAGATACTTCAGCAGATATAGACTGTGAATAACCAAAAACTGTCATATGGGTCTCTGCATTACCAATGACAGTCTAACTCAAGAACAATGTTGCAATGAAGTAGATATCCTAACGGTGGTACGTTTGAACCCCCTACCTGTCACATTATCTTTGATTGTTTATTCTATTCACGTTGTCTACGCCAAAAGATACAATCACTGCGTAATGATTGGAGTTCATTTTGAATAGAGTTTCAATATAATATAACGCAAATTGTTATCAGTTATCTTATATCCATTTTTTGATAACACACACACACGAACACATGTGTGTGCGTTTGTGTGTGAGTATGTGTGTGTTATTAAAATGATATATATCATATTCATTCTTGAATGACCAAGTCATATTTTACATGGACACACACACACATATATATATATATTCCGTATTAGTCAATGAATGTATAGATCTATATATTCTCTCTCTCTCTCTCTCTCTCTCTCTCTCTCTATATATATATATATATATATATATATACATATATATATATATATATATATGAAAAATGACAGATAATTTCTTTATAAAAGCACAGCA
Organism: Thysanoteuthis rhombus; assembly: GCA_963457665.1. Classification (NCBI taxonomy): domain Eukaryota; kingdom Metazoa; phylum Mollusca; class Cephalopoda; order Oegopsida; family Thysanoteuthidae; genus Thysanoteuthis; species Thysanoteuthis major. The sequence goes on along the minus strand of OY735218.1, from coordinate 55,351,357 downwards.
GAAATTAATTTGTTCCGTAATTTTTCTCTAAAAGAAGAGCTGTTTTCCTGAATGTGTTATAAGAGTTGTGCAGATAGCTATAAAAGAAATAAGAATATTGAAACGGTTTAGAAAAATACTTGAAAGTTGAAAGAATTCGTGTGTGTTATCATTTTGAAATATTCATCAACAGAAAAGAAAAATGAACACAAATGATATTTCCGAATATTTGTATTTGAAAATTGAATAACGTACTACAATGTAAAAGAAACCTTCTTTGATTCCTTCTATTCGTCTGAATGACTTGATTTGAAAATTCTATAATTTCCAAAGTCGGGCACCCACTGATTCACTGAAAAGTCTCTGATGTAATGACAACTGTTAAACGCTTCATGTTATGCTTTAATTATTTCTAGTTGAGTCACTCTATCTCACATAGATTTGTCAATTATAACTTCTAGGTTATACAGGTAATCGTATAGGACAAAAGGGACAGCGATATCATATGGATTCTTGATAAAATACGGTAGATATATCATTTGGCCTCGACAACTTGTAATGGAATGACCAATCAAGGGAAGCAACACTGTTTTAGGGATCAAATCTACGATAGCTAGCTGTTTTTCACGTAGCGTCACTGTTCCAAATCGAGTCTGGTACCCCTGCGTAAAGGCAGAGGCGTACAAAACTGCTTCAATTCCACATCTTGATCTTGTTAATTCACTGGTCATATGTGCTTTATTGTCAACGCAGAGAGTTTCATTTTATATATATATATATATATATATATATATATATATATATATATATATATATATATATATATATATATAGCGTTATGTACGATTATCTACGTATTATAACCTAAAGAAAAACTCTTTCTTGCCCATAAGCTCTTAGATGCATTAGTTGCTTTTGACTCCAGAATTATATCAGAACAAGATATCAGCAGCCATAACTCTGACCCGCTGACCTGAGGTACCTTACAGCCAAGTGTTTGATGCCCCCCACCTCACCCCAAAAGAAACTGACTCATGACTGCAGTCTTCTGGCTTAAGGATGATCAATGAAGTTTTGGAAAGAAAGGTAACTGATAGATAAATTATGGTAAAAGGAACTCAAAAAGTATTAGTCTTCCTAAAACGAAGTAAGGAATCACCTTGGTATATATTTCTCTTTTCATGAATTGAAAAAAATGCTCATATTCTATGAATGTAATAACAGATAATCTTTTGGAAATTTCCGCCCTTGAGACCGATTGATTTGACCGGTATGTGCAAACATACTTGCATCCACAGCCAACCAGCCAGCCTGCCAGCCAGCCAGCCAGCTAGCCGGATCAGCTTCAAAACCTACAAAGCCTATACTGACCATTTTGGTGACGGTTTTCATTGAAGTGCTTTACCAGGAAGAATATTGTCATAAATTATATCCCCTAGTAAATTTTGGAGCCTCTGTATTAATTCATGCTGTCCATTGCAGGTCACCATCTATCAGGTCAGTCTGTCCAACATGACATTGGGTAACCGCTTACAATGTACCAATTTTGATAGGCAGATAAAGGGACCGACGGTGACCATCAGAAATTGCTCAGATTCTGTAGATAATGACCGAGTAGCATTCTGAACTCTGTGAACCTTGTTGACGCAGCGCCTTTTCTTGAGTGTGCATATTTCCTATGACAAACAACTAATGTTTTATTCTGGAAGAGATTTTATCAGGATCCCTCCATAATCCATTTGATCATCTGACAGGTTATCGCATATTGACCCCTGGGACAGAGCAAAGTAATTTGTTGAACCTCAGTCAGAAATCCACATATGCCATGCGTTTGGTTTCAATGTTATCTTTCGAACAATACAGATGTCGTAAAGCTTGACAGCACTCGGAACGGAATCGGTGAAAAGAGTTCAATCTCTGTCTGCGACTTTGCAATAATGCATCTTTAGAAAGGCATGAATCAATGTTCCCATGAGCTTATGTTATAGAAGAGTAAACGGACGTTTCCTGCTCAGGTAGACATCTTCCAACCATTTTCCATACGGACAGGCATTTTATTCCAAACCAGGAAATAGTGCACCGTTAAAGATATACTCATCTCACTACATGTTACCTATGCATATACTCGTAGTGTTTGAAAGTTCCCTGCGTTTTATATGAGAACAATGCTCTGAATGAGTAGCTGAAAACCAGTTTCTCCTGCGGTGGACGGTTACACACCCTTAAAATATCGGAACTAGTGAGAAGCTGTCAAGATTCTGACAGTCTCTCCGGAGGAACTTGACTTTAAAGTGTTCAATGCACAATAAAACAAGCAGAATATTGTCAACATTTATTTCTCGCGGGAAATTCTGAAGCTTCGTTTTCTATCCAGCCAGTCCATAGCAGGTCATTATCGATCCCGACCGTCCGTCCACCTTGACATTGGGACACTGTACTTACAGTGAATCACTTTTTGGCAGGCTGACACAATGGCCGATAGTGGCTGTTTGGAATTGATCGAATTCAGTAGAATTTTGGCCTAGTAGCATACGCAGACGATTGGCAATCTCATCTCTAGGAACCATGTCGCAGAAATGTCGACACTCGTATTTTTGTACATTACTGAGAAAAGAATGGACCAAGAATGTGTTATTAAAAAGGGATTTAGGCTGTTGCTCTATAAGTCAAATCATCAGACATTATTCTATATTGACACAAAGAAAATAATTAGGCTATCTGAGAACATATTGTAAGAAAAGAATTCGGCATGCACGTTCTCGATACATTCTGTTTCCTTTAAGAAATACAAGAGAGTTGACAATCAGCACCAAAAGGAATGGAACGGACAGGTTGGGTTCAAACCCCACGGAAATTCTCTTGGGTAATGCTTTATTATATCTCTCCAGCTACAACCATGGATAAGCATCAGGGAAGACCCGCTCTCCAGTGTGTGTTGGCACCAAAACAGGAAGTGGAGTCCCTTGTAGGTTATTTCTTTCTTTTAACCACAATATAAGTGTCAACAGATTTCAGGGGAAATACCCCAATTCTTTCGACCAAACATAAAGCTAGACTGTATCATGGTCAACTTCCCTTCATAAGAATTGAAAGGTGAGATACAAAACTGAATCCATGTATCGATGCAGTATCAGTCTGCCAAGGGCTTTCGCACACACTCAATATATTGGAACTGTCAGTAAGAAGCTGTCATGATTCTGACCCTCCCCCTGGAACAGCTTGACCGTGAAACGTTCGATGCGCAATCAAACAAACAGGGTATTGTCAGCATTGGTCCTCTGGTGAATTTTGAAGCTTCTTCACTTATTTATGGTGTCCATGGCAGATCATTATTATTCCGGCCAGTGTGCCCGCTTTGACATCGGGTCACAGCTCACGGTGCATCACCTTTCCTCAGGCTGACACAAAGACCGACGGTTGTCATCAAAGATTGATCAGATTTGGTTGGCTTTTCGCCGAATACTATGCACAGATTACCTACAATCTGATTTCTGTGAACCAAGTCTCGAGAAATGTTGATAAAGCGCGTACTTTTTTTTTATGTCGCTGAGGAAAAAAGCCAGCAGAGAATGTCTTATTTGCAAGTGTTATTTTTTTTTTCTTGGTCTGTTCAATAATCGGAGAGTTATTCTTTATTGACACCAGAATATAATTTCACCATACCCGATATATACACACACACACACATATATATATATATATATATATATATATATATATATATATATATATATATATATATATATATATATATATATATATATATATGCCGTAGGATCCATCTCAACAGAGTCTTCTTCTAAAATATATTGGAGAGGTTGATATCCCAACAGTTACGATTACGCAAAATGGGTTCAGGGTATAAGGTTTCGACCAATGCTCTTGGAAGAGGCGTAGATTTTCCTATACTCTCCCAGCGTTTATTAAATAGCAGCGAAAAACTATCTATTTAGCCTTTCTTGGCAAACAATTTAGGAGACAGACGACTCGGATTCGGAACAAAGTAGGTGAACCCCCTCAAGGTTATACCCCACTTCATAATATAATATATATGCGTACATTAGTTGAGTCTGAAAGTTCACGCGTGCCTCTCTTTGAAAATGATGAATTTCAGGGGAAATACTTTTATTTTTTTCAGCAAAACTATAAAAGAAAAATAATATTCCCTAACTTTGTCCGTCATATCTTTTTTTTTTTCAACTACGGAAGAACTTTTGTTCGTGTCTTAAACATTACGTTGTGTCCCTTATTACAGAAAGTAATTTCCCTGCAGAATCATCAAGTGCGTGCAAATATCACTAGCACTTTTAAGGAAAAAAAAGATAAAGATAAAACCCAACAAACAGATGGAAATCAATTTCCTCCAGGGAACTGAATACATCGTTGAGCATCGTTTCCTCGCTGCTGACTTTTGTACGCATCAGATGGATTGGGACAAGTGAGGAGTTGTCCTGATTCTGACCTTCTCATCGGAACAGGTTGACCGTGAAACGTTCGACGTACAATCAAACAAGGAGGGGATAGTCAGAATCGATCTCCCGGTAAATTTTGGAGCTTCTTTTCTTATTCGTTGTGTCCATGACAGGTATAATTAATCCGGTCTGTCTGCCTGCCATGACATTAGGTCACTGCTTACAGTGCACAACCTTTAGGGTGGCTGATGCCATCAGAATATGGATTTTGTAGATCTTTGCTGAGTAATATACGAAGATTATTGACAGTCTGATCTCTGTGAACTTATCTTGAGAAATTACGATTTTTGTATGATTCAGAGAAAGAAACAGCCGGAAGATGCCTCAATGAAAGACGGTTATATTCGAATCATCTCCTGTGCTGGGCAGGTTACTTTTATTTGCTGCCCGGAAAAATTATGAAATATCTTGAAAAAATTGTTGGAAAAGAATATGCTTTTAGCTTTGTCTTGATATTGATTGTTCCCTCTGAATTAAACGTAAGTAACAGCTTGCCAAACTGGTAATAAAATGCTGAATGGAATGGTGAAAAGCAGAGGAAAAAACGTTTATTTGAGTAGTGATGGACGAAAACAAATGTTATTGACTGAACATAGTTATCAACATATATATATATATATATATATGTATATATATATATATATATATATATATATATATATATATATATATATATATATATATATATGCGTATATATATATATATATATATATATATATATATATATATATATTTATGTATATATAAGGAAGACAGGTGCCAGTTAGTGTTTTTTTTTTTCACTTGATTAATCGTAACTTCCTCTGAAATCAATTCATCAAAAATGAAATATGATAAAAATTTTACAGGAATGATACTTGCTCGATGTAGATTTTTAAAATCTGAAATATTTGTCAAAATTATTCTATCATCATCTAGAAAAATGTGCTAAATTACCAGGCTGGTGGGAATACTCGTTCTAATTTGATTGAACAAGTTAAGCTACTTGCTATGATAAATAAATGGGATTGATATTGTGGTATGATTGAAAAAGCCGAAATTAGGATGATGTGACTGATCTTCAGCATCACTACCCTGTTCATTTCATTTGGCCTCCCAATCTGTAGTGGGGATATTTCAGAACATTTCTGTAATTATTTGTATAGACCTCACGGGAATTAGCCTTGTTGAGCGTATCATCTGCTGAGTATTGCCTTTGGTATATGACTCACCAAATGGACCTTTTCATCTGACCAACACTGTCGAGCTCTCATGAGGAACACCTTGATGAAACTCATAAAATATAAAAACTAATAGCAAGAAATGGTTTTTTATCCATTTTACTTTTTTTCAATGAACCCTCCCCCATGCATCCAGACAAGCGATATGAATTCCTTCCCCGATCAAAAAAATTTGGAGTTTCTAATTTGAAATGATTTTAGTGGAAGCGAATGACGATGTTTATTTCAGAAAGGAAAGGAATAAATAATTCACGTTTATATTAGTTTTCATCGACAAGTACACCCGGTGACCTTAAAAGGGAAAAGAAAGTACGGAGAAGATGAAATGAAAATAAATTAATTACTGTCCAATGATATAAATTCGTGTTAACCTGAAGAAAAAATATTTCTGAAAGGAAATTCAATAATTAAAACTGGTCTGGATAGTCGCTAAATAGAAACAGATGCATGAAGAATGTCTTTTGACAACATGCCGTTTTGCGTTCACCGGGGATGAATTAAAAAAAAGAGGGGACAGGAGAGATGAATTAATTAGTTACTCCACACACTTCATTGAGGTATATTCACAATAAAAAAAAATCCCGAAATTTCCATGAATAAGTGGAAACATTGCCATACGCAAACTATAGGATCGAGAGAAAATCTCACTCCCCCTGTAATATTTTTTGGGTAGGGATGGAAAAAAAGTTACTATTCTATAAGTAATAAGAAATAAATTAAATTTTTCAGCCTTTTGGCTCCATTCGATTTTCATGTACCTGTGACACATACATACGTAGCCAGCAATCATTCGAAGTAAAAGCGCCGTTGAAGATATTTCTTACAAGAACTGACTGAGCCTACGTTTATCCATGTTGACAACGTTCTTGGTGGATTTTTTTTTAGACCGACATACATATAAAGAATACGTGGATTTCAATTTATTGAACGGTTAACAGCATAATCCACACCCGAAACAAAACAAAACTACGGATGCAAGACCCATCCGTTTACAAACAGTTTTTCAAATTTCCAACTTGAAAGAAATTTGAGTGAAGCCAAACAGCTCTCGTTGTTTTCAGAAAGGATAGGAGGGAAATAATTCGTTCCAATATGTGTTGTTTTGTTTTTCTTTTTTTTCTTTTTTTTTTTTGGCAGATGGACTCCTATCGTTTCTGAGGGGGGGGGGGGAGGAGTTCGGGGAAAACAATGGAACGATGCTGAGTTAATTACTGTTGAATGATATCGAGACAATGCCGACGATTGAAAAAAAAATCGAACAAGGAAGTGTGTTCGTAGAGAGAAATCATTAATTAAAATCGTGATTTCCCGGGTATTTTTGAGTTGATATTAGACATCATTGAAAATGAAGCAAGTGAAATGAAATAGACCAGAAAAAAATCGAGTGGAACTTATGAATTGGCTTCAAGAAAGAAGAATCCATCGAACAAATTATTTTCAATTCGATTAATAAGGATCCAGGTCTGGTTAGTCATTTAGCAAAAAACGTGACTCGTGTATTTTTGCAGCATGCCGTGTTGGGGGTGATCAGTTGAACACTTTGGGAATATGGTGATCAATTAATTACTTTTTTGCTCTTTGTTGACCTTAAAAGATCAGAAAAAAGCTGGAAACACAAACACAAACCCCGGGCGTGAATTTAGTAGAAACATACATTGTAAATTAAATGCGCACTAAAACCAAATGGGAATTCAAAAAGAAAGAAATGAGTTGTTTGTATACATGATAAGGGCAAAATGCTAATAATTTTTCCGATATGCGTACAAATATAGGCAATAAGCCAGCCAGCCAAACTGACTCGAAAACTGAAGAAACCTACGAATACTGTTTTGTCGAGAGTTCTGATTCACGGTTCCTGAAAATTTAAGGTATTTCATGAATTTGCTTCCAGAAGTGAGAACCCTTTCAAAATTTATGTTATGTCAGTTAAATTGATGATAAAATGGGTCTTCGGAATAAGTTTTGTGCCAGAACCAGTTGGTTATATTAATGTCCTGTTGTTCATCTTATTTGAATATCAAAGCCCCTTCAGGAATCTTTTCGTCTTATCTTTTGATTTTTTCGTAGATCATAAGAGATGCCTTTTCAATATTCAAGATTTTTCAATATTACTGTTAGATTGTTCAGCGCTCCCGAAATAAATGTCATCCCCTGAGCTCCAAGACCGCCCAATCGCAAACCTGTCGGTCCCTGCGAAGCCCCTACCAAAAGGAAAGCTATCTAAGGGGAAATTTTTGGCTGGGGGTCATTGAAGACTCATTTAGCACCTCTGTAGATAGTGTAGGGTTGAGATGCACACAAACGAGTGAAGACAAACACCATTTCAGCATTGTCAACAGAGAGAGAGAGAGAGACAGAGAGACAGAGACAGAGACAGAGACAGAGACAGAGACAGTGAGAGGGGTAGAGAGGGGGGATGGAGATCGAAGAAAATACTAGTAAATAATCAACAAAAATGGAAAAAAAAACTTATATAAACATTGAGATGTCCATGAATGAGTATGATTTCTGTCAAGAATATTTTTCCTAAACGAAACAAAGAAGTGTGTTAAATCTAGTCGAACCCTCACATAAACAATACAATTATTACGATTTATTATTTCTCCCCATTATTATTGTAGTTTTGAACCTTTTTTGGTCCAAAAAAATTTCTGTAGGGTTCTATCAATTTTTGGACTGAGGAATATCAATATTTTTGGCAAAACAGTTTCAGTGCTGTAGAGATCAGACATGAATGACACCCTGGGCGTAATATTCAACAAAAATGATGAAATCAAGCTATGCTTGCTTCAAAAGAAAATTATCTTCTTATTTAAAAAAAATATGGTAGGGTGTGCACATTTACAAGCGAGACTATCCCATTCGATGGGATCATTATCTCATACAAATTACTTAACAGCATAAATGAGAGTTGATTATTTCGAAAATAGATTCTTGTAACGATGGAATGATTCGTAAAAGTCAGATTCGTGACTTCTGAACATGGTGTTAATTATGAACAGCGAATTTGGGCAAGTTTTTCGTTCCATACAAATGTTAATTCACACATGAAACAGCTTAAAGGTTTCAGATTTTATCCTTTTTCTTATTTCATGATTACATTCAAAGTTTAATTAATTTTCCCTCGGTGTAAAAGATATTTGCTCGTGTCTCCAGTATGAAAGAACTCGAAAACATTAGTCAGAATTATAGGAATGAACAATCTGTAGTTATAATAGAAATTAGCATTTATGTCTTCAGATCTGCCCATAATTAACAATCCTGGGATCTTAATATCTTTCAACACGGAGACTGTAGATGAATCTGAATCAGGGCCTGTATAAAAAATTTGGCCCTCTAAGCATGATTATTCCTTTTGGGGGAGGGGAATCTCTTTTGGTGGCACTGGTACTCACGTGTGTCTAAGCAGCAGCTTAGTCGGTTTATGCCTCAGGTTAATCCTAATCAAAGAATGCATCGAATGCTTCTACCTTTATGATTCGTTATTTCTACCTGAATTATGAAAAATCATTTAATGACCAAAATCACAAAAAAAAGATGAAAGCAATGGCACACTTAGGAGGCACAACTGTTCATACAAGGGCACACCTGATCCGATGAAGGCTCAACTGATCAACGTAGCCCAAGAAACAGGAATTCGGTTGGACCTTTTGAGGAGAAAATTTCGATTGCAAGAGGACTTATTTAGTTCTCTATCGATTGATTGATTTACAAAGTTCCGTTAAAAACATAGCGCAGAATTTGAACCATTAAAAAAAGAACTCATAAGCATATCAGAGGCACATAGGGTAAAACTGTTAGTGTTAAAAATAGGTTCACATGCGAGGCACAAGGGCCAGTACATTTTTACCCCCGCCCATGCATTGAAAGGATGAGCATTTGACTAATCTTTCTATGTGTGTGTGAGTTTTCGATTCTGTTTTCCCAGACTAAGAAAACAAAGATTTGGCCAGAAAAATATCAATAAGATTGACTGCCTCTGTTTTGAACTGTTTGGTCCTGAAAGAACAATCAAAAAGACAATCCAGTCGTTAGGAGTGAAATATCTTTTAATGAACAATAACCCGGCGGATGAACGTGCTTTGCATGAGATGTGTCGGCATCGGTGCATGTTACACGTGACACACAGATAGATAGATAAGGATAGACACGTGCCTGTCTGTGTGTGTTAGGGTACCTACATCCAGGGGAAGATAAGGACGAAGATTTTGGATGGATTAAAAGCGAGATATTGTAAGAAGATGAGTGAGGAGAGCAGTTCGTAGTAAGTTGGATTGTTGGCTAACCTCTGGGGGGTTGTACAGGAATATCACGTCTCTCATAGAAATTGATCGGACAAGGGACGTCAATTACCATTTGTTTAAAATGCAGAATGAAAACTATGATGCATTTAGCTGTAAAGATCATCAATACCGTCTGATCTTTCAGACGAATTGATAACCCGTGCACAATCTTGTTAGAGAGAAGCAGATAAAATATGATTTATTTTTCATGATGGATTCTTCATTCTTGATATGAATTTTTTTTTTCATACCATTGCTATTGCACAGGAGGTACAGCATTTCTTATGCAGATATGTCAACAAGTTCCTAGCGACTGGATTGAACCCAACATGCTTTCTGTATTGGAAAACAGTATATAATGAGGATGCTAGAGTGGTTGCATACATTTGGAGAAAAAAAACTACAACATAGTCGGTGGGCGTCCCTCCAAGAATCAATGGGCCACAAACTTTTGTCCAACGTGCCCTTAATGGCTGCCAAGATCAGGATCGAACAGCTTGTTCAATCAATCGAACAAGGCTGATTTTGACAGGGTGATATGTGTGGTGATCCATTTCATGAGTACATTAAAACACAGCTGAGTGCTAGACATATTACAACAAAATGAAGAGGACGAATACGGAAGAAAGAAAGACATGAAAGAAAGTAGAAAACAGGAAGGTTCTGACATCAAAATCATACGAAAGAATCAAAAGCTGTCCTGATATCAGGAGTTACAGAAAATATTTCTTTTGAAATGAAGGAAAATATTCACGATGAAAACTGCGGAGACTAAAAATCGTGAAATCAAACCGAAGTAGGAACATTCTTTCCATCGTAGCAAACCTTTTCCTTGTGACTGACTGACTTCAGTAAGATATACTCTGCGAAAATCTGTATTGTACTTTCAAGGTCCTGTGTACTCTTATTCAAATGTTTACTTCAGAATTTTTTTTTTCTTTATTTCATCCGTGGTATCGACTTGAAATCTTTGCCAAAAATGAAGAAACCATGACTGACGGTTGAATAAAATTGATAACCTTCTTTATATCTGTTATCCTGAGTGAATATTTATTTGTGGACGGATTTTGTCTGGTGGAGAGTCAATGTACTCGCTTCAGGGTATCATTTTAGTACGTGTCATAAAACTTTCAACACTGGTTCTTTAACAGATGTGAACTGATTCAATATAGAGTTTCATAGTAAAACCATATGTATATACATGATATATATATATATATATATATATATATATATATATATATATATATATATATATATATATGTATGTATATATATATATATATATATGTATATATATATATATTTATATACATATATATATATATATATATATATGTATATATATGTATATATATATATATATATATATATATATATATATATATATATATATATATAAAGAGAGAGGCATGAAAATATCGAAGCACGGACTGACAACATGTATGGCAACAATAATTGGATTTACTCGTGGAGTTTGAGATTTCTGTGTTTTGATGAATATGGTACAAACTTCTCACTTCTGTCGAGCTGGTCAAGTAAGGTTTCCATAAATCTTGCTACAGGGCAAAATTTGATGTTTCAGCTGAAGACAATTCGTTACTCTTTAAATGACTATGTTACTTTCGAGTTATGTTGATATATATCGGCTTTGTATTAGAGGTATCTGTGTTCATTTTGTCATTTTTTCGCATCTCAATATATGAGTTGGATATACTTCTGCACAGACAGAAAGAATGAAAATGGAATAAAAAAAGAGAAACTTTTTATTGTCAAGCAAGAGGCAAAAAATCATTCTATTACATCTGAGTATCGAAAATACATATTCTTGTATCGTAATGTTGTTAAAAGCATCAGCTCCTAAGTTACATTAATGCATACATAAAGCAATTGTTCAAAAATGAATGTTAATACCCGCGACTCTTTTAAATTACTTCCGGCTTCAATTTTACCTTACTTTTCGATTGTGTGAGAAGTATTTACGCATTCAAAATATCTGCATTGTAACATTCAAGACAGGAATAACAACACAAATATGATTTCTTGAAGCGTAAATGTAAATTTATCGGCGGATAAAACAAGACTTGAAGCAATTGTAGCATCTTGTCAGGCATATTATTTCCAGTTGACGTATTTTGTAGTATATGCTGCGTTTATCAATAGTTTCTCACGAAAAAAATAGCATATTGGAAAGAAATTTCAGAATGAATAATTTCCATAATTGACAGCTTTTTATTTTCACCATTCAGCCGAGAAAAAAAATCGTAATATTCCAAAACATTTTAATATACAATTTACATTTCTAAAACACTTGGACTTGAAGGTATATTTTATTCATATTCTAAAACTTATTCTAAATGCAGCCAAATGTGGTTAACGCAAATTTACATTGAATAAGACTGTCTGCTTGAGGGTCGAACTCGACTCCGACTTCTTTTGTGACTGAATAGGATTGATAACTGCAACTGTTGTATTGTACAGATGTCGGACTAACGGGTGTGCAGAGAGAGGACTCAGGATGGACAATGAAGACAGGTCTTTCTGGAATGATTAATCTTTCCACTGACTCTAGAAGTCAAGTGGTTTGTCACCATAAAACAAGCTGCCTTACCTCAAACATATATCAATGAAGACGGGTACTTCAGATAATGATAAGCTTTTTGCTGACCCGCAAATCCTTTCAGACGGAAAGAATGTTTTCAAGTAGTGTTTATCGCCGGAAGTAACATTTGTTTATTTAGATGGCTTGATTGATTTATACATGCAACGTATGTTATCCAGTTCTTAATCAAAGGGTCTTTCCTAAAGGGCTGTGGTCAAGGAGAGGATGATTGACTGTCAGTACTTTCAACCAGGGTTATCCACCATTCTCTTGCATCCCAGCTGGCTTTCCCGTCTTCAATCAGTTCTCATCGCCTTCTACTAGGCATTTGCTGTTTTGCGTTTCCTGACATCGTCATCATAAGCTGTGGAACCCCGAAATTTGGAAAGAGTGACATATATCAGACTCTAAATTATTACCAAAACCTTTTCATCTCTGCTATTTGTTGCCTTTACTGCTGTACCATTTCCCTCGGTAGCTTTTTACGCAACGGATATGATAGCAAAAGAATGATATAAATATATATTTCATGCATGAATATATCTTTTTGACCGAAATCTGCATGAAACACATTTATTAACATCTAAGACTTGTCAATTTAACTCAGTCAGTTAGTATTGAGTTGATGTATCGGTAAGGTTATGCGAATTTTACGTATCAGTTTACAACATGGATTCTGATAAAAAATGTTCTCGTCGGTAGTAAAACAGAAAAAAAAATCTCAGTACTTGTGTTTGACAGTACTTTTTTTTGAGTGACTGATAACACCCTTTTGAATTGATTTATTAATGAATCCTTTTTTTTAATTCAAAATGTTGTAAAGATTCACCTCCAATCAAATCAGCTGGCAAACATCAATATGAATTTATAAAGGTTATTGTCATATTGTGTGGGAGAGAGAAGATAATAGGCGTCGGTGAGATGTGGTAAGTAAATGAAGACGTAGAAAATAATTTCACTCCAACGTGGTTTGGTGTTTGCGGCGACGTCACTGGAAATGTTGATGAAGGAAGGGAAATATATACAGAACATGCACGCCAAGTATTTCATTGAAGTCCGTAGAGGGAACTGGCTTTTCAGATACCGAGCTATAAGAAGGGTTTTGCATCTAATTCTTAAATCGAAATATAGGGGTAACGACAATACCCTGTAGCAGTCTGGAAGGGGCTGCAGGTGAGAGTTAAAATCAGCTGCTGCAGGCAGTAAATTAGCAAACAAAGGTAAAGAGATACGAAAAGAGGTTTTAAAATTGCGATGGTAAAAATCATGGACAAAAATTTTACGAAGATTAATTACAAAATGTAACAATTAATGTTGGCCAAGGTATGGCTGTAAAAAAAAAAATTAAAAAAACAAAACAAAATTTCAACTTACGTTCCTTAAATAATACAGAATGTCTCCGTTGTTCAGATGAATGCGGTATCGGAAATTGTTCGTGTTTGCAAATTGATCAATAAAGTTTGTGTATGTGTATTAAGTGTTCAAAAGAGGAAAATTGCAGCATGTTGTTACGAAAAACAGATAACTGTATAAATATTAGTGAGTTGATGTACAAAAGCACATGAAGTACTACATGCAAGAAAAGTTTGGTCGAGCAAATATATTTCGCTGCTTGGCACTATGTTTTCTAACCAGTAATACTGTTTATACAAGCGCATGTGCGCAAATGTGCGCGTAGAGGGTGTTGACGATTGTATTATTATTATTATTAGTAGTAGTAGTAGTAGTAGTAGTAATAGTAGTAGTAATAGTAGTAGTAGTAGTAGTATTGTGGTCCACAAGAATCTGTCCTTGTGTTGAAATGAGTGATGTTTCCCTAAAATCTTTTGTTGGGACAAGTGAATTTTTTCAGGCAATTTCTTTGGAAAAACTTGGAGATGTAGAAAGAGTCACAGCTGGAATGAAATTTCCTGACATTAAATGGAGGATTCAAAATTTTTAAGCGTGTTCAATTTTAGATTAACCTTTGAATTTTCATCCAAAGGTTTTATCAAATCTGTTCACGTAAAAGGTCACCAGTTATAAGGGGTTTTGCTCTTATATTGTGTGGGAGAGAGTAGTTAATAGCTGTTGGTTAGATGTGGCGAGAGGATGTAGTTGTAGGTAAAGGAATTTTCTTCAACGTGGTTTAGTGATAGCATCGACAGCACATTAAATGCTGAGGAAGATAAATATATAAAGAACATGAGTGCTAAATGCAAGAGTGGATACAGATATTAAATGGAGTAAAATGACATACAAATATTTAGAGGCGAAAAATGAGAGATACGTTTTTGTGGACAAATGAAGATTGTAAATGAAATACACGGAATGGAAATATCAGTATATCCAATTGTATAAAGAAAAGAGAAGTAGAGGCCCGTTACGTTGAGGTTATTCCTACATGTAAAAACAAAATAAAGGAAAAAATAATAATTAGAGGAACACATGTTACAAAGGGTCTCTTGTTCGTCTACTTATCGAATGGAGCCTGATGAGTCCTGCTTGTTATTTTTAGTGATATATTTTACCAAGCTAGGTTATAAAAAAGCGGTAAGTCGGGAAGGGTGCGAGAAAAGAAGCAAAGGGGTGAAATATTGAAAGCAGCGTATGCGTGACTGCTAAAAACAGTAGCTGCAGTGTTTCGAATTCAATACCTGTTAAATTTTTGCAAATACTCAAATCGTGGGAGATAAGTTA
This sequence comes from Thysanoteuthis rhombus, assembly GCA_963457665.1. Classification (NCBI taxonomy): domain Eukaryota; kingdom Metazoa; phylum Mollusca; class Cephalopoda; order Oegopsida; family Thysanoteuthidae; genus Thysanoteuthis; species Thysanoteuthis major. The sequence goes on along the minus strand of OY735218.1, from coordinate 55,336,121 downwards.
CAAAACAATATATATATATATATATATATATATATATATATATATATATATATATATCAACGGTCAACGAATAGAGACTGCACTGGCTGCCAGTTTAGTGAGAGGTAAAGGAAGATAAATGGCTAAATACCGGAGCCAAAAATGGTAGAAGGAAACTGATTGAAAGACCATGGCAAAGGAGCGTTCGACCACGTGAGTTAAGGGGTTCATAGAGGGTCTTGTAACGAAAAGACGTTTTAGATACCTTGCTAAAAGAAGGGTTCTATATTTAATTCTTGACAAAAAATAGAGGGTTTGCCACAAATGCATCCAAATCCCATGTCTGGGTGTCAAAAATTTTAACAAAAAACCAATACAAGGACCACTATTTCCTTTTACAACCATTGTACCCGTGGGGATATAGTGTAGCCTAAATTGTCATAGTGGAAAGAAACAGCATCGGAAATTGGCAATGCCATGGTTTTCCCTGAAGACATGCGAAGAATCTCAGACATATGCTGCCGGTTCCGGATGCAGTGAGAAATGAATTGGTATCGCAAAGTTGCAGTTGCCTCAGAGAATGAGAACTGGATCAATTTCTATCGATTTCTGGATTAAATGTAATCGGATTATTCAGAAAATGATTTACCTCGGGTAGGAAACAGGTACGTGAAGGTGCAAAGTATTCTTGGTAGTTTATATCATTAACGCATATATATATATATATATATATATATATATATATATATATATATATATATGTATATATATATATAAATATATATATATATATATATATATATATATATATATATATATATATATATATATATATATATATATTAGTGTATTTGTTTTTATGTGTGCTGATGTTTGTGTACGCAGACGAACGCATGACGTTGGGTTTTGTTGTTTGTATAAAAAGAGCAGTGCATATTTTTCCACTTTCTTTTTCAATTACATCTTGCAGTGATACAGTGTATGTGGAAGAATATAACCTGGGAATGGATGCTGTCACGTTACAAAATTACCGATCAACTTTTTATTGTCTCACTATGCACATCGTACAACTCAGCCGTATTTTTGCGTAGGAATACATTCGTCCAGGTTCCAGTTATTCACGAAAAGAAAATTTCTTTTAGTCTCTCTCTCTCTAAAAAAAAAAAAAAAAATCTCAACCAAGTATAGTCTGTTCAACTAGTGTTGTTGAATTTTGTCCTGGATGTATCGATGATTCCTACCTTTTTTAATTCAAGTTATGAATCCATCTTATATTGTCGGTGATCTTGTAATTTTTTTTTTTTGTGTGTGTCAAGATAGCTGTTGAAATTCTCTCTGTCTCTCTCCATGAAACAGCCGGGTAAAATACAATCAGGACTGCACACAGAACAATGAAAGCATAGCAACGTAAGGATCTATTATTAGCGATAGAAAATTATCGAAATGGATCAAACAGTGGACGAGAGTGAAATGTATCGTACTAGGGATAAGGCAACGAAAATGGAGATGGGAAAGGCACCTAGCTAGAAGAAAAAAGCAATAAATGGAATATAGGCAGACGTATTAGACCCTGTGAAGCAGTAAACACGGTACGTAAAGATCAGATACAAGAGGGGAGACGAGATAGAAAGGTTTGCCTGAAGGAAAGGAGATACACACATTCATGCTAGTCACGAAAGGAGATACGGAAGGTATTCATCCAGTAATGGAGAACTATAACAACAATACACACTCAAACACACTCATACAGACAAAGACACAGACAGACACAAACACACATACATACATACCTATATATATATATATATATATATATATATATATATACATAGAATATTCAATTTTTGAACCATAGGAGTTACTTACGTTAGTTACCCCAAAAACATATTCGCTGAGGAATATATGTATATGTGTATATATATATATATATATATATATGTATATATATATATATATATATATATATATATATATATATATATATATATATATATATATATATATATATATATATAAACACACGCAGTATATCTGCAAATCCACATTATACTATATATATATATATATATATATAGACAGGCACTACGGAGCCTAAAACTATTTGAGTAGGTATTTTTTAGCGCAAGTGCCTTAATTCTTTTTTTAAAGGTTCCCCTGAAATCACACATAACATTGCAACAGTTTTCAAAACGTAATCTTCATTGTTATGTTTTGATAAGAAGGGAAATCAAACGATGAAATGCGTTTGTGAAAGGAATTGAGAATATGCTACCATATATATATATATATATATATATATATATATATATATATATTTATAGATAGATAGATAGATATATACTTTGATAAAGAGAGAGAGAGAGAGAGAAAGTGAGAGAGAGAAGTCTGAATGCAAAGAGCAGCCGCAATGAAACTTGCATTAAAGCCATCCATCAAATGTTTTAATCTTGGTTCTCCAATGACTTGGGCGAAAAATCGATCTTCAGAAGCATTTTTTTGCTGAAGCCAATAACCATATAGGATTATCCGTCATTTTTATTAACTTCATAATCAACCCAGAATAAATAAATCATAAACTAAATGAAACAGTAAACCAATCGAAGAAGATGCTTAATCTCGATTCCACTATTTACAGAAATGTAACTAATCGCTACTGAAGTGGCAAATGTGTAATTTTCTCTTTCAACGATGATTATTTCAGCCATATTCTAGAGAGCGGCAAAATGGAGAAATAGTAAATAATAACTGAATGGAACTTACTACTTTCAGGATTTAACGAAGCAGAAAGTGATTTATAATTGCTTAAGAGGCTAGAAATTTAGAAACATCCATTTGAAAAACCATTAAAAATACTTCTATGATCAACAGACGAATGGAAATTTCTATTGTTCAGGTTTATAGTATGTTTTGCACACCCGTATATTCCATTGATGCAATCATTATTGACAACATGATTAGATTAGTTGTTCAGTAATTAGCTGTGCTATGTTAGCTGAGACATGCACTTAACTTATCATAATCAGACAGAGTTTAAACTTTTGGAGAGTTTTCGATGGACACTTTTCGAACTTCGTTTCGAATGTTAAAGATGTTGTTCTGAAGTTATGTATCATTTGTGCTAGAAAGAAGATGCTTACTTAAAAGAAGACAAAATATATAAATTACAGAGCAGAACCAATCGTTCAAAATTTCTTAAAGCCAAAGTGTTACTATCTTTTGTACAAAATTAAGGAATAGACATGGCTGCCGTTTGTTTACGCCTTAAATTTAATAAAATTCAAATATGGATGTCGATAAGATTGAATTCAATGTCACAGAATTTGAACCATATGTTTATTTTCCAATTTGAATCTATGTTTTTATCTAGATCACCAGTTTTTTTATTTATCAGTTGTGAGTTGAAGTAATAACGAACTATTTCTCTTTTGTATAACTGCTCATTTAAAATGATAAAGTTAAAAAATTTTAGAATTTGCTTTATTTTGACTGGTAGTAGTTGTGAACAATGGTTTACAGTCTGGAGATAATATATACTTATAGAGAAATAACAAAAAACAAAGAATTATTCTATTGGAAGATGGAACTTTACGATAAAATTTCGCAATTTTCGGTGTGGATTCTGTCTGGACATGGGGGGAAAACCCAAATCAACAACGAATCATTAGAGGTTCATTCATGAAAGATATGTAATAGTAATCTAAAAAAGGGTGGATAGGAATTATTAAAATTTCATCTAAAGTACGAAAAAAAATATTAATATATACTTTTTTCTCTTTCGATGTGAGAATGTGCATGTATGTGCGTGCGTGCATGTGTGTGCTTGTGTGTGTTTGATTGCATGTGTGCGCATGCGTTGTCTGGCAGCTTTTTTTTCCTTTTGCAAAATACAAACGTCTCTCTTACTTGCTCAGATTACCATGATTGCAAATCATCGGAGACTTGCCTTGTCACCTCTGAACTAAAATCAGCGAAGGGTGTACTTAGATATGGTTCATTTCCACAAACTACAACTGTTTTTTTTTGTTTGTTTCTTTTTAGATTCATTGAATATCATTATGCAAAGTTCAGTTCGAACTTTTGTCCTCATTTGCCTCTTCTCTTAAACAGTCGTATCCAAGTAAGGAGAGGCTGTATTTTTTATATTACCTAGAGACAATCGAAGGGTAGAATGGCTGGAACGTTGTGTACATATAAACAAAGGTCTCAGCACAGGATGAAAGCAAATAACAAGCATACTCGAGGAAAATGGAAACCTAAAACAGACAGGGACAAGACTGTCGAACGTGCCAAAGAATTTTACCAAATCTTTATTTGTCAAAACAAGGACTACAAAACATTGAACAAGATATGCAAGACGTGAGCAATCAACTCGAGGACTCCCCAGAAGTAACCCAGAGGGAGTTGAAACAAGCCATTACACAAATGAAGAAAGGAATAGCCCCTTGACAAGACAGCATCACCATTGGCCTACTCCGAAAATCACGTAGAATCATCTCTAGGAAAGTGGCTGTCCTTTTCAACTTGTGACTAAAACATCCAAGATAATTGAAACACTGCTATCATACTGCTTTTATATAAAAAAGGGAAACCAAAAAGACTCCAACCATTATAGGCCTATAATTCTACTCAACTGCATATACAAACTTTTCACAAAAATCATCACCAACCGAATCACAAAAATACTTGATGAAAACCAACCAGGACATCAAGCCGGCTTTAGAAGAAGCTACTCGACCATGGACCACCTGCATTTGATAAACCAACAGAAAAAAAAAAGAAATAGTGGAATATAAAATACCCCTCGCTGTTTCATTTATCGACTTCAAAAGTTGTTCGAATCTCTAAAGTCATGGAGGTCATCACTCAAAAAGGAGTAGATCCAGTATATGTGAAAGTGTTGAATCATATGCAAAATCACGGCAGCTCCTTCATCTGACCACATGAAGACTCAGACCCCTTCCAGACCCAGAGAAGAGAAAGACAAGGTGATACTAGCTCACCAAAACTCTTCACATCCTGCGTCGAGATGATCTTCAGAAGACAAGACTTGTCGCAGGGAACCTACACGATCTCCAACTTATGATAAAAGCAAGGAATTCAGCCTACACATTAAGTTCAGCTAGTTGAAGATCATATGCATCAATCACGTCGGAGTAACCGGGGCCGACAAAATATTAGATGGAGAGACGAGCTAGAATAATCCAGAAGGTACTGACTCCGCGACACCCATGATAAAGATGAGTGG
>OY735218.1:55298397-55328397 GCA_963457665.1 Thysanoteuthis rhombus | reverse complement strand
ATGAATGAGCAATTTTGATATTTTTGCCAGTTCTAGGTGATCACAAGATAATAGTGATTTGGTTTCATTTGAATCGATCAATTTTGAACAAAGATGTACGCAAACAACACACCTGCATGCGTGCAAAAACATATAATGAGAGAGGTAGACTAATAAATTGACGGATGCCTTGTTTGGCAATGTAAGTGGACCCTGCTGAGGCTTACTGTGGCAGAAACAGGTTTTAGTTCTTACTGTTTGAACATGTAGGGTAATATGGCTCCCATGTCAGTGAAGAAAACATTCCTGGTGAAAAATAATTTAAGTGAACACTTGGGCACTTACGGACATTCTGTAACTACTTCATTGTTTGAAATTCAGTAACAACAAATGCAAATAATTACTCATTCTTACAAAGTTAACGAGCCGGGCATTGAAATATATGGATTAAGGTTACCAATTTATGCATTTTTTTTCTAATCCTTTGTTGTTTTTCCAACTGCTCCAATTTGGGAGTCCAGTTTATTTTATTTCTCATTTGGTTGTAATTTCCACGTTCGAAAAATTGAAAAAAAAATCTTATGCAAAACATCTACATGACATTGAGAAATAACACGTGTCGTTTCAAAGCAATACTACCGTATAATCATCAATTGATGTTAAGCCCTAACATGACACAGTTTTGAATCCCAAATCATTTTTAGTTTTTCAAACCTGAAATTTGAATAGCCTTCCAATATATTTGAATTTCCCCTCTAGGCAGAATTTTCCCCACGTCCATGATCACTACTCCAGTTTGAAGTTACCAGTTCTATTCAGGATGAGTAACTATAGATATTGACAATGTTGAAATATATCGATGTTGTCGTCTGTAAATGAATTAATAAGTCAATGACCGTTCATTGAACTTACTGATTGTCGATTGAGATATTATAATCTATTTGGCCTTTCCGGTATTTTATTACTTTATCCGGTGATATAAGACCCTTAAAAATCGTAGAATACAATTCTGAAAACTTCTCATGTTCATAATTATACGATATGCTCATTAATTTCACTTTGTCTAGAATATGTCTCTTTAAACTCTGTATGTTTATGATGGGATCTTTGGAAATAGCTTTCATAAAACTGACAGGAGACGATTTGAATCGCGAAAACTGATTTATTTTCTTATGTTTTACTCATTGTGAGAACGGTCAGACAAAACTGTCACCTAAATCATCAAAATTTGTTTCATCATGCTTTCTGTTAATTTGTATGTATGCAAATATGTATGTAGGTGGGTATGTATTACGTGTACAGGCTGCCTAAGTAAGCTAAAGAGCTGAAAATCCAAACATATACTCGTCGATTTTTTCCGAGATTTCAACTTAGACACCAGTGTTTAGAATACGATCAAGTTGTTCACAGCATTTTCTTCAGTGATGTGGCCTTCGTGAATAGCCTGCCCTTTGCAGAATATTGTTATGGAGAGCTTTGTTTGATCCTAGATCAACTGTTGCTTGGATTGACTGTCCCTAGGGCTAGTAAATATGACTGACAACAATATATTCAAACAAAAACTACAGCGATTTCATGACGTTTAATTGAATTCTGTTAATGCTCTGAGAAGAATATTGACTATCATCGTTGAGAAAATATGTTTGATTACAAAAAACTTTCTATTCAAATTATGACGCACCTGATACTCGATGTACTGCTCATCGGTCTTGTAAAACGAATACTTATGTTTTAGTGATATTTACCGTAATTACTGGAGTACAAAACGATTGCGTATATAACCTGCGTTTTGTAGCTATAAATGAGTAATATATGTATATGTTTTTTATCCTGTAACACTCGATTATAATGTTATCTATTTATTTATATTTTACAGTTCTCGCTGTGTTCAGGAACAAATATCATAAACTTTTTATGTATACGCATTCCGATGAATACAAAGTTTAGAGGAATAAAACCGTACATGACACGCAAAAATATTGCAATAGTTCGATTCACACACAAAACACCGCAAATATATGTAATACTAAACATTCGTATTCACTCACAACACATAACTTGAAGTTCCAGACGTGCATACACACGTTTGAGCGCATACGGGCTAATTTCACACGAATTTATTGGTTTTGCCTAAAAATAACTTGAATTCATGAGGATCTAACAACAATCATTGCCTTCTTTGTAGTTCGGTGATTTTTTCTTCCAGATCTTCGCTCTCAATTATTATATGGTATTCTGGGATGAAGTACTTCGCTTTTAATTTTTTTTTCTTACTGGTAATTTTCTCATTTTTATTGCCTTTTATCAAAACTGTTTTACTGATCCAATGTTGAGCCGATAAAGCAAAGCAGCAGGAAATCCAAATAAAGAAATCTGCTGCAAAGATATTGCTTCATCAAGCCGTGATGGATAGCCTAATAACGTGATGAGAAAATACTGAGGAAAAAAAAAACGCTGGAACTATAGATATAAAAGTATGAAAGTCCCCGAAAGAAAACAATCGGAATATCATGAGAGAAAATCCGAGCTTTGACTGCCAGGGACAAAAAGGTTGAAAAAAAGAGTAAAGCAATTAATAATTGTCAGTTTTATCAGGGACACTCGTTCTTCTACACAGGTATCGCATAAATTTATCCAAACAGTGACATTTTACTGGTCATGTCATACGCCAAGTGGTTAGCATCTGAGAAAATGGAATTAGCAAGCTGGGTTTAAACTTTGACTGAAACAATCAGCATTCATCCTGACCTAATTACCTCGTGAAAAGGCATGAATCTATCTCCTCTCTTCTCAAATAGCGAATGAAGTAGCCGGTACCAATTTGGGTGTTTTCCACCCACGAGTTCATTGTCGTATATTGTGAAACCTTGACAAACTTTGATGCCTAGCTTGGGACTGAGGAGCATGGAGATGACTTGTAATATGTAAAGCCCTATCTGGGCCGGCTTGCCATGGCCAGCTTAAAGGCATCGTTAATTTTATTGTATATTACCTGATTATTACGTATTCAAATTTATAACAGGTACATTGAATTTCTGACACTAGATTAGGTATGTGTTCAATACTTCAAAAGAGACATTTATGCAGGTATGTCTCAATGAAAACTGTTGCATGAACCACGTAGGCAGCTAGCATGCTGTGTTGGGGATGATCAGTGGGAAATCGAAAAAAAAGATGATGTATGTCACTTATTTTGCCTTTTGTCAGGTTCTGATCACTAGAATGTCCGAATTATCGAAAAAAAAAAAACAACAACAAAAAAAAAAAAAAACACACACACACACATTCGTGAATACTACCGGACACATAAAAAGTGTCTTAGTGGCAAATGAAATCCTCTGAAAATCTCGATAAGGGATTTTTTTATGGAAGAAAGAAAAGCAGCGTTCTTCTTGACATAATATGGAGTAAATGTTGAAATCAAAAGCTCTCAAGCACCATTTTTGCACATGATACATACATACATACATACATACATACATACATACATACATTGCCAGCGAGTTAGCCTTAATGACCAGCGTTGTCAGTTTCAATGGCATCTTCCAATACATATTTTTCAATTCCCTGTTCAAAAGAGAAAACGCTCTCCATAATCTGAATAACTTTCTTGAGCGACGTTAGTCATCTGATTTCTTTTCATTTGAAATTTAAAGCCTATCTAATCGCTAATTATCACAAATGCATTCCAAAAGCTCCAGTAACATTCAGAGAATTGCGTTCGGACAATTCAACTCATTTGAAAACATCACATTAAACATGTATGGAACGAACTGACAATGGAGCAACTCATTTCACAAGCATCAGTGTAAACCACGATTAGAGACACAATAAATGCTTAGCACAAATAAAGAGATGAGACATCATAGATCTTTTCTTTCTTGTTTGTATTTTGCTTGTAATGATCAGATCGTGTTTTTGATCAAACTTAATTGGATATGAATGTCGTGAGAAAAAGGTAAAAAATAATAACCCTATTTTCTTCATTAATTATATTTTGTAGGGATATCAAACCATAGGTATTGTGCACCTTCATCTGCTTTTCTTTTTAAACTACAAAAATGATTATCACTTCTTATAGGGAAATGATTTTCAAAGAGCGCGAAAAATTCGCATTGAATTGAGTTGATAATTTACTGACATCGTTTACTGGTACTTAGAGTAAAAAGGCCTAGAATAGACATGGATTCGTTTTTCTTATATTTCAACAACATAATTCGTAGTCTGTATCTTATTACTGATATCTTGTCAGTTAAACTGGGAGGCATCGTAGATGGGCTATGCCTAAGGGCATCAGCAAGCTCCCATTGGATCCTGCAGTTCATGTTTAACTTTTCTGTCTACTACCTATTTTTGTCTCCCTGAAGGAGAGAGAAATATGCTCTCTTTTATTCGAAGAAGGTAGTTATATGGATGAAGCTGATTCAACAAAATTGACGAGGGGACTTGGCCCAAGTGTCGGAAGAAAATCCTTGAAATCTGTTTGTCTTTTTTCTCTCAATATTCTGTAACTAATCTTTGGTATCTTCCTTTGAGGGACATACCTTTTGAGAAAACAAGGACTGCACTAAAGGATTAATATTTGCCAAATGTGATTATAAAATCGCTTTCAAGTTGAACCATCTGAAAAATTAATTAAATACCTCCATATATAGAGATCAGCTTAAACATTGTCTTTTTTTTACACCATCCATATGTCCTGATATTCATATGTATATACATATATATACATATATATATATATATATATATATATATATATATATATATATATATATATATATATATAAGATGAAGATGGTCCGAATATCAATAGAAATAATAATAATACTTCATCTCAAAAATTCAGAGATATATATGTATATATATATATACGATTATATAGACTTATATAAAAAAATATATATGTGTGTGTATGTGTGCATTTGTGTGTGTGCGTATGTGTGTGTGTATGTGTGTGTGTTACTCTTCCATCGGAGCAAACTGTGGCACAAGGTGGGGACTTCATGTGAGGAAAAAAAGGCGAGACCTTGGAAAAATAGCTCTAGCTGACGCAACTTTGGTTTGCTAAGCAACCGAAAGAACTGCAGTCACAAAAACGTCAGGACGATCCTGACCTGTTCTGCAACATGCAATGGAACAGTGCTGCCCTATATGCACGTATATAATGATGAAAATCATATATCTATGCTGACTGAAATTTATCTTCACAAAATTCAGCGATACAAATGTAAGCATAAAGTTTTATTCATAAAAAGAAATCATATTATGAACATTAAACAAATTATATATTGATTTATATATTTTAAATGAATACACATATGCACAGCATTAATAATGGATTAATATAATGACAAAAATCTATTTATCTAGCCATCTTTATATATATATATATATATATATATATATATATATATATATATATATATATATATATATATATATATATTTTCACACACAAACACACACACACACACACACACACACACACACATATATATATATATATATATATATGAGAGACAGTGGGGGAGGGCAGGGAGGTAAGAAGAAAAATTGAAATACAATGCAGGGGCCGATAGATGGCGAGGAAGATTCTTGTAGGTAAGGTTTACAATAGCCAATCTCTTAGGAATCAAGTGAATACAGCATTGTTTAGCTGTTTTTTGAATCATGTATCCCTCAAAGAATAATCAAATTGGTTGTAAAAAATATTAAGATTAATTCCTTTTGAATGTGCAGAGTTCGTTATTTTATTAAGGTCAAATTTCGATTTTTTTCTTGAGTCAAAATTTTTCTTGCATGTCATGTTAATTTGTTAGAAAATTCATATCTATGTGTCAGCATTACTCCTGCAACATTCAGCGATTTCTTATTTCCTGAAAACTTTAAAGCTTCGCTCATGTTTTTAAATTTGATGACATTCCACCAAGAACTACTTTAATGGGTTCAAAAACCTATTCTAGATATTTTTCACATATTCTTTATCTTTTGATGATGTCTTCGATTTGATGGATGAATAATTCTAACTCTTATTTTCTTAGAACTTATCAAGTAACATGCACTGTGAATAATAAAACATTCCATGATTATCCGAATCTTTCGCTCCTTCAAACCATTTCACAATCATATTTTTAATCTTGGTAAAATTTGGCTTTACATTCATTCCGACGAAAATCAGTGGGATTTTTTTTTATTGAACGAAATGACAGATCTTTTTGTACTGACTGCTTGACATTGTGTTCAGACTAAAACGAAAGTGAAAAGAGAGTCAAGTTTGAATCTTCAGATTGAAATACTTCATCTACATACATTTTCTCTGAAAGAAATTACATATGTAACAATGCTCCATTGAACATTCAATTTTAATGAATAATGTCAAATAACCCTCCATTTTCTTATAAGTGATTTATTTCTTCCATGAATATATAATGATTCTTGTCTAATATGTTCTTATTTTTGTTGATGTCTCTTGTGTGTACAAATGATGATGCATAGTCACTTATATTATTTTTGCATATTTATATTGTAGTCTGGGAATATATTTGCGTTCTTTCTCCCTCTAAATCTATCTTGCGAATTCGACATCAAACGAATTTCAGTAAATACTTACGAGGCTTTTAAACTCTAACTGCTGGAATAGGAGTGCATTCGTACTTTTGTTGTCACTGTAAATAGGTTACTGGAGAGTTGAGACGATAATGTTATAGCATTTATTCGCGTGTTTTGTAGTATGCATACGTACATGTATATATATATATACATACCATCAGTATCAGATATTATTTTCTGTATATATAAATGTATATACATATATATATACATTCGTACACACTTCTGTCACTACGTGTATGAATGTATCATCGGGGCTACACAGGGTAAATAGAATGAACAATAAGGGAAAAAATTTTGGCTGCTGCAGGAAATATTTTTATTGTTATCTCATTCACGTTGTCTTGATAATAGGATTATATATCCATTCCCTGATATATATATATATATATATATATATATATATATATATATATATATATATATATATATATATATATATATGTATATATATATGTATATATATATGTATATATATATATATATATATATATATATATATATGTGTGTGTGTGTGTGTGTGTGTGTGTGTGTGTGTGTATGTAAGCGCTTATAGTGCTTGGATTGAGAATCAAGTCATTTACAGGGACTCACAAGCAAATATACGCACATAAGTAACTGGCATTCTGGTTATATGCCCTCTGGCTCGGTAATACTAAATTTTAGTATTAACAATCCCTCAAACTATATTTTGTACGACTGAAAATGTAAATGAATACCTACACACACATATATTTATATAAATATGTATGTAAAATCTATTTGTATGCATACCCCTTTATATATATATGATACTTAATGAACTCAAACACACACACACACACACACACACACACACACACACACACACACACACACACACACACACACACAAAATACACACACACACAAATGAACACACACAGATATATATATAATTAAAAAATCTTTGTACTTTAAATGCTCAACATTAAAAAATTCGTTTGCATTACTTTAGTCACCTATTTTCTAATATATGGTTAAGTAATTTATGTGATTTTTTCAGGTGTTCCACATATATTTTGTTATCAAGATAGTATGTGTAATTTTTTTGGCTTATTTTGTAACTGTTTTGGGAATTTTAAAAAACAAAACAGTGATATTGATTCTGTTCTTGGCAGTAGTGGTCAAACACTACTTTTCAACAATGATTTTGATATATAGGTAGTATCATGCGTGTAGTTTGTAATTTTAATTATTTTTTTTCAAACGGGGCTCACTCACGTAGATTATCACGAAAACGTATTCAAGTATGAAGGGCAAAAGAAGATTACAACAACAAAGTTGTATTGCTGTTTGAATCACTTATCTCCATTTTTCATCTATGTGAATATGAAATCTGTTGCACTGATTTAAATATCAGACTTCATGGAAGCCAGGTTACGAAACTTCTTTAAGTTGATACTCTAACAACACATTTGACTGGAAAATTTGACAATTATTACCACTAATCTTGAATTCATCATTTCCACTCCGTGTGCTATCTCACTTCCCTCAATTTTTAACTCTAAATCATCAAATAGATTATCTTTATATATATATATATATATATATACAGTTAGGTTAAGACCACACTCTAGCCGATATCATCACCTTAACAGGCTACTCCATTATTTTGTTATTTGGCATGCTATGTCCAAGCTCCATTCCCACCTAACCATCTATTGGTCAGACACACAGACCAGAACCAAATATTGCCCCTTTTCCAGGTTCCAGTCAATACAAAGATCTTTAACATCGACGAAGACTGGATCCACCTTTTTTGTAACCAGATTCTCCTTATATTGATACGAATTTATTTTTTTATCGTGCATTATTCTAATTTCATACCATTGTTAACATGATTTTTAATTTTCGATATTATTTTATAAGGTCACACTGATAAGTTTTAATTGGATTATAATGTCTAGTTATGGCTTTATGAAATTTCACAAAAATGGTAAATTTGTCGTTTTGATTGACCAACTAAAGAAACAAACCTAAGTATAAAATCAATAAAACTATGTGTAGCTCGAGCTATTCTCAAATATTCTGATAATATAGTTCTGTTAAGTATATAAGACGTAGTACAACTTGTTCCAAAGAGGAAACATCCGATATGGAACAGAACTGAGTCTTGTTCATTGATCAGTTTGTAGATAAACGTTTCATACACGACTTTAATTTTTAAAAATGTTAAAACCTCCCTTGCATTCCGTAATGTTCTCACTAGATCAAGATCCTCGGGGCAGATATTACAATATGCTTTACCGAATTCCCCTCCATCGTTGAAAGAACATGAGTCGTAAATAAAACAGATTCAACCAAAAAAATGAACAAATTCGCTTTATATTAGTTCCAGTTAAAGATAATATCAATATATATTCAATGTTCATGTATCTACAAATCTGCCCGATGGGGTGCAAGATAAATTCCCTTAGGGACATCTTTCATCCGATGAAATATTTTATTACTCATATCAAAGTAACCCCCCCCATATGTGATGACTAGTACTTGCTTTGATGGTTGAGCACGTTAGATGAGTTCTACCCCTTTTTTGGTTTGATATAAGAAAGCTTTAGGGTTTATAAATCCAATAGATTTACTATTTCTTCCAGCAGATGCCGAGATTATTATTTCATTTAAAGTCTTCAATGAGATCTTCAAAATAAAAAAAACCTTGGGTAAAAAGTTCTAAAATCGTAGGTTCGTATAGATTTGGCCCCTTTACATGTATTTATAGCACATATTTTTTCATTAACAGGCATAGAATTATTTACAATTCAAACGAGATTTAAATCACTAAAGAATTTATTTTATCGTGAAATTTGAATGTTTAATTGTAAATTTAATTGAAAACTCTTCAATTCACTGTGCTGAGAGTCTTAGTGCTACAAACTCTAGGGGCTACAATAAAGCAAATGCCTATTGGATTGCAAGACATTCTAAGTATCTCACATGTAATTGGTATATTCTGAATTCATCTATTTTTAATCGTAATTTTCACATGATAGGATATTATCAGATATAATATTATCCGGTTAACTGTGCATGGAGAGTGGAGTTCTTATTTGATTTGTCTCAGACAATATCTTTGAATATACCATTTTTTTTACAAAGATATTTACCGCTTTATCAGTTGGGACTATAACATTTTTTCTGAAGTCCCAAAAGATGTGGTAATATTTAAGAACTTGTAATCATCAAGGTTTTTTAGAGCACTCCATTGTTGTTTTTTGATTCGCAATTCTAAGTAGTTTTTCCTTTGAACATCCAATTATTCAATTGTTATTATAATTAATCCTCCCTTACTCCCGGTTGAGCACTCTTCCAGTAAGGAAACTCGTTCATTATAAACTATATGAGCAATGCTATTCATACTCATAAATATAGCACTCTGGTGATAGAGTATTGTGCGTAAGTGAATACATTGCTTAAATTTAACGTTACTGGACGTCCAGTTCTACGTAGGGCAGAGGTAGAATGCCAGCCTCTGGATCTGAAACGATCCTACCTCGTGGTACTGGATGGGATAATGGATAGTCTATAGACACACTGGAAAGTGATAATACAATGAAACAACTGTCTGTGGATGACTTAATAATAATAATAAAAATAATAATAATAATAATATTAATAATAATGATGATGATGATGATGATGATTATTATTATTATTATTATCATTATATAGACTTCTCTAGAGATAAAGTGAAATTATGCGTTTATATACTCAATCAGTAGTATAGTACAGACAGTTTGCTTATTCGCTTTATATCGAGGAGAATGATAAGTTCATACGAGTAATGTATCATTCCGATATTGGGTGATACTTATGAGTTTTTGTGTATCCAAATTTTTTTGAAAAGATGATTTTTTCGGATACACTTCCTGAGGCATAAAAACTGTTTATTTGTGAATCGAAAAAATGTGACATGGACGCAGTGAGATTGTTCCGATTGAAACATTCTTCCAGCGTATCATCAAGATGTTTATCAAGTCATCATTTATAACGAATCCATGCTAATCAAGAAAGAACGGGCGAACTTGATCCACATCAATGCATTATCAATTTGTAACCTATTGTTGGGGGCGTCAGGTCAGATTGTTCCGTTCCATTATAATAATAAGACCTTTAATTCGATGATAGTTCTCTACAGATCAATGGAAGAAATGAGAGAGATATCTATTATCTGTCTTTTCGCATTTTCTCTTTTTTTCTTACACTCACTTTAATAAAGGTGTCTTGAACAATCACTTATACTAATCAAACAAATCATGTGCCTATGATCATGCAATAAATCTCTATTACGTATATTATCAAAAGAGATTAATTGCCACTTTCACATAGTTGTTTCGATCAATAATTAGGGAACTGTCAACTAAGATTATCTCCAAGACTGTCATCATAGGTCTCTCCAGTTTTTAAACAGGTCTGGTTGGCCAGATGTATGTACGTATGTGTCACAGTATAGGCTGCATATGTGATGACATAGTGATGTAAGTTCAGACATTATGTAATTAGTAAGAGTAAGAAAATTATCATGACTTGTAAAAACATATTATGTCTGGAAAAACACTTATGCGTCTAGTATTTTTTGTGGTGTTGTATTTTAGAGACCCTAACTAAAATAACGAAGTTGGGTTGGGATTGCAATGTAAGTTTATCCTAAATGGATCTATTGATGCCTGTTAACATTTGCATTTGTTTGATTTGGGTTGTTTTTTGTTGTTTTTTGAAAACTTAGACTTTTCAAACTTTTTTTTTTTTTTGCTACTTGCTCCATACTGAGAGTTTTCGGTGACTATCATAGTTCACTTTGCAGCAAGTCTTCACACATCCTCAATACTTTATTCTTCCACCCATTCCAACTGTACTGGAACGACTTTAATCCTAACTGTTCTATTAAATTTCGATCAGCGTTTATGACTGTATCAAATTGCATTGATGATTTTAGATCTTTCACTTATCTCGGTATTTCATAATCTCAACAAACCTTGTGCAATTTTTTATATTTATCCTTTTCTCGCTCCTTTTTCACTCCCAGGTCAGTTATATCTGCAATTTTAGTGATCCTGCTGTTTTGCCAGCCGTTAGTATCCTGTGTTTCCTCAAAATTGATCTTTGTTTCCATTGAATGGGTCTAGTCTTGTTTGAATAAGTTCCATCTTGATTCAAAATTTATAAATAATGTTTTATTTAAATTCTCTCACAGAGACCAGACTTCTGCTCATGTTTTACATCCATTCAAAACGGTTCGCATATTGTCCGATGAATGTATGTTCCTATCCAATTTTGTCTACTCTACAATCTGCATTGAATTCCTTTCTTGTGTTTAATTATAATTCGTCCCAACATTTTGTCTTTTTGTCCCATTAATGACCTTTTTTTTTCTTCCTATTTTCTAGCTGGAAGGTTAGAAATCTATAGCGATGACGTAGATTGAAGTTCACAGACCTTGCAAAGTCCCCTTGTAGAGGACACACATGAGACTGATCGGTTGAACCTTATTGAGGAGTATTTGACTACAGAAAACAAACAATTAAGCGATTTTCTTTAATCAGATGAGACAAAAGTCGAGATATCCGGTCCCGATTCGACCCGCTTGATTAGAGAAACCATGAAGCATAGAAGTCGGAAACAGTCTCAGCAGTTGAATATAACTACAGTGATATGATTTCAGGTTACTTTTTGTCTAGAAGCACAGGATATCTATACACTGTTGTGAGGATGACGGATGATAAATATCCAGACACTTTAGAAGAACATTTTTCCTCCTCCAAGAAATAAAATGTGAAACGGTTTTGGGTTTCCATTCAGATAATGACATCAAGTGCATTGCCCGTGGGAATTGAGATTAATGTATGTCAGTGGTCAAATCAATCACCAGATCTACATGCCATTGATATTTTGTTGCAGGAATCGGAGATTCGATTTCGAAACGGTCAACCTTCCAATGTCGTAGATCTAAAGAAAGTATATGAAGATGAATGGTCCTATATCTTCCCTGAAATCCGTGGCGGTTTCGTGACTGTCTACGAAATACCTGTAAAAGCTGTCACAGCAAACAACCGCAATTTGAGTGAATATTAAATCACTATCTTCAAGGGATGGAACACTATTTTGCCGTTCGATAGCCGATATCATCGAATTTACGTATTCTTCTGTTGGGATTTTTTTCTTTTGATGTTATCATTAATCGTGTTGGAATAAATTCCAAATATATATAATATAAGTGACGGTGTATTTTATCCTTTTCTTTTCTTTTTGTACGTCTTGTTTATGTGTTTTTTTGCTTTTCGCTTGCTTGTTTGTTCCTGGGTTCCAGGGTTCGAGGCAATACCTAATTGTCCTTAAACTATATTATTGATAACACTAATCGACAACACCCTTTCAGAAAAATGCTGTTTTTTTAAAAACAACTTGATCGTTTGGGGCCCTGTTTCGTCGGGTTTAGTATTAATATTCTCAAGAATCTATGTCTTCCTACATTTTTCCAACTGAATTATGAAATGCTGGTCATGTCATATACAGAATTCATTCTCACCATAAATGTCCTTCGATCAAATTTCTTTTACATGACTCCAGATTTTGAAGTCGCGGTTGTTCAACTATTGAGCTTTTTATATACGGTTTTAAATACATCTAACTCTTGGGAAAAAAGATCGTTTATAAATAAATTATACTTATGGAAAAGGTCACAAAACTACTTGTCCAATCAGATAGTGTAATGGTTAGCACGTCCGCCTCACACGCAGTTTGAGTCTCAGCAGTCTAGTTTCCGATGAAATCAGGGTGCAACCCAAACCACAACTGTATGCAATACCAGTTGTCACGTAAACACAAACCATAGCCAATTGTTTTGCTTGCAAATATAATTTCAGATGGCGTCCATAACCTCAACAATCAAGTATCCCAATACACACATCCCTGCAAGGGCAAAGGCAATTCAAAAGCACTCATACACTCTCTCTGGGAAACTATATATATATATATATATATATATATGAGGGAGATGGGGACTGATAGAAATGGCTGGGATTCATGTGTGTCAGACAAATGTAATTCTGTGGAGGTGTGATTGTGTATGCGTCACTGACAGTGCTGTATCCTTGATCAATTTTATTATCTACATATGAGTATCATACTCTCAGGTACCTTAATAGACACACCTTCGTGAGAGCTAAAGTGGATAGAAAGCTCTTTTACAAGAAGTCACGTTTACCGGAGCTCGAAATGCCGAACAGCAGTGTGTGTCGATGCATTAGTTAATAACTATCCATCCCGATATGAACACACACACACACACACACACATATATATATATATATATATATATATATATATATAAAGAGTGAGACTGAGAGAGAGATAGACTGCCAGACTGACAGATAAATAGAAAGACAGATTTACATGTATACATCGAGATAGAGAAAAAGAGATACAAAGACAAGATGAACAGATTAAATGCACAGATATATTGATATATTGAGAAGCAGACTATGACATATGTAATCTGGTACCTGCATACCCCTGTGCCTTCAAAAGCATGAATGCACGTTTACAGTTAGGGATACACTCTCCTAAAGTTGAAGTAGTCACACAATGTCCTGTAGACATAATGGTTTGTGTCAATGCATTAATGAACATCAGTGGGCGCCATTTGTTTCATTTACCCGCCGCAAATTGACATAAGCAGCGATTAGCCACGACTAAAACCAGTGTTGAGGTACCACGGAAATGGCCGCTGCTCCTACGTCTATTCTTTATGGCCCTACGACTCTCTACGAACGAGCGTCAAGGGGAAATTAAATTATTAAAGTGCAAACAATCTGTGTCCGCTAGCATACATGCTAAGCGATCAGATACTAACAGCATGGCCACGACTTCCGGTACAATCAAATATGGCGTCGACTGAATGAAAGGGCAGTGCAACGCCGTCCAGGTATTTTATGGCTGATATGTACCTCCCAATACTTTTCCTGCTAAAAGTCAGATTTAGGTATGGTAGCTGATATATTTTTGTATTATCTGTCAGTAAAATACAATCATTTCTCACTTTTTCTCGTCTATAAAATCGGTATGATACCAAAGGGTTGTCCAAAATGACACTTTCCAGAAAATGGACCTCCAATATACTTGTTAAAATGATTTTGACTTATGCATGTCAAAATGTATGAGGATAAAGGGAGCAGACGTCCGACCACTTGGAAAAGCCACTCTGCCACAACTATCACCAAGGCAGCAATATCTGTAAAAAGCTGTTTTATCCATTGTCAACTTTGACCAGGGATTAGTATGTCATTTTACTGAGTTCAGTCCATTATTCATAGAGGTTGGGTTTGATGATAAGCTTTTAACTTTCGCTTTAAACTTTGAACTTCAAACTTGAGTGGCCACGAAGCCAGTATGTATAAACAGATTTTCCTGTTGGAAAATGAGAACAAGTCCGAATGTCATCGAGAGTCTATCATTTAAGTCTTAACTGCACCGTTTATTACCTGTCTTCAATCAATCACCTGAATTCAATCGTGATAAAAAGTAACTGAAAACTTAAGATAAAGAAAAATTGTATTTCGAAATTGTGTTCGTACACCTGGGAACGAACGAAGAACTTTAGCACTAATAGGAAGTGCGCTTGCCAAGGTGTTTGTATAAATGATTGCTATTATGTACTCGTTGCGTCTTCAAAAAATATATGGTGCGTGTGAATACGGGTGATTTTTTCGTACGAACACAGGATATTCGAGGAAAGTCATTTTATGTAATCATTAAATCCAGCGAATCAAAAGTGAACTTTTAAAGGAATCTCAATCATTCATGCACCACGAATGAAAAAAAATGATTGAATCGAAAGGAATATATATATATCTACTTGTAATGGAGGTATTTAAAAAGAGTTCGGGGATATTGAAAACAATATAAGAAAATATATAGGACAGTATTTTAATAAAATGTTGAATGTCTCATTCGATAATAATGGTTCCTATTCGGCTACACTTACAAGATATTTTATGGCAGCTAAAAAGGAATGCCAGTTTTAATATTGGTGATACGGTTCCTGCTCGATAGAGGAAGGAATGGATGACTTAGCACTTGGGTGGGCAAAGTAATAACGGTTCGATTTTGATTCCCGATATGAGTCATGCGTCTTTTGATATCCCCTTTCTATAACTCCAGTACACATACATACTATGATAAACATTTTACCTATTGTCACCTTCTACTGTATAAAGGCATGACGATTCTACTTAATTTCACTCGGCCATTTCTTAGGTTTGAATGGGGCCTTCTTACAAAAAGGACCCAAAACTGCCATGGACACGAGATATTCGTGGAAAGTAATAAAATGACCGAAAATTGAAACCATCTAATCAAAAGTGAACATTTGAAGAGTGTTCAAACTAATAAAACATAAGGGAGAGAATAAAAGTCGATGAACAAAATCCAATTGGTAGAATCTGAATTAATATATGTCTAAATACAGAGAATTTTTTTCCCGATTGAAAAAAAAAAGATCAGAAAAAGTGGGAAAAGATATAACTAAATATATAAAGTGTATTTTGATTAAATAATGAAGATCCTATTCGGAAATTGTGGTTTCGAGTCGGCTCCTGCTCAGCTAAACTTACAAATCATTTTATAGCAACTAAAAATGGATACCAGTTTTACGTTGGTAATCACTTTTCTTGTCAGGGTTTTAGCATCACGGTTCTCGTTAGACTCAGTAACTTTTCAAAATGTGGAAAAAGTGTATTCACCTATCCATAAAACCTTTATCGAGAATAATATCCGAATCCACGTCTATTACCTGGAATCGAACCTAGAAACCGATAAGAAACGTATTTATATACCTAATCCACGTGTGTATATTGACTAGTACTTATATGTACCCTCTGCCTCCACAAAGAAAGTATGTTGCGTGTGAACGTTTTGTATTCTCCATGAATACAGGGAATTTAAAGAGTGTAATAAAATGGAATCACATCAAAACCAGCTAATCAAAAGTGAACTTTGAAGAGTTTTCAATAAATCAAACAAAACGTGAACGAAGGTGAATAAAAAAAACCCAATAGTTCCAGATCGGTAAAGTCAGAAAGAATGTATATACATCTACATATCAAGAATATATTTCAATAAAAAAAAACAAAGGCCACAAAGATGAGTAAAATCAGAAATAATATTGCTAAATATACAGGAAGTATTTCAATAAAATGTTGAACATCCTATTCGGAAATGACGCTTTGCATTCGGATTCCGCTCAACTAAACTTACAAGATATTTTATAGCAGCTAAAAATGGATGCCACTTTTTACGTTGGTGATTTGGTCTTCTGTATTAGTTGAAGTCAGTTTCATGGCAGAGATAACTTGCAGGCAATGTTCTCTTTAAGGTTACCTTCTCTGTGTCTTATTTCGGTCGATATACGCTTGATTCTTTTTCCAGGAATCTGCAATAAAACCCGGTCATGGCAAAATTCTCCGTTTTATAACCGGCAGAGAAATCAATATCAAAACTTACATCGTCGGCTGTAAGAAAAGAAAAAAACAATCGCAGAATATATAAATATATATATATATATATAATCTATGATAGTTTTTTTCCCACTTTCAATTTATATATATATATATATATATATATATATATATATATATATATATATATATATATATATATATGTGTGTGTGTGTGTGTGTGTGTGTGTGTGTGTGTGTGTATCATCAATTCTGATGATTTTGGATACCAACATAGTATATACATTTAGTATAAATATATACATAATTCACCTAGAATATATCTATCTATATATATATATATATATATATACATATATATATATATATATATGTCTGTGTGTGCGTGCGTGTATCAAAAAGATCACACACACACACTCACACACTCACACATACACACACACATATATATATATATATATATATATATATATATATATATATATATATATATATATATATATATATATATATATATTACGGCCATGTTCTCATTTTACACCTAAAATTTTACTGTCAAACAAACTTTAAGCTGAACTTGTCTGTGTAGATCTTCTGAGTGTATGCATCAATGTATATCTACGTTTTTATAAGTGTGTGTTTACTTATATGGGGATAAATATCAATGAACATGTATGTGTATATTAATGCATATGTTTCACAATTCAGAGAAGTTTTGACAGTCACGTAAATGATGCACGAGTGAATGTTAGTACGTACTCAAATGGCTTCGAAGTTTTCCGATACTGTCAGGTTTTCAAGTTTTTTTTTTCAATAATATGTTTTTGAGTAAGTGATTTATACATACATACAAATGTACATAGTCGATGGATGATATGGTTTCCGGAGTCAGTGTGCCAGTGTAAAAAAAATCGTTGTCAAAACTAGTTTTCAAGACAGTCACAGCCTCTCTAAAGATTGGTGCAAAATCGTTATCCAAGCTTCCATTTATTCAGGCCTATATCCCAATCTCAATGTATCTTTTTTGAAAAATTCTATATCAGAAGCTATCACGTAATAGTCATCTTTAGACATTGAAAAGAAGAATTGATTTGCCTTAATTAATCATTTGTCTGTCCATTGTCGCACAACTTTCACTGCTCGAAAAGGCTTGTGGCTCTACTTCGCACTGAATTTGGCTCCTTTGCATTTCAAAATCCTCAAATATTAGGAAGGTCTTCGTTCAAGTGTATAAAATGTATGTGAAAGTCATTATAAGGCATAAATGTATATGTCCGAGTGAGGAAGATTGTCAAATTCCTTTGGTGTATTCATTAAGCACCATTTACAAACGGTCAGTTTCTGACATTCAAAATACGGTCAACGTAGTTTTCCCTGAGCCTAATAATAGCTACAGTACGATCTGATGCGCTTGATTAGGAGCATTTGAACAATATTAGCATTTATTAGATCCATATATGCGTCCTTTTGTAACTAGAGAGGAGAAGTCAATAAAAAAATGTATATTGTTCCCTTTTTTTAAAAATTTATCAATGAAACATTGATGCCTAAAGAAAACAGATCAAAAACTTCGAAATCATCATTTAGAATAATTGTTCGTCGACTTATACATTGACAATATGCAAATAATACAATCTTTCTATCGTGTGGACTCTTTTACTAAGATAATACTGGGAAAATATTCCAAGATTTGATGCCAGTCAATATTTGCCGCTGGTGCAACGATTCAGACAATATTTGCTTTCGACGAGCGGTTCTGCACGTCCAATGGAAAAACCGTTCCTCGTATTTATTTTTCTCATGTTGCATGTAGCAGAGACAAGCACAAGGTATTCACATCTGAATATCTTCTGTTGGCTCAGCAGTGGTTGTCAGATCAACATTGTGTATTGACAAGCTCTGTTTCGAGAAATCTAAAGCGATTGGCTTGAATGGCGTTGTCGTGATATGAACGAAGACGGATTATCAAAAGAACGCTAAGGATAGTGATTACCTTTGCATTGATCAGTTGTTATATGCAGTCCCCTACCATAGAAATGGTTTCATTGCAAAGTTTTGAGGCGTTTTCAAAGCTGTACTGAAAACCTTGTCAGTGACAAGTTCTTTATTCCTGGCTTTCATTTCACTGTCGATGAAGTGACAATCATGCTGACAATATTGCGCGATGTCCATTCTCTCTTGTCTTTTTCGGGGTTCTCCTCAATGTAAGATGCGTTCTGTCAATAGCAGTATTTCCAAATATATCGACTTTGTTGCATCGTTTCGACGCATGGGACTATCCTAGCTTATGGGACCAAAACTATGAATACACAATATTTGATTTTATTTTTGTAATACATGACGTCTTGCCTGAGGCTTTCAGTTACAGGCTTTTATTAAAAGATTTCGGGGCTTCTTACAAGGGGACATTTCTGAACAGAATTCTCAGCCTTCATTTTTTTTATTAAAGGGCTTCTCGGCATCTACATTTCAAGATCCCAATGAATGGACTCCGCTTGGAAACTTTTTAATACGACTACGGAGTTAGAAATGAAATGTTGCTTATTTACGTTTCATATTATTTATTTCAAGATCAAACGTATAATGGAAGTAACAACAGGTTTCCCTCGCTGTATGAAAGTAGACCATAGGAGACCTTCGTGGGCAAAAGTGACGTAAAGCAAAGACACAATTACCATTTATTTACGTTGGGTATTCTCTTCTGAGACGAAGATACATATGATGGTATGATTGGTTATATGTAAGGACAGTACGAAAAACTTTGGATCAGAAGTAAAATGAAGAGAAAATACAAACTTTCTACTCTGGTTCACGGCAAAACAAGCATAAACTCTCTCCCGGCCGCTTGTGGGTTTTGTAAAAGCAGAACGATTGGTGCAGGAATATCTATCTATCCATCTTTCTATCTATCCATCTATCTATCCATCTATCGATCTATCTATCTATCTATATATATATATATATATATATATATATATATATATATATATGTATATTTTTACCGGCGACCAAAATGCATGTTTATGATACAATGGCTCCATAAAGCTAGAGAATTCACTCAATGTTTGCATTGGGGTATATTCCTTGACCAAAAACTAATTATACCATTCATGTGGTCAACATTTTGACTCATCGGTGTGAACAACAGAATCATAATTAAACTGTCATTGGAAATCAGTTTACTATGCTCTTGTTTCGTAGTAAACTAATTCGTTAATCTTTTCAAAATAGTTGAGAATGAAAAGAAATTGAATCTCTTGGATACATTTTGCAAAATTGTTGACTTGTGTATTTATGTATGTGTGCATATATTTGTGTGCAGGTGTTCGCATCTGGGTACGTTTATGTTCATTTTTTGAGTGTGCGTCAGTTGATGAGTTTCTCTTTGCCTGTATGTAAATCAACATCAATAGCCCCAGCATTGTATAGCATTCAATACATAATATATACATTGATAGAGCAGACATGGAATCTAAGCAGACAATTGACCCTTGAACTCAGAACCACGCAGTCTGCACATGGAAGAATCTTGTCCAACTTTACATGGAGAGATCACAGGACAACACAGTATTATGAGGAGAAATAAAAGTCCAAGTCATTGTAGAATGTGTTAGAAAACTGAAAGGAGCTCGTCACGTTGCAAGGATGTCACACAATCACTGGACATTACGACCCTCAACGTAGATCTCCAGATATTCTGTGCGAAACCCTGATTCTCAGAATATGAGATGGCAAGACGAACTGAACGAATATAGAAAGTATTTGCTCTTTGGAATTGTTCATGTCCAACGACGTACACTAAAAGATTAAGGATGATGATGATTATGATGATGCATTCATGTTAAACACAATTGTTTTGTATCTCTCTGGGGTTTACACATACTTACGCACTCGGAACCTTATTTCGACCGTCTCCTTTGAACTAGTAATTATATAAAGATCATGAAAACTAAGAACAAGGAAGAATTTTTTTTTCATTCAGATAATTCAAGTGTTTTGGATGGAACAGCCTAATTAAATCCCAAATTACTATGCCAAACTTGGCAATTTCGTAGAATGTTGGAGACCCATGAAGATATTGGGTTCATGAATTATCAAAATTAGAACAATACTCAGAAAGACAGGAACATGTTGCTATCGTGTCTCATGGAAACATGCAACAATCATAAGAAATGGACAGATCAGAGGAAATACAACCGCTTGCAATCATTCATTCAGCAAATATGAGCAGAAAGAACCAAAATAATCTGAGACTTGGAGTCACATGAGCTGACGTGATATAAGGTGATCATTTCAGCTGTGGTTTGTTTAACAAATCAAATAAAGATTAATTTTCCCTAAACACTCCTGATGATCACGTGAACTCATGTCCCTGAATACATTACAAATCAGAAATGGCAATGGGCAGGCGATTTGCTGAAAATTGCTGACAGCAACCGGAATCTCCAGAGATCACATTGGAAATCATGGCCAACAAAATATAAGATTGCTTAAAGGTTGATACAAGTTCTGAAAGTATTTGCTCAGCAATATGAATGATGGAGACGTTGAAAAGCCGATGAATGATGTGTTAGTTGTAAAGATGAGGAAAATTGGAATTTAGCTGATCGCTGAACCAAAGATTAGCCTCCAAATGAAATTTGAAGACTCAACCAATCATTTTTTGTTTTCATTCACCTCAAGAAGCTGATTTTTTTTCTTTGGGGGATTAGAGAAGTTATATTTAGAGTTATATTTAGATTTTACCCTGTGGGTTTTAATCAACATCACTTTCCGGTCATTTAACAATAATCGACAAAAATAAACAATTGCTGAATGATATACAAAGAACGGATCGTTAAAATGTCGATATTTTTAGACTTTGTAAGCGTTGCTGATTCTAATATCTTTGCATGGTTAGATAAGATTGGAGTTGCTGGAACAGAATGACAATACTTTTCTTCTTCTTCTTCTTCTTCTTCTTCTTCTTCTTCTTCTTCTTCTTCTTCTTCTTCTTCTCCTTCTTCTTCTTCTTCTTCTTCTTCTTCTTCTCCCTCTTCTCCTTCTTCTTCTCTTTTTTCTTCTTCTGTTTCTTTTTCTTTTTCTTTTTCTTCTTCTTCTTTTTCTTCATCTTCTTCTTCTTCTTCCTCTTCTTCTTCTTCCTCTTGTTCTTCTTGTTCTTCTTGTTCTTCTTCTTCTTCTTCTTCTTCTTCTTCTTCTTCTTCTTCTTCTTCTTCTCCCTCTTCTCCTTCTTCTTCTCTTTCTTCTTCTTCTGTTTCTTTTTCTTTTTCTTTTTCTTCTTCTTCTTTTTCTTCATCTTCTTCTTCTTCTTCTTCTTCTTCTTCTTCTTCTTCTTCTTCTTCTTCTTCTTCTTCTTCTTCTTCTACCAAACCTCAGGTATTCACCGATCTATACGGAGGTTCGAAGCCTGATACGTAGTTATTAGCTGAATTTCAAATCCAACATTTTCGATGTACAGGGTGTGTCAAGAAGTATGCTACTGTACTATTGACAACAGGTGTTTAATGCATTTCAAATCTAAAATCAATCTCTCAAAGGCACACATAACAAAAAGATAACTAAAAAAAGGCTTATTACAAAATACATTTTAATTTTACTATAGATGCCAGAAGTGGATCTTAGTAACCTGGATGAGATTGAATTTTTAATCGCATAAACGTTTCATTACATTTTAAAATGACATAGCTGACACAAAACAAAGGAATCAATGCTCGAAGGAAGCTAGCACGTGAGGCAATACTTCCAACTACTGAATACTCAACAGTGTGGCTGCGTTACCAATATGTAGCGTAGATTTTACATGATCATACATCCTACCTTCTCATCTTTGGGAGAATCTGATACTTATGCAACCCCCATTTGTAATGATCAGTGTACGTGTATCCGTCGGTAGGTGTGTAGGGGAATTGTTTGTGTCGGCCAATGTATGTGTGTGTGTGTGTATGTGTGTGTGTGTGTGTGCCTTGCTGTGTATTCCTGATTGTGTGTACATCATTGTGTGTGCACGTTGGTATGTGTATCTTTGGTTCGTTTATCCGTTCATATGAGTGTACGCTTACGTGTGTGTATGCAGTTGTGCATTGTATTTGTACTCCTGGCTTCGAAACCAAACTCTCTCTCTCACACACACACACACACACTCTCTCTCACACACACATGCACACATGCACACACAAACGTGTACATATACACACACATTTATGTAACTCGGTGATTGGATTCTGAAATCTAACGAGGTCATAAGATAGCGATTCCGATCTGAGCAAAAGTCATTTCTTCACCACTGATTTCAGGATATTGACATGAAAGACTTCATGTTGAAAATTTATTATGTGTTCTGCAAAACGAATGCTTTTTGTACCATCAAGTTCATTGATGTAACGATGCAGACCGTCAGAAAGATAGCATTGCAGAGAGATGCTTTTTTGATATCCTGTACTCAGGGGAAATTCACCTGAGTTCTGATGAAAATCTCACCTTTAACCCTCTCTGCCCATCCGATCCAGAGATTCTATATTCAGAAAAGAAATGTTGTTTTTTTTGGGGGGGGGGAGGGATTGTTGAAGAAAAAAAACTACTGTCTTTATATTGAACCGGAATTGCAAATAACTTTGCCGTGAAATAATATTTAATCAGGCTGAACTTTTCGCTTTAAAGGCAATACTTTCCAAGGGTAAAATGATTTTTTTTCCAACGAAAAGAAATTCAAATTGCTGTGTATAAGTCCATGATGATCTGGGTTTGAGGTGAAGAAAAACATTTCAGGCTTCAAAATAAGGAAGAATTTCACGTAAATTCGGATTTCTACTTCTATGTTATCGTTACGTTAAAGGAATCACTCAATCATGACGTTTCAAAAGTGTGTGAGTGTGCATAGCTACGAAACCAGAGTTGTAGAGGCTTCAACGACCATACAAAGCTACAAACACTCTCTCTCTCTCTCTCACACACACAAACACACACACGCACATACAACACACACACAAAAACACACGCTCACATACAGAGGTACCTAATGACACACCGACATTCATATTTTTAAAAACACAAAGACGCACATGCTGAAATGAACGTAAATTGGACATACACAACACACACACACACACGCACAAACACCTGTGGACGCGAAGAGGTGCCCATGTGTCATGAATATGTAAATACACCAACAACCATAATCACTCATACACAGAACAAATGCGCAACCATACAAGCATGGACGCATACAAATGTACACAAATACATACACATACATAATATGCACAGCACACACACATGAAAATAAACACACAAAAATGAAAACGTACCCATGCACACAAGACACATACTCACGGGAACGTACACAAATAAGAACACGCAGGAACACGCACACACACACACACACACACACACACACACACACACACACACACACACACTGACAGAGGTACAAACTGATGCATTCGGACAGCTTCACTTGCAAACGAATACACATACGACTAACACACATGTTTGCAGGAATGTACACATACCAACTGCTGTATACAAATGCAAGCACTTTGCAACACACACATGCAAATGCACACAGGCACATATATCTTCGAACGCAAAGACGTATATACATACACGAATGCACACATCAACCCACTTTCTTTACTTCTAATGTGTTGAGATTTTCATGCAACATTTCGACCTTTAAGATGTACAATTTTTTACTCAATTTTATTTTAGTTTATTCTAAGTGTGCCTTTCAGTTCAGTGAGCAGACTATTCGCCATCAGCGATCAGTGAAATCCGAAATTTTGAATGCAGATTAATCACATGGACAGGCACTTGCCATTTGAAAGATTGGTGCAACACAATCTTCACAATTCTATTTACCCGAATTTTGATATTGTGCCATCGGGCTCATTAACTAACAATAAAAACACACATTCATACCAACACATAATATCCATGTATATATATCCACGTATATATATATATATATATATATATATATATATATATATATATATATATATGTATGTATGTATAAACCCACACACACATACATGGTATGAAAATACTGTTTTCCTCTGAAAATATTGATTTAGTATATATATTCAGAGGAAACCATTCTAAATAATCACAGATTGTATTATAAAAGATTTATTCTTACGAAAATCAGTTGTCCCCTACCCCTAATTTAGAAATGAATCAAAAGTTAATAAATTATTCCACTTGCTATAATCGGATTTACCACATAAAAAATTTATCATAAAAATGCATTCAATAATTTATTGACGATGAAATGAATATAGATCTATAACAATGGATATGAATTCTCCAAAATTGTTTAAGCCGTTATCGATCACAAAAGTCGATTATTGCTATCTTTTTCGGAAGGTGATCACAATAAGTGACTTCCTTTGTAAGTGTATATAAACCATTTGCAATGATGTGACTCAAAATACATTTTAGTTTGTCATTCCATTGAAGGAAAAATGCTTAAATCTCAGGTACATCCGACACCCTGGTCTTTTTTCCTTCTTTGGAGCAGATGTCTTTTCCCAAACTGTCACAGAACGGCACTCACCTATTTGATATCTTAAACAGTCTTCACTATACAAAATATAAAA
Source organism: Thysanoteuthis rhombus (assembly GCA_963457665.1). NCBI lineage: Eukaryota > Metazoa > Mollusca > Cephalopoda > Oegopsida > Thysanoteuthidae > Thysanoteuthis > Thysanoteuthis major. Next base: position 55,302,737 of record OY735218.1, on the reverse strand, counting down.
AAAAAACTAGTTTCATTCAAAATGATTCACTCTCAATTATCGACTCATTGCCTTTTTTATTCGTGATAAAGATTCGATAATCCATCAAACTGAAACCAATGATATATGCATCGTGATAAAATTATTTGAAATGCTCGGCATGATTTACCAATCATTGAAGGATGTATTTTTTAAAGAATATTGATTTGATGATATCCTACGAAATCTATACTCATTAAATTTTTTTTCACGTTATTCCTTCAACTTAAATTCTTTATTCACGTTTTATTCGTAATAATGATTTGATGTGTAATAATATTATTACATACAATGAAAAGTTGTATGTAATATCGTTATTGATAATGTTAACCTATAAATAAATCATTGTTGATGACAAAAGTATATTTGTAGTCTCAGATGCTTTAATGATATTTCCTGAACAGGTAAAACTAATCTACTTCATTTAATCCAATACGAACTTGATCATTCTTTGTTTTAACTAAGCTTTTTTCGGTCCATAAGGTTTGGTGTAATAAGTGAAAAGCGCTCAGTTGCGTTGTTCTTGATATCTGTCTACTTTTCTCTCCTAATCTAATCAAACCGAACTGGCTTTGTATCCGTGAATTTTGTCTCAAAGTATTTGACATGTATCGATTGATGAACATATCAGAGGAATCCTCTACTTCTCGTAATGAAACACGAAGTGCCTGGTAATAAAACCTTTTTTCCCCGCATCCAGCAACATCACCAACATCAGCTGTCATTGCAGGCTGCATTCCAAAGTGTTAATTACGTCCTTTGCTTATTACTGTCAGTTGAAATGGTTTTCATCCGAGTATAAATGTTTTTGGTTCAGTCTAGATGACAAATATTGCTAGTACGATTCTTATTGGTGGTACAAGTAATATTTTAATTGAATTATTGTACTAGAATAAATACTTTTTCCAATGTATGAAGTGATATTTGAATTTAGAAAAATAAAAATTGATGTCACTTTTAATTTCTTGATAATATGTGATATATTTCCCGGACTTTTTATATGTATGTACGCACGCACACACACACACACACACATACACACACACACACACACACACACATATATATATATATATATATATATATATATATATATATATATATATATATATATATATAATTTGCACCAAAGAGGGTGTGACGGACTCAGGAGTGGAAGTGTGTGGAAGTTAAGTTTATTTATTCGTATATGTTTTTATTATATATATGTAATGTAGATATGAAGAAGTATTTTAATATTTTTCTGACTCAATTTTAAATTAAAAATTGAAAAACCTTGATAATACTACCCTTGCTATGTGTTCACATAAGGAATAAATTCATTCCTGTATGACCTGACATCTTCTTCGCTATTAGTCCACGTGGTGCATTCCAAATCTGCGTGTGTTCATGTGGATGTGTATGTGTTGGTGTGTGCACACACCAGTCCACAGGGTGTAAATTCGACCAATCTTCACTGAATCCAGACCGGGTGTGTATTTTTAAACATGTGGAAGTATTTTTTTCTATTTCACCAGAAGAAAATATCTTCTCCTTTTTAAAATATGTTTTGCTGTAATCCAAAAAATGCTTTCGAAGTTTTTGAAGGCCATGCAAATGTTTGCTACGTCCAATTACTTCTAGACACAATTTTCAATAAACTGCAAAAGAGGGGAAGGTTTTTACGTATATCTTAAAGTTTATCAAAAGAATCTATCGTATCCATTTTCTGTTCCGTGTATTCAATATACCTGTAAGAAATGTGTTGATCGTGTCAAATAGGAATCTTAGTGCAGTACAAATTTATATTGTAAACCCATCACTACGACTAAAAAACGATCTACATTTCTCTTAAGGATTTTATGGAAACTTGGCATTGTTCCAAATATTGTGAATTCTTAGCAATCGTATTTCCCTTTCAAAAACACTCTTAGATTTGGATGGGATGTATAAAAAGAGAGTCAGAATAAATCGTGCAAGCAGTTCTAATTAACCGGAAAATGTTGGAATGGTAGCACCAAGATAATTCCATCAACAAACATCGTGACCTCAACCACCAGCAACAACAGCATTCATACCGCCAAGCAAAATATAGAACAAGAGGAGAGATTCCGTGAAAACAAAGTTGACGTCTATAATTCAAATCTCATTGTACAAGGAGCAGCGTATCCAAGGCAAACATACCGTAACTGGCGATTAAATTATCTCTACCGATGACTTACAGTGTGTCACGCAAGATGCCAATTGCACACGATCGCGAGGGAGTCAATGTTTAACCGTTAATTCGACATAATTGCAACATAATAAAACACGTCTGTGCTTCAGGGCAAGGATATTCCGACTGCATATCAGCCATTAAATACATCAACATCGGTGCAAATAATCAGTACATGGAATGTATAATAGCAGGACGTTCGTTTAACAATCCAAATGTTAAGCTGCAAATGATTATCGCCACCATCTTGAGAGCGACATTCATTTGTGAAAATGATCAATGGTGAAATTAAATATGAATTTTTGTCATACCCAATAAATCTAAAAATTACATATATATATATATATATATATATATATATATATATATATATATATATATGGTTATATCAAAGCGATAACAACAATTAAACGAAAGATATAACAATATGATAATAACAGATAACTACATATATATATGTATATATATATATATATGTATATGTATATATATATATGTGTGTATATATATATATATATGTATGTATGTATATATTCAAGCGATAACCAACAATTAAACGAAATATATAACTATATGATAATAACAGATAACTACATATATATATATATATATATGTATATGTATATATATATATATATACATATATATATATATATATATATATATATATATATATATATATATATATATGTATGTATGTATGTATATATTCAAGCGACAACCAACAATTAAACGAAAGATATAACTATATGATAATAACAGATAACTACAGATATCAATGCAAATACATGCTAAGAAAAACCCAGAATAATGGCAACATCTTTAATGACTAGAAACCACGTATAAACCAAGCACAGGAGAACACATATCGAATTGGAGCAACAAAATAACACACACACACACACACACACATACACACACACACACACACACACACACATATATATATATATATATATGTATGTATGTATGTATATATAAGTATGTGTGTGTATATGTGTTTATAGGAAACTAACAAATCTCATCAGAATTCACCAATCATATGTCTGTCTGCGCTTATATTCGGATGTGACGTCATGCTGTCAAGACCATTCAATAAAATCTTATAAATCTTTTGTAAGCATTCACGTGATCCCTCGACAAGTTTTCATCAAATTAAATCGACACAAAAATCGATTTACCAATGACTCTTCCAGCCAGAGTCGAAGGAGAAAGAGGTGCTTACATTGCTTTTTGTGATGGTGGAAGTCTAATAGGTTGACAATAAGTTACTGAAATGTTTATTTTATTCTTTCTCAAAATATCTAAACATGTACCTCACTATTCCTCGCTAAGAACTTCGTCTCTCTCTTTCTATTCAGTGTCAAAGTGCATTCTAAATGTTAATTTCCGATTTAAAAATAAATTTTGAGATTGTCCAATGGTCATATTTTATAAGTGTTACGTATGAAATTTAATAAATCTTCTTCAAATCTTTTTTATATTTGTAAATTATTTTGATATATCTTATTGCGTTATATAACTTTTATTATTAGTTTTGGAGATAACTATCTTTTCTGATTAAATGTTTTCACAAGTATAATAAAATTACTCAGTTACAAGAAAATAACAAGTCGATTTATCTAGATATTTAAGTCAACTTGTAAATTGATGTCCATAAAAAACATATATATGTATACATATATATATATATATATATATATATATATATATATATATATATATATATATATATATATATATGGAACGGAGCACTCTGGTGGATAAGGAATTGCGCGTAAATAAATTTATTGTTTGAGTTAAGTCTTACCGACCGTCCAGTTCTGTGCAGGGCAGGGATAAATTCCAGACTCTGGGTCTAGGTGAAGGTTTTGATCCTATTCCGTGGTAGTGGATGGGATATTGAATGGTCTATTGCCACACTGAAAAGTTTTAATACACCAAAACAGCCGTCAGTGTATGACACTGTTTATGTATATATATATACATATATATATATATATATATATATATATATATATATATGTATATATATATATATATATATATATATATAAGAAACAGAAAGAACTTTTCTCCGTCATGTTTGTCAATAAATGGTGATATGTGTATAAAAAAGGGTATTATT
>OY735218.1:55293397-55295897 GCA_963457665.1 Thysanoteuthis rhombus | reverse complement strand
TTTCACAGTCCACAGCAGTGCCGTTGATTACCGTTTCACACCAGTTGCCTCGTGGGTATCACCGTAGACTGAGCAACAGAGACTTTCTCCGGTGCCCAGCCTTCCTATAATATTGTCATCGTCCGTTGAGCCATTGCTACTGGCTGGGGATCGCAGGTCTCAAAGTTCCAGTACTGTCCTCAACATACGTGTGGTCCCTAGTAAAGCTGCGATGTGTATTGTTTTAACTCTTTTTTTATCATTAATTCCCACAATATAGTTTCCAATTTCTTTGGAACGGTTCTGAGTGCACCCACTATTACTAGTACTACACTGACTTTCTTGTTCTACACCTCCTTTTATTCCCGTGCCTGGTCCTGGAATTTTCCTATTTTTTTCACTCTCTATATACCCCGTGAACTGCTGACACAGACGTGTCTATTATTTTGTAGCTTCTCTATCTTGACCTTGTTTACCAGTTGCGCCCTTCTCCCTAAGAAGGGGTGGTCAGTTTGGATGTCAACGTCAAAGAGAAATCTATGGCTTCCATTTTCCAGGGCTGTCTATAGTTCATGCCAATATCACTTTTATGCATTGTTGAATCCCATTTATTGGCTCTGCTTCAAGTTTATCGTGTGGCTACCCTATTATATCAGTTTTTATAGTCTTTCTGGGCGAGTTGACTACATTCACTGAATTTGTGGTTCACGGCCTCATCTCTTCCTCTGTTTGAGTCCTGTCGATTTTCACCTTGATATAGTTTGTCCAGATGCATTTGTTTGGGACTGCCTCCATGAGCGATTCTATTTCTCAGGATTCTTTTGCGAACCCATGTTTATAATATCTTGTCTGCAACATTCTGTTTCCGTCTCCTGAATTCTCCGCATGGTTTATTTCTATTACCATTTATCTTTCCTCGTTTGTTGTGACACTCTCTCATTTGCTACTTCTTCCTTGTTTTCTGTTGCACTGTTTCAGATGCCCTCTGAAATATTTCCTCTATTTGCTTGCACATTCTTTTGTATTCCGGTTATTGGCCTTTCTGAACCGTATTCCATGCTAGTGGGGCCTTTACCGCCTTCTTCCCACATTACGTACACTTTACCCATGTCATCTCTGGAATGTAAGGCATTGTGCATTGTTATAAGCTTTCTTGTTCGCTGGTTCATTGATTGGAGGGTTTTTTTTGTCTATTAATGGATGGTCTTTTGTATCTTATGAACGATACAGCTTATGCGTGCACTGCTTTTATCAGATTCCTGCTAACATTTTATTTACGGTATTCCTTTCTCAAAATCTCTTTGATTTTTCCCGTTCTATCGTGTCATATTCGAGAATTTGTGTCAGTCCACTGTGTGCGGTGCTCTGATTTTTTTGTTGTCTGGTAAATCGATTCCTTCTGCTACTGTAAGCCCTCTTCTGAGCATACCATTAGTGAACATTTTTCCCTTCTGAACCCCATCCTTATGTCATCCCCGTATTCTTTCACTTTGTTGAACAACGTTTCCAGTTTTCCCTTGTTCTATCCAAATAGTTTTATGTACATGAGGTGGTTAAATTTTCTCTCCATTTTGGAGAATCAGTATCTTTCGTTGTTTTCCAGAATTCTATGGAATAGTATCACGGTTTCAACAAATGATAGAGGGGATACTGAGTATCCGAGGGAGATTCTCTTTTAATGCTTAAATTTGCTTTTTTTCCTCCTGTAGCTGTCAAGTTGTTTTCATTCCTCTTTAGGAAATGGGGTTCCAATACGAATTACATTCGTGATCGTTACAATAGCTGTTTCAAACTAGTTTTACTCATACCATTGAACTAAGCAGTCACCAAGAATGCAAAGGTCAAAATTATACCAAATGATACTTCCACCTCCTAATAACAGAAGATGATTTCAAATAGTTTTAAAATCGAAATCAAATGAATGAATGAATATACGTCGCTTAAATACATCCTCACTGACTGTCCGGTTCCACGAAGCACAGGAATGATGTATGCATTTGAAGCGAGGGTTTCGATCCTATATCGTGGAACTGTGTGGTTAAATGGATAGTCTATAGCTTCACTGAAGAGTTGTAATACGACGAAACAGCTGTCCGTGGATGACACTTTGGTATATGTATATATATATATATATATATATATATATATATATATATATATATATATATATATATATATATATATATACATATACCAAAGTGTCATCCACGGACAGCTGTTTCGTCGTATTACAACTCTTCAGTGTAACAACAATTGACATGTATATAAAAATAATTCAGTGTATACTTTTTTCTATAAATATAAATATGTATATGTGTGAGCTTTATAAGTATAGACATACACACACACACAAACACACACACACACACATGTTTTTGTGTGTGTTTGTGGGGGATGAGTATGTATGGAAGTTTATATACATATATGCTGTCTTTGCTTCACTTAGCGAATAAGGATTAAGAGAGATTTTCTACGTTTACTACAGAACTTGCAATGGCCAGTTAAGCCGACACAGAACAGA